>BLSH010510204.1:316598-348592 GCA_018402905.1 Glandirana rugosa
GTAACTTTAGTATAGGGGAGAGTTCGCAGAAAAGAGGTCTCTCTTGTTCAAGTCACGGACATTAAAAAGGAGTATTGAATCCAGGAGATTAGGGAATTGATCGAAACAACGGGAAGAGACTTGGGAAAGGTTATGGTCCTGCAGGAAGAATTCCTGACCACGGGTCTTGACCTGCCGTATGAGGTCCCCGCTGGAGTGGTCCCTGAACATATCACCCTCTTAATAACTAAATAGGGACTTCAATTAGGGAAAAAACTACGTACGGGTGTGATGAGATTTAACGTAGAAAAATGTAAGATAATGCATTTGGGTACCAAGAACATGAATGCAAATTACTCACTAGGGGGAGAGCCCCTGGGGGGAATCAAGGATGGAAAAAGACCTAGGGGTCCTAGTGGAGAACAGGCTCAGCAGTGGCATGCAATGCCAAGCTGCTGCAAGCAAAGCTAACAATGTGTGGGCATGCATCAAAAAAGGGATTAACTTCAGGGATAAATCAATAATTCTCCCACTATACAAGTCCCTGGTGAGGTCGCCCCTGGAGTATGCCGTCCAGTTCTGGGCACCAGTCCTTAAGAAGGACGTCCTGGTATTGGAAAGGGTTCAGAGAAGGGCAACAAAGCTAGTTAAGGGATTAGAGGACCTAAGTTATGAGGAAAAATTACAGGCACTGAACTTGTTCTCTCTGGAGAAAAGACGCTTGAGAGGGGATATGATTTCAATGTACAAATACTGTACTGGTGACCCCTCTATAAGGGCAATACTATTCAGCGCAAGGGAAAACAAGAGACACGCGGCCATTCACTGAGAATGAAAGAAAGGCGGTTTAACCTTAAGATGCGTAGGGGTTTCTTTACGGTAAGAGCAGTGCGAATGTGGAATTCCCTTCCAGAAACAGTGGTTTCTGCTGGTAGTATAGATAATTTTAAAAAACTATTAGATGCACACCTAAGGGACCACAACATTGGGGGATATACAACGTAATACTGACAAAAAAAAAAAAAAAAACACACACACATGGGTTGGACTTGATGGATTTGTGTCTTTTTCCAGCCTCACTGACTATGTAACTATGTAACTATGTGGCAACCCTAACGTGGTGTGGACCTCCAGAGTAATGACTGATATGGGGAAAACATATGATATGGTAGGTGTGAAATGATATGATATGGGGATAATGGTATTAAATTCTGGTCTAGGGCCTGTAGGCTTTGTAGAACTATGGGTGGGACAAAGCCTCCATTCTAGGGTTGCCACCTCATCCCTTTAAAACCAAACACATATGAATTGCACAGGTTCTGTGGCTGATTAAGGTGGTAATAAAACTCACTCGGTCCCTTATCTGCATTAAATTAGCCTCAGAACCTGTGTAATTAATATGTGTTCGGGTTTAAAGGGATGAGGTGGCAGCCCTAACCCCATCCCTTCAATCCAGGACACATATTAATTTACACAGGTTCTTAGGCTATTTTAATGCCGATAAGGCACCAAGTGAGTTTAATTACCACCTTAATCAGCCACAGAACCTGAGTAATTAATGTGTGTCCTGGATTAAAGGGATGGTGTGGCAACCCAACTCCATTCCTTGGTCAACATCTTACCTGGTAGTCAGACCTCAATATTAATCTCAGCTACTGAGGCTCGGTTCACACCTAGGCGACTTGCGATCCGACTTGTGTCGCCCCAAGTCACCTCAAGTTGCTTGACATCTAAAATCCCATTGAAATTAATGGGAGCCAACTTAATATACACTACTGAAGTCGCTCTGAATTTTAAGGCGACTTCAGAAAAAGTTCCTGTACTAATTCAAGTCGACTTCTATCTAGGGTTGCCACATCATCCCTTTAATCCAGGACACATACTAATTACCCAGGTTCTGTGGCTGATTAAGGTGGTGATTAAACTCAATGGTGCCTTATCTGCATTAAAATAGCCTCAGAACCTGTGTAATTCACGAGTCCTGGATTAAAGGGATGATGTGGCAACCCTACTTCTATCCAACTTGTGCCCATAGAATTCAATGGAAGTCGCCTCCAAGTCAGACCCCCCCATCTATATTGAAGCGACTTTACAATTTAAGGGCAAGTTCACAACACATGCAGTCCAGTGCATTTTTTTCTGCATCAAAAACGCATGAAATGTAGGTCATATGGTTTCCAATGACATAGTTCACACCAGGGCAGTGAGTTCCAGGGCTTTCGAGTTCCAGAAAAAAAGAAGAACATGTTGCATTGTACCTGTACTAGATTGTACTGGAACACAGTAAAACACATCTGAAACACACTGGAATGCACTGGACGCATTAAAATATGCACTGGACCCTAGTATAGTAAAGAAAAAAGAAGAAAAAAAGCACCTGGAATGCATCTGGAAACGCATCAAAACGCACCAAAAACACACTGGAACGTGTTAAAAATGCGCATGTTCAAACATATCCGGAACAGATCTGGAGTGTGTTTTTATGTTGTGAATCAGTCCTAAAAGAAAATAATTTTTGAAGGCAACCCCCTCCCTCCCTGATTGGCCACAGGCAAAGTCGCCTGGCATGGAGTCCCGTTGTAAGTCTACTGTAGTCATGCTGAAGTCGCCTTCAGATCGCATAGAAAAGTTGTCCTCGAAGTCGGATCCCCTAAGTGTGAACAGAGCCTGACAGCACACAAAAAAGTTACAAGCACTACCTGTTGTTTTTGTGTGGGGGAAGAGGGGCCCATTAGGAGGCACCCTGTTAGTCAGGAGCTGACTTGAATTTAGTTACTGGGTCCGATAATCAGTTTTGTTTGTTTTACGCTATGGACTTATTCTACAAAGCCCCCCCAAATTGAACTATTATATATCTATATATTGTATAGGGATGAACAGCACCGTTGGAGTTCTGCATGCAACCAGATAGGCCCCATAAGCACCAGAAATGAACTAAAAGCAAAAGGGGTTGCAGTACAACAGCACCAGCAGGTTTTCCTTGCCTAGGGTCTTACTCAAGCCAGTGAAATAAGAAAAAAAAAATAGACTGCGTTCTGGTAGTTAAATGGTTTAGTTTATTTCTTTCATACTATTTTACTTTTTCTGTGCTTTTTTTTTTCCTTTTCATGTTTTCCTTCCTCTGATCTATAATGGATCTTGTTAAAATGTCAACTGTGGCAGAAGTGATTAAAGAGAGGTCTGCAGAGAGTGCATGTGTTAGCACTGATTGTGAAAGGTGTATTGGTATCTAGCAGTGATCTAGAACTGTCTCATATATTCTTCTGTATCGTGTCTGCATTCTCTAACGCTCTAATGTAAAGGGGGGGGGGGGGTCTAATGTAAGGGGTCCTCTGATGTATGTCTTATGTATGGGGGGACTCTGAAGTAAGGACAAACTTTGATAGGGACTCTGATGTAAGGGGGGGGGTCTTATGTATGGGGGGACAAACTTTGATAGGGACTCTGATGTAAGGGGGGAGGGTATCATGTAAAGAGTGAGCCTGATGTAAGGGGGGCTTAGATGTAAGGGAGGCTGTCATGTAAAGGAGAGTATAATATAATGGGGGCTCTGATGTAAGGGCAAACTTTGATTTGTTTAGCGCTCACTTCATTTATTTTTTCAAACTGATTAAGGAGGATTTCTGATGGGAACTCTGATGTGGGGGAGGGGATTTGATGTAAGGGAATACTTTTATGGGGGCTCTGATGTAAAAGTCTGTCATGTAAGGGGGGGGGTCTAATGTAAGTTTGGGACTCTAATGTAAGGGGGTACTCTGATGTAAGGGGGGGGCTTTAATGGGAACTCTGATGTAAGGAAAAACATTGATGAGGTCTCTGATGTAAGGGGGGGGGGGCTCTCATGTAAAGGGTAAGTTTGATGCCAGGGGGGCTCTCGTGTAAAGGGGGAGTGTTATATAACGGGGGTTCTGATGTAAGGGCAAACTTTGATGGGGACTCTGATATAAGGGGGGCTCTGATGTAAGAAAGGACTCTGATGGGGTCTCTGATGTAAGGGGTAATTTGATATAAGGGCAAACCTTGATGGGGACTCTGATGTAAGGGGGCTCTCATGTAAGGGGGGAGTCTAATGTAAGGGGAGCTCTGACGTAAGGGGGGACTCTGATGTAAGAGCAAACGTGGATGAGGTCTCTGATGTAAGGGTGGGTGGGGGACTCTGATGTAAGGAGGCTCTGATGTAAAGGGAACTGTCATGTAAAGGGTGAGTCTGATGTAAGGGGGCTGTCATGTAAGGGAAGCTCTCATGTAAATGGGCAGTATGATACAACAGGGGCTCTGATGTAAGGGAAAACTTTGATGGGGGCTCTGATGTAAGGGGGGACTCTGATATAAGGGTGAACTTTCGAAGGGATCCTAATGTAATTGGCCCCTAAATATTAATAAAATATATGATGTGGCCCTCATACTGAACATTTGGGGACCCCTGCTTTAGCACATTGGGGTGCCATTTAAAATTAAAGGCACTGAAACACACATCTGGGTGCGTGGTACAAGACCACACATTGTGGTTACCAAAACACAAAAGTCTTAAACACTTCCACTTAATTATGGTGAGAAAGAAGTTTTCTCCTAAAATGAATGCTGAGTTGATAAAGAGGGCGAACTAATAACGTAGTAGCTTCAAAGCCAAGAACACACAAAGTCACAAGTTAATAAAAATATAACCGATATACAACATTTCACTCTACAGAGTCATAGAATGTGGTTTTCATCTCGGCTCTGTAACGTTTCTCCTGCCAAGGATGATATTCAGCTTTTTCCTGAGTCGTCATTTCTCTTACAGTAAATGTTGCACTAGCTGTGCTATAGTCTGAGTGTTTACACACGGCTCAGCGATGATCATGTGAGATTGTTGCTCTGCCTATGAGGCTTGGGAAAAAATATGTAGTTAATTGGTCCCGGCAGGAACATCATTCAGCTACAACAGAGCAAAAGCCTGTTTTTACACACAAAAAAAGTGCTCATAGAAAAAAAAAAATCCATTATATAGTGGACCTTACAGAAATTCTATCATGAAATGACAGGTTCTCTTGCAAGAAGATCCCCAGACACTTTTCTGCCAATTTCTCTGTTGGAGTCCTAACATGGAGTAAGCTCCATGTTGGGTGATGTCAGAGCTTACTCAGGGTTAACTTTTCCTCCTTGTGTGGCAGTGTTTGGCATTTGGCCAATGAAACCCCATCACTGAATTCTAGGAGGGAGGTCATATGCTTTCCCCAGATGAAATGGCAAGGTATCTAATGTAGGCTTTGATTTAGTAGTGGAGCTGATGGAGCAGTACAGCTGATGGAGCAGTAGAGCAGGGGAGAACAAAGATGAGTATGAACAGGTAGAAGTGTTCTTCCAATTCAGAGCAAAGTGGAAGTCTACAGTAGGTAGAATCGGTAAGTAGGGTGTGGAGATGTGCTGTATTGTTTGGCTTTAGGAGAAAAAGTGTGGTCTATTTGTGCTCTCTAAGTGGAATTGCTAATTGTTTCATAAATTAGTTGTAGCCCTGGCTGGCAGCCCCTTTAAGTTATGGGAGCTAAACAGTCCAGGCATTATCAGGATGGGCTACATGTAGACAAAAACAAAAGCTGATTTGGCGCTGTTCATAAGAGCTTGTTTGGACAGGACAGTTATAGGTCTACTTGCAACACTTTGCAGTCCAGGTTACTCTCAGGGGCAGGAGCCCCAGAAAGTTGTTATTACAATAAGAAACAAAAGATGAGAACTACTCCACTGTGCCTTTCCAAGTGATAATCACATCATCAATATAGCGAACATAGTATGCAACATGTTCCACATTGATTATGATGCCAAATGGCCTGTTCCTCCCAATAACCCATTGTAATGTTTGCATAGCAGGGGATAACGTTTGCTCCCATGGCTGTGCCTTTAATTTGGATAAAAAATTGATCTAAAAATGTAAAATACAGTAAGTATGTTGTAAACAAAATTTGGTGGCAACTATAAGAAACTGAGCCTGTTTGGAATTGATGCTTAAATCTTTAAAGAGAAAATACTCTAGGGCCCGCAAACCTACCTGAAGGGGTATAGATGTCTATAGCGAACATACATCTAGAGAAGCCCATAGGTAGTCGGCCTCCCAAATGTATGATGGTATCTATGATGTGACTAGAATCTTCAATGTATACTGTTGCAAGTTTTTATAAATGAATTAATTTTTTTACATCTTCTGTAAAACAGGTTTAGTCTGTTCTGTTTACATAGTCCAAGAGGCAATATCGCCACCCAACTAGACAAACTGTGTTCCAACTACTGGTTTTGGGACCATATCATGCTGGGCTACAGCCTGGCATATTTATTCCTTACTGATGATGGACAGCTCAGGAAGTGGAAGAATGTGACTGGCAGCAAAGACGGCAAGGGAACTTAAGCCCACCCTCCAGTGATGGAGGGACGCCAGACTTGAAATGTGTGGCATGTAGGTATGCTGTTCAAGGGTTAGAGACCCACTAGGGAAAGAGACATTTCAGGCAAAGGCACCCCCCCTCGCCAATTGAAAACTACTGCAAAGAAGATCTGGGAGGGAAGGCTTCAGGAGAAATCTACCAAACGCATTGCCCCACAGGAAGGGTGGTTAGGAAACAGGCTGGGCTTGGATGGACCATCATCCAATGCCGGATTGTTCAGAGACTATTTGTTCACCCACTTGTGTACTAATTGCTTCCTTTAAGAATTTGAAGGCACTACTGTTGAGTGGAATCTATCAAACACACTGCGGTCAAATCTTCATCTCCCCCCGGCAAGGGTGGTTAGGAAACATGCTGGGCTTGGATGGACCATCAGCGGATGTCGGATTGTTCAGAGACCATTTGGTCACCCACCTGTGTACCGATTGCTGCCAATAAAAAATTGAAGGCACTACTGCTGGGCGGATCCCTATTTAAAGGGGACATCATAACCCTGTTGTCAGTGGTTGGATTGGGACACTTTATGAAGACACACTTATCCTTTATGAGTTACAAATATCTTCAGTTTAAGGTTGAGTGTTTTACTGTTGAGTTTGAAGGCCTCATTGCCTGTAAACTCTGTGATAGTTCTACCCCATGGCCGATGGATATTTTGGAATATTAGATTGTAGCCCTGGTTGGCTGCAGCCTTTAGACAAAGCAAAGGCAACCCCTTCCCCTTCCCAAGTGTGAACTACTGTGGAGAAGACCTGGCTAGGGGAACGTTTTAGGAGGAATCTACAAAACGCACTGTGGTCAAGACTTCAACTGTCCCACAGGAAAGGTTGTTAGGGTACAGGCTGGACTTGAATGAACCAGAGATCATTTGGGATCAGGTGGATCCTTATTTAAGAGGAATGCTAGCAGTTGGATTGGAACACTTTGTGAAGGCACACGTATCCTTGGTGGGTTACAAATCCCTTCAGTTTAAGGTTGAGTGCTTCACTGTTGAGCTTGAAGGCCCCTCCACCAGCAAACTCTGTGGTAGTTCTACCCACTGGCCAGTGGATAGTCAGGGATATTAGATTGTAGCCCTAGTTGACTGCAACCTTTAGGTCAGTTTTTTCAATCCCCTTACCCCAGAGGAACCCTTGAAATAATTTTCAGTTCTCAGAGAATCCCTACTAAAAAGAATTAATTGGGTGGGCAGTGGAAAAAAATGCCCCTGACAATTAAAGACTTGTAAAGTGGCTTTAGACCAATAATTATGCAGGGACCATCAAATGAGAAGCCACTTAGCCTCAGTTCAAATAATCCCTAGCAACCTTTTGAGGAACCCTGGTTGAGAATGGGTGCTTTAGACCATGCACTTGGGTATAGCTGTGTATTAAATACTGTTATACTAATACTGTTTTATTGTGGCTTACAGTGTTCTCTGCCCACCTAGCATGTTTAGACAAGGCTCCTCACAGTTGGCAATGAGAATGAACCCTCATTTTATTCCTTTAATCCTGTGGTTATACTTTACTGGCAACATTGAGATTCTGCTTTATTATTTCTACTATTGTCTTGCTTTCCTTACCAGTTGAGGTTGTCCTTCATCCTCACCCTGTTGTCAAAAGTTGGATTGGGACACTTTGTGAAGACACACTTACACTATGGGGGTTACACATACCTTCAGTTGAAGGTTAAACATTTCACTGTTGAATTTAAAGACTCCACTGCTGCCAAATTATGTGATAGTTTTACCCATTGGCCAGTGAATATTCATGACTATTCAATTGTAGCCTTAGTGAGCTGTAAACTTTAGAGCATGTACATATAGCCAGTTATATATATGACAGTTATTAAGATCCGCCAAATGGCTTTAGACCAAAAATTATGCAGGCACTATCAGAAGGGAAGCCAGTTAGCCACAGCTCAAGGAACCCCATGCAAATTTTTGAGGAGCCCTAGGGTTCCATGGAACCCTGGTTGAGAACGGATGCTTTGGACCATTCACCTGGGCATTACTGTGTATTATAGTTATGCTGGTACTGTTTTATTGGGGGTTACAGTGTTTTTCCATACCCACCTACTGTGTTTAAGGCAAGGCTCATCACAGGTGGCAATAAGAATAAACCCTCATTTGTACTGCCAACAATGTGTTACTGCTTTATGATTTCTACCATTGTTTTGCTATTATCTACCTCTCGAGGTTCTTGTGTTATTATACCCCATATATCTGCTATTGATGTATCAGTGTGCTCTTGGGTCCATATACCAGGTGGGTCGTCACTAGAAATGGTAGGAGAACTCAGCACTTCCCGCTGCTTCCAACCGCTTCACAGTTTATATATATATTCATGTGTATTTAGCCATTTGCTTTAATATCACTCGCTTTTTGTTTCACAAAACTCATTTGATGCTTTTTTTGTATAAAAATTGCTTTGAAAATTTTTGAATAGTGTTTGAAAATTTTAAGTTCGGCATGAAAACCTTCATACCGGGACTCCCAGTTCTTTAATAGCTAGTGGGGTATAAATTTATAAGACCAGTGCGTCTGCCTAAGTAGCTCTTTCTGTCAATATTATCCCATAGCCAGAATGTGTGTCCCATATTTTGTTTCTCTGACAAAGAAATTGTTTATTGCTGACTGTGTGGTACAAACCGCAATTTATAGAACAGTAATTACCGAAAGGTATAATACAAGCCGCAGAAGCCGCAGTCTGAAAATCATAATTCCCGGGATGGAGGATAATTAGTAGCAATGGTAATAAGATCTTATTATCCAAGATATTCCTTTGCACCCCAGAAAGCCAACCCTGAGTTAATTAACAGAAGGAGCCATTGTGGAATATTTGGAAAAAGATGAATTCTAGTGGTATAAACAGACTTGTAACTGTTCTATAAATGGAACACTTTGCACAAGTTATCATTTCTCTAAGTGTTTATATTCTGCTGTAGAAAATTATATACCCAAGCTTAGACCGCAGTACATCATTATGTCAGCCTAAGTGTCTGGTGCCTCTCAATTAGAGATTTTTGTAGGTTTTTGAATGTGTCCCCCTCGATAAATTGCAAATATAGCAATCCACAAAGGTTAGAAAACATTTTGCACACATAATAAAATCTGCATATTTTTGCTATAAAATTACTTGAACAATCCCTTGGATATCATACATTTTCTGAAACCAGAGACCTTATAGAATAAAAATATGCTGGTTGCAATATTTTTGAATATTGCACAAGATTTGCACAACTATTTATCACGTCTATATTTTCAGTAACAAATACACTATATTACTGAAACTATTGGGACGTCTGCCTTTACACGCTCATGAACTTTAATGGCATCCCAGTCTTAGTCTGTAGGGTTCAATATCGAATTGGCCCGCACTTTGCAGCTATAACAGCTTCAACTCTTCTGGGAAGACTGTCCACGAGGTTTAGGAATGTGTCTATGGGAATGGTTGACCATTCTTCCAGAAGTGCATTTGTCAGGTCAGGCACTGATGTTGGATAAGAAGGCCTGGCTCGCAATCTCCGCTTTAATTCATCCCAAGGGTGTTTTATCGAGTTGAGGTCAGGACTCTGTGTAGGCCAGTCCATGGCTGTCTTAATGCATGGGCACCCCTGAGCACTGCCCAGGGGCCCTAAGTGCATGGGGGGCTCCATGATAATCTTGCAGTACATCATACTTGTCAACTGTCCCGGATTTGTTGGGACAGTCACGCTTTTCACTAATCTGTCCCGGGATAGCCAGGATGTTATTTAAAGTACTAAAAAATATGTGTTTAATTCTATCAACTATTTATACTTTAATACTTGAGAATAGGTGTGTAAATTAGAGCATGGTGGTAGGGGCCCCAGTGCATTACTTTGCCCAGGGGCCCATAATGCTATTAAGATGGCCTTGGGACAGTCAAGTTCCTCCACCCCAAACTCACTCATCCATGTCTTTATGGACCTTGCTTTTTGCCCTGGTTCAAATCATTTGGTGGATGGGGGATTATGGTTTGGGGTTGTTTTTCAGGGGTTGGGCTTGGCTCCTTAGTTCCAGTGAAGGGAACTCTTAAGGTATCAGCATACCAAGACATTTTGGACAATTTCATGCTCCCAAATTTGTGGGAACAGTTTGGGGGTGGCCCCTTCCTGTTCCAACACCAGTGCACAAAGCAAGGTCCATAAAGACATGGATGAGCAAATTTCGGGTGGAGGAACTTGACTGACCTGCACCACAACCCAATAGAACACCTTTAGGATGAATTAGAGAGGAGACTGCAAGCCAGGCCTCCTTGTCCAACCTCAGTGCCTGACCTCACAAATGGGCTTCTGGAAGAATGATCAAACTTTCCCATAGACAGACTCCTAAACCTTGTGGACAGCCTTCCCAGAAGAGTTAAAGTGTTACTAAACCCAGTAATATGAAAATAGTTCATCTTTCCCCCCTCAGCGCCCATAGATTTTAAATCTTCTTTTTACATGACGTAAGTGGGAGGGGTTACAAGTCACAGAGGAGAGCACCCGATAGAACGGTCTGTGAAAGGAAAACATACCCAGTCCTGAGGGGATTAGGGTAATGGTTCCTTGTACACAATTAGGGTACATACAAGCTGCGGCCTTCTCTATCATGTGAATTAGAGCCAGCATTTATAGAAACAGTCTCGTCTACTGTGGTGCACCAGTTAAAGTGCACAGTTTAATGTCTTCAGGGGTGGATGGTAATGTGAGAGGTCATCTATTACACAAGCACAGTGGACCCCATATATTCTCTTAAAGGGACAGGCGCATTGTGACCAAATATTAAGCAGGTCATCTTCATGAGGTGAGCTGCTAGTGGTGGCAGATTAGGAGTCACAAGTAGTGGTGATCACACGTGGAAGGCAATTCTGGAGTGGTTAACAAATGGAATAAGGAACACAGTTTGCACACTTTACGGGGTGTATTGTATATACTGTATAATATTCTCTACCTACATTTGATTATTATTTATGACATTTGCACAGTTTATATGTTAATGAATATCCATTATTGTATGATCATTTCTGTACACATAGTATAAACATAATTTATGGTGGTAAAATGCAGGATCTAGTTTTTACATATTTACTTTGGTAAGGTGATGTGGGCACTGAGTGGATCCAGCAGCAACATATTTGATACATACGGTTTTAAGTTTTGTATTTTGATTGTGCAAGAGGACACACATATTCACATTTATGTGAGGTTGGGATAGAGAAACAAAGAGTTCCAAAGACCGTGCCTTGAGGGACCCCTATGAAAAGAGGAAGAGAAGAAGAGGAGGAAAGTTGAAGGTGGCACTGAGGGAGTGCTTAGATAGGTAGGAGGAGAACCAGAAAAGGGCAGAGTCATGAAGGCTAAGAGAGTGGAGTTTTTTGAGGAGCAGCAGGTGGTCAACTGTGTCGAAGGCAGCAGAGAGGTCTACGAAAATGAGTACGAAGTATTGGTGATTGAGTTTAACAGTTAAAAAGTCTGTAATGGGTTTTTGGAGAACTGTTTCTGTGGAGTGTTGTGAGCGAAAGCCTGATTGAAAGGGGTCAAGAAGGTTGTTATCAGTGAGGTAGCAAGTGGAAACTAGGCACCCTTGGAGTTTGGAGGTATATGGGAGCAAGGACATGGGTCTTAGGTTGTACAAGCTGATGGGGTCTAGTGAGGGCTTTTTAAGTATGGGGGTGACCAGTGCATGTTTTAGTGGGAAGGGCACAACGCCAGTAGAGAGGGAGAAATTGAAGAGTGTAGAATAAAGCAAGAGGGGGACCAGAGTAGTTGTACTTCTATTGTTGAATACAGATGTGAATATCTGCCTTAAATTTAGCTTTAAAAAGCAACCCTTGTCTGCATGACTTTGGAAGGAATACGCGAGTGAACTACAGGGTCTTTTCATACATTTTCCTAGAGTCATCCCTTAAGATGCTCATGTCATCTTATAAAACAGATGACCGTTTTGAAAAAAAAACTCTTTTAATTTATTGCATCTCAGCTTTGAGTGTTTCCATAATTTCAGTGATTTAGCGCCAGGAGAAAAGTGCTCTTGACTTTTTAAGTGGAATAAGTGGTAAATAGTAACATCTGCTAGCGTGAAATTTACATTTTCAGCAGGAATGTTTACAGATGTAGAAGTGATCTTTAGTGGAACGAGGGGAAACTCCCCTGAAGCTCCACCATGTCAGGGTTTCCAATGATAGATTATTTTCACTTGCCCGTAAGAATCTTTCCTGTCCATTATTCCGTTTTATATATTATATTTCATAATTTTCCTTCTTTATTGACTGTTTCTGGTCCACCATTGTGACACAGTTCCTTTGGCAATGAAAGGCAAATTAGAAGGATCACTTAGCTAAAGCTTATTTGCCTTACCTGGTTCCTTCCTCCCTGTCATCTGAAGCATGGCCCCAGTACCTAACAACTCTTAAAGCATGTTCACAGACTATCTCCAGTATCACATCTGCAGTCTTTGACCATCTCCTGTATCATATCTGCAGTCTCTGCAGTCTCTGACCATCTCCTGTATCATGTCTGTATCATGTCTGCAGTCTCTGACCATCTCCTATATCTCCATCTCCTATATCATGTCTGCAGTCTCTGACCATCTTGTGTATTATGTCTGTAGTCTCTGACAATCTCCTGTATCATGTCTGCAGTCTCTGACCATCTCTTATATCATATCTGCAGTCTATGACCATCTCCTGTACCATGTCTGCAGTCTTTGACCATCTCCGGTATCATGTCTTCAGTCTCTGACCCCTGGCCATCTCCGGTACCATGTCTTAAGTCTCTGACCATCTCCTGTATCATGTCTGCAGTCTCTGACCATCTCCTGTACCATGTGTGAAGTCTCTGACCATCTCTGGTATCATGTCTGCAGTTTCTGACTATCTCCAGTATCATGTCTACAGTCTCTGACCATCTCTTGTACCATGTCTGCAGTCTCTGACCACCTCCTGTATCATGTCTGCATTCTCCGATCATCTCCTGCCCCAAGTCTACAGTCTCTGGCCATCTCCTGTATTATATCTTCAGTCTCTGACCATCTCCTGTATCATGTCTGCATTCTCTGACCATCTCCTATATCATGTCTGCAGTCTCTGACCATCTCCTGTATCATCTCTCTAGTCTCTGACCATCTCATGAATCATGTCTGCAGTCTCTTACCATCTCTTATATCATATCTGCAGTCTCAGACCATCTCCTGCATTATATCTGCAGTCTATGACCATCTCCTGTACCATGTCTGCAGTCTTTGACCATATCCAGTTTCATAGAAAATAGTATTACCGCGCTAGGCTAAATATATGTACATACTGCTGACCCTGGATTGCTGCGTTACCCATATTTTATCCTTGTATCTATAAGCTTATGGATTTTTAAACTCTTTTGAATGAAAACAACCCCCTCATCATAGAGGTTTTACACTATGGCGAGTCTTTTGTCTTTTATACGGGTTTGAACCTGCCTCTGGACCTTGTGTGGGGCATCCCCGGCCCCCTTTTTCCGTACCCCTGCCTGGAAGCCTGGATCTGGATCTCCCTGCACCGGATGATTGATGCAGACTGACTGGAACGTGTGACGGCCCCCTGCACAAAGTTACCCTTGACGAACCGCGGATTGTGTGACGCGCTCTCCTAGGTTCTTGGCATTGGGAATTCCATACCCACTCCAAACAGAAGCGATATTACATCTTCCTTCCGGTAAGCCTCCACTCTGTAAGGGGTTGGAGTATCAAATAAGATCTCTGCTGATCCCGGCCTGGTCACATTGTTTTCCATACACTAATTTCACCTGGAACACTTCTACTCACCGGCACAATTTTATGTATTTCCTGGTTCATCTCTAAGAAGAACTTTGGGTGTAACAAGCCAGGATTCTCTTATGTGAATGGACAACATATAGTTGAACTAGTTTTTTCACATTCACTCATCCTCTCTTCACTGTTATTCACGTCATATATATTCTGTTCGTTTGTATCACATTCGTTTTGAAAATATTCACGTATTTGGTATTTATTCTTATCTAACTTACACTTAGATAAACTGGTTTCTTTGAGTTTAGCGCCACTCCTCATATCCAGTATCATGTCTGCAGTCTCTGACCATCTCCTGCACCATGTCTGCAGTCTCTGACCATCTCCTGTATCATGTCTGCAGTCTCTGACCATCTCCTGTACTTTGTCTGCTGTCTCTGACCATCTGCTGTACCATGTCTGCAGTCTCTGGCCATCTCCTGTATCATGTCTGCAGCCTCTGACCATCTCCTGTACTAGGTCTCTGACCATCTCCGTTATCATATTTCAAGTCTCTGACCATCTCCGGTAACATATCTGCAGTCTCTGACCATCTACTGTATCATGTCTGTAGTCTCTGACCATCTCTTGTACCATGTCTGCAGTCTCTGACCATCTCCTGTACCATGTCAGCAGTCTCTGACCATCTCCTGTATCATTTCTGTAGTCTCTGACCATCTCTTGTATTATGTCTACAGTCTCTGACCATCTCTTGTATTATGTCTACAGTCTCTGACCATTTCTCATAACAGAGCTGCAGTCTCTGACCATCTCCTGTCTGATGTCTTTAGTCTCTGACCATCTGTTGCATCATGCCCATTGTCTTTGACTATATTCTGTTGTTTATCTGCTGTCTCCTGATATTCACTGCATTTTACAGTATGTATGGCCAATTGGTAATGTCGAGGGCCACTTGAGGCCCCTCATATCAAGAAAGTTTACTACCACTGCTTTTGGTAGTGCATTTGGTATAGCAGTACAGTAATCTGGGGCACATTCCAAATACAAAATACACGTATGTATTGCATTGTTGCTATTTGTATACTACAATATACTGATCTAAGATAAGCAAGGTCTGCATTTTTATACAAGGTCTACTTTAAAACCTCCAACCCTAGCTGTACATACTCACCTTTCCTTACTCTTACACCACTCAGCTTCACGCTCCAAGACTAGGAAAAGAAACCTCTGTGAAGGCTCCAAACTGACTTGCCAGAGCTTACACAGAGCTCTGGCCCCATGTGCCTTTGGGGCCAATCACAAAACCACTCAGTGCTGTTACACTGGAAAGGGGAGTGAGTCACATACTCCCCCATACTTGAATGTGGGGACTATTTCATTCTCTCCCAGCAACTGAACCAATCAGGGCAGGAGCGAAAGTGGTAAGTATATTCTGCTGTTGGGGGGGGGGAATTTTATTGCAGCTTTCTCGTCGGTTCTGTTTGGCGTGGGAGATGTTGTTTTGGTACTTTCAGCTGTGGCACGTGGCCTGGGCACACTTTCCACAATCACCAATCCTCCAGGATGATCCTATTGAAGAGCTGCTGGCCCAGGGAGACCTTCAAACACCTTTATCCTACCTGTATAGTGAACTGCTGTGTGTCAACTTCAAGATAGAGCGCTTGTGAGAAATTTGGAAAGAAAATATTTCCTCTCTGGATAGAGATGACTGGGAGGACTGTCTGGATCAGCCTTTCTCAACCTTTTCAACATTGAGGAATCCTTGAACTAATTCTCTGATCTTGGGGAACCCCTGCTAAAAATTAAAAATCTACAACTCATGGTACATTAGTGTGATGGTCAGTGGGAAGAATACTCCTTACACTTGTGGTCATTGGGAAGAATTACTCCCTTACAGCTAAAAAGATCAATGATGTCATTGGGAATTTATCTGAGAGGTAGAAATTGACCATTGCTCAAGGAACCGCTAGCAACCTCTAAAGAAACCCTAGGGTTCCACGGAACCCTGCTTGAGAAACCCTGGTCTGGATTCTGGAACATGGCCCCAAACTGGTTATCTCCTCCAGAGACAAAGTTATACAGGTCAAATTTCTGCACTGGGTTTATTATACCCCCTTGATGTTCTCTTGGATGTATCTGGGGTGGGACTATTCTTGTTGCCACTGTCGCATACACCCGGGATCTTTTTTGCATATGTTTTGGATATGTCCAAATCTCACTCCTTATTGGTCAGAGGTTTTTGAGTTGATTAATCTTCGCCTACAACTGCCATTACCTGTCTCACCAAATTTAGTCTTGCTAGGACTTCATGAATAGGCACAGCGGTCCCATCATTTAAAATTGTTGCTTTCTTACCTTCTGTATTATGCTAAAAAGGAGATCCTACTGAAGTGGACTTTGGCAGAGTCTCCCACTGACCATTGCTCAAGGAACCCCTAGCAACCTCTAAAGAAACCCTAGGGTTCCATGGGAGGCCATGATAGTTGTTTCACTTCCCATGTACAAGACTACTGATATGATCAGAGAATGTCCATGAAAATGGCTTCCCTGGACATCAAACTAGTGGTGGTTAATAGTTGTGAAACACTGTGTAGCACTCCCCTATGTACTATGGGTTTTAGCCATTAGATAGTACCCTGATAGATTCTCTCTTTCTCCCACCCTTTTCCCTCTTCAACCCCCCCTCTCCTCCTCCCCTCTTGCCCCCCCCCCCCCCCCCGAGTTGCTCAACATGTGCCCATGACTACTTAGTTGTACATGAAGTCTTATGTTGACTGATCTTTCGCTTGTCTACTCAATACATCTGAATGTACAGGACTCACCATGTCATACATTTTCTGTTTTATTCCTATTGTATTTGTATTGTTTTTATGCTTTTATACTTTTTCAATAAGACTCTTGTATTGTAACCTTGTGTGGTGTCAGCACATGCAAAGGTAGGTGGGCATTGTCTGCATATTGGGTCACACATGATAGTGTGAATGTACTGGGGACATGTAGGTTGATGTCGACCTGGTCTAAGAAGTCACAAAAAGCTCACCTATATTTGGGGTGCAAAGGCAAAAGTAGACAGTTTTACTGTTAATTGTGACAATTAGGATTGGCAGCTAGAAGTGTAAGACTGCTGTGTCCCTCTGCATTCGGTTCCAGGTGTACAGAATCAGAGAGGGTGAACTGCAATGCATGGTACATTATTACACCAAACATGGACAGACTCTGTAGGAACAAAAACATTACAAATTTAGATGGACTACCTGGCCAGCAGGGCGGCAGTCTAGAATCTTGTATCACACGTGGGATTGTGTTTGTGGTAAGAGCATGATGTGTATATGGCTGTGTGCAGCCCGGACTCACTATGCAGAGTTATTTCCCCTGACTGTATTCTTTGGAGAGCTAGACCCTATTTTAGAATCAAATCCTGTCCCATTTTCCCCTATAATTGCCCCTCTCTGAGATCTGTATAAATGTTCTTTGCAAAAACACCAGCTTAGCACACCTGATTCCAGCTGGACACATCTGGTATCTCAATAATTGAGAGCCCCCATGCCCCTAGCCAAATTTTATAGTAGCTTGTATTGTCTTTAGAACTGGGTTGGTGCTGCAACACATGCATGATCTTAAAATGTGCCCTCTATTCAAACACTATGCAAGATAACAATGGTGACACCAGGTACATTGCTGGACCCTACATGTTGAACTAATAAAGGGGACCACATGTCATAAAAATGTGGAGAAAAAAAAAAGTTCAAAGTGGCAGGTTCTCTTAATAGCCTACCTTTTACTCCCACTGATCCTTAGCTTCTCTGGCCTTCCAGTTTGCCAGCCTTGGCCTCATTTTAAAGGATCTGTATAAGCTGGTCATTAATTTATATCAGAGCTTACATAGTGCCTTTTTTGCTGAGTAGCACATCCTGAGACAAAAACGGGAGAAGGTCACATGCTCCCCCCTATTTAGAAGTACTGGCAGGCCATCGGGTAAGCACAGCAAAAAGATAACTATTAGAGGTACAAAGAGCTATTAAGGAAACCTTTCACTTTTCCTGAAGGACATCGGTATGATAAACCATATGACCAATGGAATGGGAAAAAGACACCGCATTCCAAAACCATGACCATTAGTGGGAAGTTAGTTCGTCTTTGCAGCTATAACAGCCTCTACTCTTCAGGGAAGACTTTCCACAAGGTTTTGGAGGGAGTCTGCAAATTCATGCAAAAGGTTGAGTTCAGGGTTCTGCATAGGACACTCCAATTCCTCCATACTATTTGTGAGGTCAGGTACCAACGTTGGATGAGAAGACCTGGATCCCAATTGGCATTCTAGTTCAGTCTAGTGTTGTTCAGTAGGGTGCAGAGGTGCAAAGGTGTTCACTACAGTTGATGTCCAAAGGTTTTAACTAAGGTTAAGGTCCAAAGCTCTTCAATAGGGTTGAGGTCCAAAGCTGTTCAGTAGGGTTGAGGTCCAAAGGAGTATAGTAGGGTTGGTATCAGGGCCCCATGCAGGGCACTCAAGTTCCTCCACACCAAACTAGTCAAACCATGCCTTTATGGAGCTGGCTTTGAACACAGGGGAGCAATCATGCTAGAACAAAAAAATAGCCTTCACCAAACTGTTGGGCTGGAGGAACACAAATATATACTATGTCTTTGGAAGTGGGTTCACATTCTACTGGCCATAAAATAGGTATGCTGGTCAGGTGTCCACAATTTTTTGGTATAATATATGTCCACCCTGCACAGAGATGCAGCTGTGGAAATCTCAGCTACAATACATGTAGTTCCTTGGAAATACATACAGTTCACACTCAAGACTTATACATGCTGATAATAGCAAAGCACAACTTGGACCTGACCTGAATCTAATGTACTCACAATGAGAAATGTATTAGAATACAGGAATTCATGCAGGGAGGGAGATCCCTCATGTTAAACAGTGCTAATAACACACAGAGATGACTGTTTCTGCCAATCACCCAGAGATATTACTCCTTGCGTGTCTTATTACTAAGAATATGGCTTGCCAATTGTTCTGGGATTACTCATTCTTGAACTGTTTTATCGCTGGTTACACCCCAAATTATGGTCGATTGAAAAGAGAAGACTGTTAACATAACGCAGAGGTGGGTCTGTTACAAAGAAAGACCCCCATTCTTTATGTTTTCTTAGGGTTCCGAAACCTATATAGGGTATACTAAGTACAACAAATTGTAATTTAAATGGTAACTATAGTGTAGCTTTAGAAAGTACACATTTTGAGTAGTGCTGCTTGAACACATCCATTGTGATCGTCAAAAACACCAAGCCGGAGCACCATTAAAGTCAATGATGTGGCCAGACCAGGCTGACGATACTCCACAGACCTTGGTCATGTCCCCATATATCTGTTTTTTGAGATCAGATCGAAAACTTTGCCGCTATGGTCACAGGCCGCTCCCGGACCAAAGATATCTACTCATTACTCTTTGGCTATCTGGGTACCACCCAGAGGCGTAACTAGAACCTTCATGGCCCCAGTGCAAAAAACCATGAAGGGCCCCCTAAGCCTCAGCCAGGGCCCTTCCTTCCAAGCCCAGTAGTGGAATGCCAGGGCCCGGTCGGAAGTGCAACCTTTGCGACCCTGGTAGCTCCGCCACTGATATCAATAGTTTTTTATTTTTTTTTTTTACAATACTATTTTTTATTATTCTTTACAATTGTTTTCAGGAGCCCCGTTGTTGGGCTTTAGAGAAAGATCAGGGATATAAACAGACCTTTGATGGTTCACCATAGAGACAGAGAAAAGAGATTGAGGACACAGCCCTCAATCTACATCTCTACAGCCTCAGCTGCACAGAATAAATGGACAGGCATAGCTCTGTACAGAGCTTCCCCTTCATTCACAAACTGCAGCATAGTAAAGTCAGCGATTGGTACAGATCACTGACTCTATTTGTTCAGACAAGGAAGACACATTTACTGGCCCCTTCCCCACTCTTCATCCTGAATGCAAAAATTCCCCTCCTTCCAGTCCAAATCCCCCCTCTCAGCACAAATATTTGCCTCCCAATCCCAGCTCCTAGTTCAAGCCCCCCTCAATTCCCCCCTCCTAGCACAAATCTCCCTCACCCAAATAATCACCCCCAGCACACATACCCTTTGCCCCTTTCCTATCCTTGAACAAATCCCCCTCTTAGCGTAAATCCTTCCACCCCTCCTTGCAGCACTAATCCTCCCACCCCCCCTCCTAGCATAAATCCCCACCCCCAAATCCCCCCTCTTAGTCCAATTTTTCCCCCATGCCCCTTCACAAAACAAATCCTCACCCCAACCCCCCCTCTTAGCATACCCCCCCATCCTAGCAGCATAAATCCTCCCTCCCGAGCAATACCCCCCATCCTCCCTCCTAGCTCAAATCACCCCCCCCCCCTTAGCCTATTGCCCCTTCCCCTTAATTACCTGTCCCAGCACAGATAACTACCAAACTCACAGTCAGGAGGAGGTGTACTGGGCTGTGCTCTCCCCACAGCATTCCTCCATAGTCTGCCCAGCAGATGACACAGATCGCTCTCAGATCGGACTATACAAGAATTGATTACACCCCCCCCCCAATCTTTTCAATGTGCTCATCTCCCACAGCAGGAAATGTCAGTAGGGGGCGGGTATAGTCCGTGCACAGTCAGATCTGAGTGAGAGCGATCCCATGAAATCTGCTGTTTGGAGGATCACTGGTCTGACAGGAGTGTAGAGAGCAAAGCTCAGCACAGCACCCGCCTAGATCCCACCCTGACAGAGAGAGCACGGGGGGCCAGGAGAGAGTGCAGAGGCCTCGGGGCAGCAGAGGGAAGCTGGATAGGAGGGGCAGCAGCATATAGAGGAGCCGATCCCCTCCTTCTTCCTCCTACAACCGCTGAATGCCTGTGCGAGGGAGAGGAGGAGAATCAGGCATTCAGCGGTTGCAGGAGGAAGAAGGAGGGGATCAGTTCCTTTATAGGCTGCCACCCCTCTTATCCAGGTGTACAGGGACGGCCGCACGGGCCCCCTGGAGCATGGGGCCAGTTTGCATTTGTGACCCCTGTAGCTACACCCCTGGTACCACCCCTCCAGATAAATCGAAAGCAAAGGCAGTAGTCACACAACGGTACAAAGCCAGGTTGTCAACCTGTTTTATGTCTGCTGGACGTGCCATCTTTAAGAAGTGGTCTTCCACCAACCCTCCCACTCCCACAACTACAGATGTCAAACAAAACCTCACAAACTTACTACACAAAGAGAAATTGGACACAGACTTATCCCTCAATGGGTTGTTGACCCGTTTTTGGAACAAATGGTCCCAATACATCACAAGAATCCTGCCAATAAATGACCAAACCGTCTAAAATTCTCTACTCCTCCTCAACCCCCCCCCACATAACCTCACCCTTCCTGATGGTCCTACCAAAGATGCAACACTGCTCCTTGACTGGACCAATGATATGCACTTAAAAGATAGTTTTTTAGATGCTATTACTAAAGTCCGGGTGCATCTTCGTTATACTACCTGTGGCCATAAATCTCATTCCCTAGTTCCCTCCCCCCCACTCATCTTGGGCGCAATTCTTTGCCCCCCCCCCCCCCCGGTCTCCCCCTTTTAAACATTTACCCTCAAATATTATATATGTTTTATCTCTACAAGACAGTGTTGCCAACCTACCGGATTGAAATTTACTGACATGACACCCAAAATTTACTGGCACGGCCAAGGTTTTACTGGCATTTCCAAAGGTTACATAATTTCAGTATTTAGGCTATATACAAGTACTAAATGCAATTAGCAATGTGGTTTAAAGTAGATATTGAGGCAAAAAAACATATTTCTTATTTTATTTTTGATATAGTAATTAAGTTGCTCAGGGACAGGACTCAGGAGGGGAAGAAATTAGAATGGGCGGTACACACAAATAAAATTGACTCTCACAGTGACACTGATAGCAGTGTTTAGCACCATAGATCACAGACACGTCCCCTCCTGAATTACAATGACAGTCTATCTCCACGCCAGGTGGTCCCTTCAGTCCACTCCAGGCCAATAAGAACTGACAGCCCCGCTCCCGACTTGCCACTCTCAGGCACCGCCTCTGCCAGACCCGCCCCAGGCTGGCGCCACCTGAACACAATGTAACTGCCACTCGGATGGTCTCTGCCAGCATCACAGCCATATTTTTTACTGCCAAACTTTTCCTCTCACTGGCATTTACTGGCAGGAGAAAGGTGCCCATTTTTTACTGGCAGCCAGTAAAAATACTGACGGTTGGCAACACTTGTATATGATCCAGCAACTGCAGAGCCACATCACACCTGAGACCTTGTAACACTAGTGAGTCACATGACACGGGGAGGGAAAATATCTAATTGGGCCCAATTTGGACATTTTCACTTAGGGTGTACTCACTTTTGTTGCCAGCGGTTTAGACATTAATGGCTGTGTGTTGAGTTATTTTGAGGGGACAACAAATTTACACTGTTATACAAGCTGTACACTCACTACTTTACATTGTAGCAAAGTGTCATTTCTTCAGTGTGGTCACATGAAAAGATACAATAAAATATTTACAAAAATGTGAGGGGTGTACTCACTTTTGTGAGATACTGCAAATATAATTGGGGAAGGGGCAGAAAAACAAGGTACTCAGCTAATGCTGAAAGGCAATGTGGCCTGGTATGATAAAGGAGTGGAGGGAAGATGGGGAGCTCACTACCCTCCCTTTCCTGACCACCCAGGCATCATACCAGGACAATGGTCTTTTTGGATTATTAGGGGGGGTCTCATGTTTTTTGTTTTTTTTTAATTACTAAGCACCCAACACAGCTGGAGGGCTGTCTATGTCATTTTCGTGATACCCCACTGACTGAGCTGCATACTGATTATATGCACAAAATTATCATTTATTTATGCAAGCTATGTAGATTTTAGTGCATTTTTTGTTCTGAAATTCAGTGCACATCACAGATGTTCAGTTCACCTCTTCCCCATGCATCATCTTCTTCTCTGACATCATCAGGGGGCTATCTGTCTCTTCCAGATTCCTGCAGCTGGCTCCCTGATGACGGGCACGCACTGTGGTGCATCATCGGGAGGCAGCTGCAGGAACCAAAAAGAGACAGCCATCCCCGTTGATGACACACCACAGTGCATGTGCCGTAGAGCACCCCAAGGCCTCCTAGGTGTCCCAGGAGGCTGCAGACAACACATACTGTACATCATTTGTGTCTAGACAAGAATCCAGGAAGTGTGGGGAGGGTTACCCAAAAAATGTATTAAAAAAGAAGATTAAAAATTTCCAATTGTTGGGGGGGGGGGTGGGGTAAGGAGTGAAACAACAGAAAGTGGGTGGGGAGGGTGTCACTTCCCCCATTTATGACAAAGGGATAAGGTCCCATAAAAGCCCACCCCTGACCTAGTAATACATATTACAATATGTTTATAATGGGCAATTTCTGCCTCTAGGATAAGTTCCCACTGACACCAATGCTCTTTTTAGCTATGTGTAAGGGGTAATTTTTCCCAGTGACCACATGTCTAAGGAGCGTTCTTCCCACTGACCATCACATTAATGTATCATGAGTTGTAGGTCCAGTAATTTTTACCAGGGGTTTACCAACACCGGAAAATTATTTCAAGGGTTCCTCTTTGTTGAAAAGGTTAAAAATGACTGAGCTACTTCACATCTATGCAGGTGCAGGACTGAGTGTAAATTGCACGCATTCCCGCACCCGCAGGAAAAATGCACTGCTGTTTAGCAGACACATGGGGTTGCCATTAATTCTTAATGGCACCGCCACACATTGGAAACTGCGGTGCATTTTCCCATGCATGGAAACACATAACACTATGCGGTTTCCATGCGGCCGTGGTTTTAGAAAGATGCAGGGATATTTTCCACATTTACAGCAGCCCATGCAAATAAATGGGCTGGTGTGTCCACACAAAGACTCCTACAGGGAAACTGCATCAGTGTGAATCTAGCCTTAGTACTTCAGGACTTGTCAGGACTTGATAGGAAAGTCATTGTCTTCTTACACTTCAAAAGAATGGAAAACATTCTTCGTACAGCAGTTAGATGGATAAAATTGCATTTGATTCACCTTCTGTGTCTCCTAGAAGAGTTAAAGCGGTGTTCCACTCAAAAGGGGAACTTCCACTTTAAGTGTAGGTGACCATTGACATGCCACAATTGGCATGTCATTTTTTTTTGGGGGGGGGACCCTGTTTTCACAGGGACCCAGCTCCCACCTTCTCTCCTGGCGCCACGGAACCGGAAGGAAGTTCAACTCTCCCCCCTCCCTCTAGGCCAGTGGTTCTCAACTCTTGTCTTCGGGACCCACTAACAGGCCAGGTTTGCAGGATAACTGAAATGCATCACAGGTGATATCATTTGCTGCTCAGTGATTGCAGTATTCTAGTCTGCATCTCCCCAAGGTAATACTTAAACTCTGGCCTGTTGGTGAGTCCTGAGGACAGGAGTTGAGAACCACTGCTCTAGGCAATCTTCTGGGAGATGTCACAGGTCCCAGAAGATTGCCTGGTGATTCACAGTGCGCTGTATGGCTCGCGCATGCACAGTGCGCGCCTGGCTGCTATGCCAGCGCCACGGAGGGGAAGGGGAGAGGAGCGATGCATCGGGCAGCCGCATCGCTGGACTGTGGGACAGGTGAGTAGCCATTTATTAAAAGTCAGCAGCTACACTTTTTGTAGCTGCTGACTTTTAAATGGGTGGAACTCTGCTTTAAGCTGCCTGTGGATGGTGCTATGTTAGCAAGTGACCATACTGTCCAGACAGACTAATTATTGAACAGCATTTGAAACAGAACAATGGCATATTTAACAGACCAAAATGGACCATATAAGAGAAGATCATTGCTTACACTTGGAGGCTTGCATTAGAAAGTGCCAACATTTTTTTGTTTAGACTGGTGTTTTTCCTTCCATTAATATAGAGTATCATTAGAAAATAACACGTGATTTTTATTTGGTTTTGCGTCTGTTGTAAATTTTCGGATCTAACTTGAGTTCCTTAGTGTTTTTTCCTGCCTTGTGTGTCTTGAATAAAATTGAAGAATGATGACCTTCACATAGCACTGCATTTAATACTTCACTTAATGAGTCATTTAAAACAAGCCATTATTACACAACATGGAAACCACATACTTTATACATCCGACCACGGGAGGAAAAACAGATCGAAAACTTTCCCAGCAAGCCTAAAAAGTCTCACAACTTTCCCTGTAAATAAAAATAATTTTCCCGTACACCAAAACAGACCTTTATGAGCTACTGCACAAGAATTCGAGAGTCGATCCACCCAGAACTAATATTTCTGGTAGGAGAATAAGCCCATATTGTTTTATTAAAGGAATGTCTCTCTCTCTCTCTTTCTCTCCCCAGCAGGACAGGCAGTGGTATTAAGAGATTGCCCAAGGTCAGGGCAAGCAGCAAACAATACAGTAATCAAGAGACAGTCTGAGGTCAAGGAAGGTAGCAGGTGAAGTGTTATTCAGAGATAGCCCAAGGTCAGGGAAGGTAGCAGATGATACAGCAATCAAGAGACACTCCAAGGGCTGGGCAGGCAGAAGAATAGATTAATCAAGAGACAATCCAAGGTCAGGAAAGGCAGAAGAATAGATTAATCAAGAGCCAATCTGAGGTCAGCGCAGGCAGCAAATGATAGAGTTATCAAGGGACAGTCTGAGGTCAGGGAAGGTAGCAAGTGAAATGTTATTCAGAGATAGCCCAAGGTCAGGGCAAGTAGCAGATGATACAGTAATCAAGAGACACTTTGAGGTCAGGGCAGGCAGAGAAATGGAGTAATCAAGAGACAATCTGAGGTCAGGGCAAGCAGAAGACAATGGAGTAATCCAGGAACAGGCTAGGGTCAAAGTAGGCTACTACGAAGAGAATCAGGATTCAAGTCCACATCCCTGTTCAATGATTAGCAGGTCTTGAAGTCCTCCTGAGGAAGCAGCTTGCTTTTCTGCAAAATGGTCCCGGCCCCTTACCACATGATTAGTTGTCAACCAATGATGACAGCTGATCACGTGATGTAATCAAAAGATTGGCATTCTGCTTTTTTTTCCCCTCACGCTGATAGCTGAGGAAAAAAAAAAGCTGATCACCGGCTGAATAAACAGGGACATCGGTCCCGCACATGGAGAGGCACTGTTGCTATGCAGTGCCCTCCAGTGCCATCTAACACTGCCCACAAGTGACAACTACAGGTGCACATCAGTGCCACCTATCAGTGCCCAGCAGTGCCACCTATTAATGACCATCAGTGCTTCCAGCCAGTGCCCATCAGTGCCTCAATATCAGTGCCCCCTATCACTGCTCCCTATAAGTGTCACCTACCAGTGCCTAACAGTACCCATTAATGCCACCCATCAGAGCCCATCAGTGCCAACTATCCTTGCCACTTATCAGTGCAACCCATCAGTGCCCTTCAGTGCCACCCATCAGTGCCCTTCAGTGCTGCCCATCAGTGCCATCCATCAGTGCACATCAGTGCCACCCACTTGTGCCACCCCTCAGTGCCCCCAATCAGTGCCCACCAGTGCCACATATCAGTGCCCAGCACTGCCGCCTTATCAGTGCCCATCAGTGCCACCTATCAGTGCCCATCAGTGCCACCTATCAGTGCTGCCTCATCAGCACACATCAATGAAAGTGAAAAAATATCTGTTTTCAAAATGTTATAACAAACTATAAAACTTGTATAAAACTTGCAAAAAATAAAAAAGCCAGCAGTGACGAAATACCACCAAAAGAAGGATCTATTTGTGGGAAAAAAGATAAAAATGTAATTTGGGTAGAGTGTTGGATGACCGCGCAATTTTCATTCAAAGTATGACAGTGCTGGAAGCTGAAAATTCATCTGGGCAGGAGGGGGGTTTAAGTGCCCAGTAAGCAAGTGGTTAATCTTCATGTATCTGTATTTTAACATCATATTTGTCAATAAAATTTGGTAAAGAGGTCCACAGTGTCCCCTGTTTTTCTCCCCTCATTTCCTTCCACTTTAGGGGTGCGAAATCCTTCATTTAGAATGATAGCGTAATCAAGAGACAGTCTGTGATCAAAACAGGTAGCAGGTGAAGTGTTATTCAGAAATAGCCCAAGGTCAGGGCAGGCAGCAGATGATACATTAATAAAGAGACAATCTCTTGATTGACAAAGTCAGGGCAAGCAGAACATTAGATTAATCAATAGATAGTCCAAGATCAGTACCAGCAAAACGATTGAGTAATCAAGAGAAAGTTTTAGGTCAGGGGAGGCAGCAAACTACAAAGTACTTAGGAGACAGTCTGAGGTCAGGGAAAGTAACAGGTGAAGTGTTATTCATAGATAGCTCAATGTCAGGGCAGACAGCAAATGATTATACACGAGACGATCTGAGGTCGAGGCATGCAGGACAATAGAGCAATAAAGTGACAATCCAAAATCAGGGCAGGCAGAGCAATAAAGTAATCAAGTGACAATCCAAGGTCAGGGCAGGTAGAGCAATAAAGTAATCAAGTGACAATCCAAAATCAGGGCAGGCAGAGCAATAAACTAATTAACTGACAATCCAAAGTCAGGGCTGGCAGAACAATAAAGTAATCAAGTGACAATCCAAGGTCAGGGCAGGCAGAACAATAAAGTAATTAACTGACAATCCAAGGTCAGGACAGGCAGAACAATAAAGTAATTAACTGACAATCCAAAGTCAGGGCTGGCAGAACAATAAAGTAATCAAGTGACAATCCAAGGTCAGGGCACACAGAGCAATAAAGTAATTAATTGACAATCCAAGGTCAGGGCAGGCAGAACGATAGAGTAATCAAGAGACAGTGTGAGGTCAGAGCAGACAGAAGATTATGGAGTAATCCAGGAACTGGTTAGGGTCAAGGCAAGCTACTACAATTAGAATCAGGGTTCAAGTCGACATCCCTGTGCAAATAGAGCACCAGAGTCACGATTACCATCCAGGACAGAGAAGCTGGAACAGGCGGCGCTTATCAGCAGGAAACACTGCATGAGGGGGCACCACTACCTGTCAATGAGCTTAAAAAGGTTTTGTCTTTAAAGCAGTTGCCTGTTGCCATTAACAGAGATGCAGGCTGGGCAATAGAGGGTCATCCCCATATCAAGTACAAAGGCTCTGCAGAGGCATGCTGTGATGTTTAAAGGATGCTATGTACTGCACCCCAATGACCCCTCCCACCAACCATAATCTGCCTGCGTTGCATAGAGAACCACAGTGGCCCAGTGATGACATCATTGGACCTAAAATAGGATTTAAAATAAAAAAGAAGAGGATTTATTTAAAAATGTCATTAACATGTTTATGATGGGGGAGGGAGAAACAAGGGAAGGCAAGCTGATCTAGGCATATGTATAAAAATGGACAATTGAAACACTTTCCCATCCTGATCTGATTTTTTTTTCTCTGGATATTTTTTTTTTTTATTCTCTAACAAAATAAAACATGATCTGTAATTGGTCAATGTGATTTGTGGAGAACATTTTTCTTTCTGCCTTTGTGTGAATACGCCCCAATGATCTCTTTTATGAGACAGGAAGACTTTGTATGGTCACTGTGCTATGTACAAAACATGCACAAAGTCATATTTTATCGGGGTTTCTGTAATAGCCAAGCCCAGATCTATCAAATGTTATTTTAGATAACACTAATTGGAACAATCTTATGTTATGGAAGCAATACATCATTGTGTGAGATATTTCACGTTCATCCATTTCCCTGTAGGAAAAAGCAGCATTAAAATATGTTATTTTAAGAAAGATAAATGAACTACAGACGTATATGAATCCTACCGCCTTCTGAATGCCTGTTTTTTTGTTTTTTTTTGCCAAATGGCAATTTCACAGTAGCGCTAATGGGCTGCAAATGCAAGCCAAGAGGTGCAGCCACAATGACTTGAATGGCTGAGCTCAACGGCTGTCAACTCAGCCTGCCACTTTAAATTTGATGCAACACGTGGACAACCTCCCCTGGCTGCATTTTACATTTTAGGTGGGCAGTCAGTGGGCAGTAAAACATGGCTCAACTGCATTTTTACCACCCTTACACCCCAGTCACCTTAAGGGTGTCTTTTCCTCTGTGACAAAGGGTCTTTTCCTCTGTGACGACATTCACGGAGCAGGAAAAGTCAGAGTGCTCGTCTCTTTTTCACCCTCTGGATGGAAGGTCATCATGGCCCTGCAGATTTCAGGGAGGATTAGTGTTAGAATTACAAGGAGAGCACTACAGGGAATGTTAGAGATACAGAGAGAGTTACTATACAGGTTAGTACTAGGGGTTAGAGAGAATGTTAGTGTTAGGGGCCTTTCACACAGGCTTTCCGTTCAGGTCCGCCCGTCAGTTTTTCAGGTGGACCTGAACGGATGCTCCATGCAGCCCTATGGAGTGGCGGATGTCAGCGGAGACATGTGCGCTGACACCCGTCGTTCTCCAATCCGATCCTGTCCGTGAAAAACAGACGGATGGAAACCTATTTTCTATCCATCTGGAGAATCGGATCGGATCGGAGCGGATCGAATGACAACCGACAGGCGGTCCGTGGTCATCCGATCTCCATAGAAGATAGCGGGGCTCTGCCAGCTCCATCTCCGCTCAGTGACATGGCTATGTCGAGTTCCAGGAAGCGATCAGTTCCAATCTAGCCACAGTGAATTTACGCTATGTGGAGTTTCCCTTTCCAAATCCATTTGCTGCTGATGAGATGTATTGAAATTCTATTTTGGTGAATGTTATCCATACCCTATACCGGCTTATTGATCGGTCTTCAGCACGCTTGAGACACAAGAGAATTCCAGTGTTATCGGTGATTTACACACCAGGCCTGGTTTGACTTAGTCCATTCGATCTGGTAAACCCCTATATTGCATGGTGGAGGATTCCTTTGCACACAGGGTGCTGTGTGTGGAAGTCGGGATTTTTAACACCCACTTGGATTGCACTAATGAACTATTAGCACGTTATCAACTAAGTTATTGTCAGATAACAACTTTTTATATATGTTTTGCACATGGATTTTATTTTTGATGCACTTTATGATAATGTCTTATTGACACATTAATTGATTTACAGTCAGGTCCATAAATATTGGGACATCGACACAATTCTAATCTTTTTGACTCTATACACCACCACAATGGATTTGAAATGAAACAAACAAGATGTGCTTTAACTGCAGAGTTTCAGCTTTAATTTGAGGGTATTTACATCCAAATCAGGTGAACGGTGTAGGAATTACAACAGTTTGTGCCTCCCACTTTTTAAGGGACCAAAAGTAATGGGACAGCTTAACAATCATAAATCAAACTTTCACTTTTTAATACTTGGTTGCAAATCCTTTGCAGTCAATTACAGCCAAAAGTCTGGAACGCATAGACATCACCAGACGCTGCGTTTCATCCCTGGTGATGCTCTGCCAGGCCTCTACCTCAACTGTCTTCAGTTCCTGCTTGTTCTTGGGGCATTTTCCCTTCAGTTTTGTCTTCAGCAAGTGGAATGCATGCTCAATCGGATTTGGGTCAGGTGATTGACTTGGTCGTTGCATAACATTCCACTTCTTTCCCTTAAAAAACTCCTTGGTTGCTTTCGCAGTATGCTTCGGGTCATTGTCCATCTGCACTGTGAAGCGCCGTCCAATGAGTTCTGAAGCATTTGGCTGAATATGGGAAGATAATATTGCCCGAAACACTTCAGAATTCATCCTGCTGCTTTTGTCAGCAGTCACATCATCAATAAATACAAGAGAACCAGTTCCATTGGCAGCCATACATGCCCACGCCATGACACTACCACCACCATGCTTCACTGATGAGGTGGTATGCTTTGGATCATGAGTAGTTCCTTTCCTTCTTCATACTCTTCTCTTCCCATCACTCTGGTACAAGTTGATCTTGATCTCATCTGTCCATAGGATGTTGTTCCAGAACTGTGAAGGCTTTTTTAGATGTTGTTTGACAAATTATAATCTGGCCTTCCTGTTTTTGAGGCTCACCAATGGTTTACATATTGTGGTGAACCCTCTGTATTCACTCTGGTGAAGTCTTCTCTTGATTGTTGACTTTGACACACATACACCTGCCTCCTGGAGAGTGATCTTGATCTGGCGAACTGTTGTGAAGGATGTTTTCTTTACCAGGGAAAGAATTATTTGGTCATCCACCACCGTTGTTTTCCTTCTGGGTCTTTTGGTGTTGCTGAGCTCACCAGTGCGTTCTTTCTTTTTAAGGCTGTTCCAAACAGTTGATTTGGCCACACCTATTTTTTTGCTATCTCTCTGATGGGTTTGTTTTTTCAGCCCAATGATGGCTTGCTTCACTGATAGTGACAGATCTTTGGATCTCATATTGAGAGTTGACAGCAACAGATTCCAAATGCAAATAGCACACTTGAAATTAACTCTGGACCTTTTATCTGCTTCTTGTAAATGGTTGTCACGTACCTGACGGTGGAGTCTGTCTTGTGCAGGGAACAACCGCTCTTGCGCACCCGATTCGAGGACCCCTGGTAGTGGGGACAGAGGCCCAAGAGTGCGGGATGGCACGAGGGCTGGAGGATCACCGATGATGTAGCGAAGCTCCAGGAGGCGTGCAGGTAGATGGATGGTCGTTCAGGCAGGGTCGGCAACGGGCAGGCAAGACGGTACAAAGGATCAGGCAAAAGAGTAGTCAGAGTCCAAGCAAGGTTCGATACACGGGCGGGCAGCAAAGGTACACAGGAGCAGACAATCGGATGGTCAAGGGTAGCCGGGGTCGGAGCAGGAGGCAGACAACAGGTCGGGACAAGCCGGGTCAAACAGGAGGCAGAACAACGCAGGAACAGGTATCAGAGGCTGGGGCTCACAGGTCGGGAACGCTG
>BLSH010510204.1:367846-388438 GCA_018402905.1 Glandirana rugosa
GGGGGGGGGGGGGGGGGGGGGGGGGGCAAGACGGGAAAACCCGGGAATTAGGGGGAATTGGCACTGCACATAGTGATTAGGGTGTGCTCAGGCACACCTGGCACAACCCCTGCACACGCCTATGTTTTGGCACTAGACTCAAAAGTCTAGCGGTGATGGTAGAAATCATCAATGTATTTTAAAGCAAGTCATGTATTTGTTAGCAAATCAAAAGATCTGTCATTTAGCACTACCACCACTAAATGACTGCTCCCTACCAAGCTTCTGTTTGTAAGTCAGGAATTTTGGGTGAGGTCATTGATCAAATATGACTATAATTGGTCAATGACCTCACCCAAGACCCTCTTGTTTTAATACAGAAGCTGGCCAGGAATCTGTCATTTAGCTGTGGTAGTAGCGGAAGGGCAGTATTGTTGATCATTAGGTTGACTTGGCGGCTGGTCAACATCGTTGGATGACACTCGTTGTGTTTGAAGTTGATCCTTATCACTGGACAATGCGATTTAAGATAATATTCCATTGGGGACACTTTATTTTTTTTACTTTTTTTTCAATAAAGGAATATTTATTTTTAATTTTTTATTCTCTTTAAATAGTTTTTGCAAATGGGTAACAAGGAGTACCCGTTCATGTGGGGGGGGGGGGGGGGGTGCCGGATATCTGATGGCTCCTTTGTTCTAAAGGGGACTTCTAGATTCCAATAAGTTCCTGCCTCCACATCCCTCTTGGGAGCAATGTGACCCTTATCCTCTCAACATGGGGACAAGGGGGTTGATTTACTAAAGCTGGAGAGTGCAAAAATTGGTGCAGCTGTGCATGCTAGCCAATCAGCTTCTCACCTCAGCTTGTTCAATCAAGCTTTGACAATAAAACCTTGAAGCTGATTGGTTTCTGTGTGGAGCTGCACCAAATTTTGCACTTTCAGGCTTTAGTAAATCAACCCCAAGGTGTCTTGCAAGAGGAGAGAGACTTGACCACCTCTTGCAAGGTACCCTCTCAACATTAAAAGACTTTTAAGGGCTGCCTTAATCTTGACATTGATGGTCAATTATTGACTTCAAATGCCTATTGGCAAATTCAGTAGTCCATTCCCAGCTTTGCTCCCTAAACCCCTTCCCCTTCCAGCAGAGCCTCATTTCTCCTGCTGCAATCTCTTCCAATAGCCAAAGCAAGGGAGCTGATCTAATGATTCAGGTGCCAATGGCAGAGCTATAAGAAGTCTGTGAAAGACGCTAAAGCCCCATACACACTATTAGATTTTCTGTATACTTTTGTCTTCAGATTTACCAAAACCATATAATATGAGGTCAAACCTTAAGGGTTTCAATTTGCATGCAGACTACATGGTTTTGGTAAATCTGAAGACAAAAATCTACAGAAAATCTAATAGTGTGTATGGGGTCTAAATGGCATTCATCTAAAATGTAAAATTCAGTGTAGGGTATCCTGATCTTTTGCAGGCACTGTCCCAGTTCTTCCAGGTCACAGCTGAACCCCACTCCGAATACTTAAAAAAAAACAGTAATTTTGTTCATTTTATCCAGATTTAGAATCCAGGTGGTTTCTAATGCCATTCATCTGAAAGCTATTAATACAAAATGAGAAATTTATGAAGTTTAACTTAAAAAGCAGCATATAAATGTAATATTTCATGATTGTTTTGACTAGATTTAATGAAATAATGGTGCCGAAATGCTTGACGCAGTAAAAAAATATCATTAGCAAGTCAAATATGCCCCCTCCCACCCCCGCATGTCCTCAAACAGTTACTGTTGAATGGGTCAACGTATAGAACTAATGCATCTGAGTGAAGAGAAAACCCTAAAAAGACACAAAAGGGAAACAGATGTCCGTAACACAAAAAGCACAATAAATTGTGGTTTGAAAATGTTTACGTCTTAATCTATAAAATCTGTAGAGTATAGCAACTTAGAATATAAGAAGACACCACTTCTGCAATAGTCGTGTGTAAGACCCGTATGATGAGAGGCAAGAAGTCAATATATATGTCATGTTCAAATCCAAAACTGGTCTGATGAACTAAAAAATGTGCTGATAAAGTCACATCAGTCTCCAGTTCCACAAATAGATATTAATACATCCCAGATGATTTCTGTTGATGTTATAGAGAAACCTCTAAATAGTTGCTAGTAGTCTTGAATTTCTTGAATTAGTCTAATATTTTAGAGCTGTATTGGGAGGGTGTTAGCATGCTGTTTATATTGACATAGATGCAGCAACCATTCTCATATATTATACTGTGATTAGCAATTCTGCACTAGGTGGTAATACTATGTATAATATTATCTTCTTCCCAGGGGAACTAAATGGTTATGATACAAATTCCTGTCTTTATGTTCTTGTATTCCACTTCAGCAAAAAGGGCTCAATCATGTGTCCAGCAACATCTTGACTAATAAAATTCATATTTGCAGCAGCTTTTCCAACAGTTTCCAAATTAGACATTAGCATTCCAACATTCTGAGGGTCAAAACTGGAATAGTAGTTGCTCAGGTTAGTGACAAAATTGTCCAAGAATTCTCCCTAACATCCATGCAGCAGCTTTCGTTGCAATACTTACATTTAACGTCTCCTTCTCCTGTAGTATTTATTCTCCACCATCAGTCTTCCAAGTTGAATGATGACCAGCATTATTTGACACACTTCCTGTGAACCCAGGTGTTATGGCCCCACCCAATGTATATGATGCAAGCTCACCCCAGGTGCAAGGTCTAAGCGCTAGCTGGTCTTCACCAGAGCTCCTGATGGTGGATATGGGTTTCGCTGTGTCCTAATGTCTGGTCACAACCCTTTGGATTGGCCCTGTAGGAAGCCAGCAAGTGGGGGTCAAGGAGTGGATGAAGTAGATAGGGAACAAGCAGAAGCATAGTCAATGAAAAACCCAAAAGGTCAATAAGGAGTAGTAGCTAGATAGGATCAGGTGGAAGCGTAGTCGATGAACAAGCCAAGGGTCGATAATGAGTGGTACCAAATATTAGGACAGCAGCAGGTATGCAACGGAGCAAGACATTGGCTGGGGAGAGCACAATAATCTGGCAAACAGGAAGTGCAGAGACATGGCTTAAATAGGAAGTTCATGGAAGGAGCAAAGGGTTCAAGGTTCACCAGTAACAAGACACAATGTGAGTTTTTCTAAGGAATCAGGCAGGAAGCTGGCCAGCATCCCAGGTGGATCAGCGAGAAGAGCCACAACCAGATAGCGCAGAGGTCCTAGCTTCACATCAGGATCTTGACACTGTAATTTGGTGCCCCCTGTCCTTTGTAATGATGAAGAATCACCAGAAGAGGTGCAGGAAGCACAGATCCACAGTTGTACTGCAATTCCTTTAGATACAGCTTCCTTTCCAGCAAGGAGAACAGCACAGGAGTGACATCACCAAATCTCACTCCAAATTTGGTAAGAATAGTCAACAGTCTATAATATAATTCCCCATTCTTCTGCTGGCCAGCTCATTGGGGCCCAACTCTTATGTCAGAGCCCTCAGATTAATATCCATTTAAGAACTGATGCAGGCTATGACTGTTACTTGCAGACAATTCTGCCCCTCTTTGATCAAAGTGTAATGGGATTTTGGCCTCTCACCAATTACTATTTCAGTAGATGATCTCTCTCCACTCACTGAGTGAAGCACAGCCGGTCAGTTTCTGCACCATTCTTCCCTCTTGGTCAAGCAGCAGGCTCCACCCACATCCGTGGCTCTTTCCAATGTTCTAAGATGTCTGTCTCTGTGCCTCTCTTCCTCTCAGCGGTGAGTAGTCTGCCAGTAGCCAAATGTGCACACAGTCTTCTCAGAACATCCTGCATGCTTCTTATTCTCAGCTCGAGAAAACAGCAGGGAACCATCTGTCCTTTTTGCCTTAGTGCCCCCAGTGACTGGTTGTGGGTTCTACAGTTTTCTTCTTCCACCTCACCAAACAACTCAGTCTGTCAGAACTAAACCTCCCACAACCCTTGCAGTCCACATTCCCTGTGCATTTCTATTGGGCAGAGGGTGGGCTCAACATTGGCCATACACAGCTGTACAGAAAGAATCTCCTCCTGCAGCTGTTCCTTTGCATCCTCTGCAGCTAGACACAGAATTTTTTTCCTGTCAATGCTGCAGACTGAGCTACTTAAGCTAAGAAATTTCCCACAGGCATCATAATAATCAAACCTGCCTTGGTGATACAGTGAAAAGAGAAGAATATATATTGAACAGACTCAGGAAGCATACCCACCAACTGAACATATGAGGAAACCTGTGAAATCTGTGTGGATTAAACTGGATACAGACTGATGTAAATTGGGTGGGTTCTGCTGGTTTTTAGGACATTTGCAGTGTTTTTTGGATAGTTTTAGCAGCTGAATGGCCTCTTTAAACAGAGCTATGCTGTGGAAGCTCTTCCCAATAAATTCAAGCAGAGGGAAAAGGACAAGTCACCAGTATTGCTTGTGTAGCACCCTGCCCAGAAATGTAGGCTAAATTTTGTTTTTGGTTTCACTGTACTCAAAGGATTGGTGATCTGTTTTTGGGGTTTGGTTAGGTTTTCCTAAGGTATCAGAATAGGATGATCACCTCTTGATCAACCCTTGGATTATGCATATTTATTGGACTCCAGCCAATCCCTGTTAAGGAGGTACCCCAAATGTGGCTGAGGGAGGTGATACATTTTCGGGAGGCCTGGGGAGAGTGTTTTTCCTCTGCTAGCAGGGTCCCCATTCTTCTGGGGCTGCTGCCCCTGGGAGGCAGCTAGTGAGAACCAAGAGTTGTAGTTTGGACCTCAGCAGGTGCTGGGCTGAGGGCCTTGAAAAGATTGGTAAAGGATTTCCCTCACTGAAGAGTGTCATCTAGAAGCTGGGTGTCAGACAGCTCCTGAGACAATGTGAGTACGACTTGGTTTTGGGTTTTTCATGTGTGCCTGCTACTATAGGTATTTGGGCTAAGATGTTTGTCCTCCTGTTGATTCTTGATATTGTTTTTGGAGCATACTGCATTCTTATCCTTCTTCTGTTCAAGTTCTAAGCAATAAACAAAAAGACATCCCTTAGACTGAGCATGTGTTTTCGGTGTGCATGGAACTGTGTCTGTGGTTGGTAGTCTCTGTACTATTCTGAGAGAACCTGTGTATTTCCAGAGACATCTCCAGGGATGAGTGCTACATTTTTAGGCTCCCTGTAGCTGACCTCTTCCCCTTTACTGACTTACCATGCTTGTTCAGAACTGTGTCTCTGCGTGGAGGCAGCCATCTTCGTAGAGGAGCATGGCTTTACTTCCTCATGTCAGAGATGCCCCCGATGCCTAGTGATTGGATAACTGGTGAAGAAATAATGAAGAATCCGCAGGATAGGTGGCAGAAGCACAGATCCACAGGATGGATGAAGCAGAAGCAGGGAGATCCTTTCACTGAAGATCCCAAGTACAGCTTCTTTTCCAGCAAGGCGAACAGTGATCAAACAGTGACATTACCAAATCTCACTCCAAATCTGGTGAGAATAATCAAAATCAATCATAATCCCACATTCTTCAGCTGACAAACTTGTTGGGGCTAACTTTTATGTCTGAATGTTAGGGTTATTGTCCCTTTAAGAACTGAAACAGGCACTGGCTCTTCTCAGTCAGAAGCAGCAGTGCCTAGATGATCTCACAATGAAGATATACAGCTACAAGACTCACAGTTCAGGGGTTCCTAGGCACAGGAAGTGCTCTGCTATTTTTAAGGAGGAATGCATGACAAAAAGGTAGATTTTTTTAAAGTCTTAGGAACAATTAACATTTCTAGATGTTCCCTATAAGATAGTAATAGCTTCTTTTATGAGTTTGGGCCTACTTTAATTGGCAAATATTGTAATCTTGCTTTACGTAAACATAACTTTAACAGCTTTGGATGGATAAAAAGTAATTAGAACATTGAAACCTCAAAAGGGACTTTAGACAGGATGAACTGTGGGTAACAATGAGAAGCTGTAGAGAATGCAGGCCAGGAAACCTTCATTGGATGGATGACTCTGTATGTAACTCAAGATGGACCTCCGAGACACTTAGTAGCGCAGACCGGACTCAGCTCCATAATAATACTACACACGTGTTATGTCTCCTTGTAATTCACACATAGTTGTGTACATATTACTCATTGACTCCAACTATGCGTTGCTTCATGATAAATAGAAAACAACCTCATTCTTGTGGATGAGAGAACATTTACACAGCTGTTCATCTGGCACCTCCAACAGGCCTGGAGGAGATTCAGGAAGATGTGGACACTGGCACTGGGGATGGAGCTGATCCCCAGCTGGGACAAGGTTGTTTCTTTGTGTAAGTCACCAGAGCAAAGCCCAGAATCCATAAACCTGTGACCCTAACCAACATTTAAAGGGGAGCTCTCTTCAGATATGTTTTGTACTTCAACCCAGTAGAGGGTATTTATTATGTAACCCACGGTTTATATCATTGATCTTTAGAGTTCATGAGGAAAACTCAAAGATCAAGGTCCTTCTGCTCAACTCTGATCACAGATCTTGCTAGGCCCCCGTGATGACAAGTACATCTCATGTCACTAGACCACACCCTCAAATAGCACTGCTGGATGATAGTATAGTAGCAAAAATGGAAACTGAAGTACCACACCACTGCTGAGTGGTCCAGTGTCACAGTCAGGGGTCAGGCTAAGAGACTAGCAGCTATAGCAGTAGAGAGGCTCCCACCGACCAGATGGATAAGTGAACAAGCAGGTCACTCCTGTAGCTGACACAGGCTCTCCTGAGGTGCACCCGCACCTTGTTTTTCATGAACTTTGAACTCTTTGCTTCTCCCAAAAACTTTCTGATTTAAGCCATGTCTCTGCACTTCCTGTTTGCCTGATTATTGTGCTCTCCCCAGCCAATGTCTTGTTTTGTCACTTCTGCTGCCGTCTGTATCTCTGCTATCTCTTGTTACCGACAAGGGGTAGCTAAGGGGCATAAGTACTAAACGTTGTTCACCAGAGCTCCTGATGGTGGAGATGGGTTTTGTTGCATGTTAGAACCAGGTTGCGGTCTTTATGATCGCCCCACCAGGAGGTGACAAGCTGGGGTCCAATAACAGATTTAACAGGTAGGGATCAAGCAGAAGTGCATTCAGTAAACAAGCCAGATGTTGGTAACAAGTGGTTGCATGTTGGGATCAAGCAGAAGCGTAGTTGAGGATCAAGCCAAAGGTCAGTAACAAGGAGTAGTGGAGATACGGACAGCAGCAAGAGTGACAACAGCACGTGTGGCTCAGTGAAAAGAGTTTCTGCCAGACAAATCTAAGGTCCCGTGTTAAGGCCCAGGCCCTGACATCCAAATACAACTTTGTTTAATAAAAGTGGGGGGGAGGATACTAAGGGTATTCAACTTATTTCAGGGTCCAAAAATGCTCCCTTCTCAGAGCTTTTTTGACAACAATGTGAATGAACTAGAAGTGAACTGGACCTTTAACATTATATTTGTGATTACAAACACAGGCCTCACCAGCAGCTGGTTTGGTAGCGGAGTTCTGATGAAGGGGACTATTTTGTGCTCCTGGAATGCTTTGGATATTCTTTGGATTGCCTCCATGATTTGTATTGGAATAAAGTTGTATCTGGACCTCTCGTGTGGTGCATTAATTTCCATTTTTGTTACACTACACTACAAGGAGACCATGGAGATCCTCTGAGATGTAGAAATTGCCTGCCCAAAAATCAGACCATTTATATCAACATCAATTCTTTAAGATGGCAATACCAATAAGATAACCTATTTTTCCACTTTCCTCAACTAGAAGATATTACAGGTCAGAGGCAGCAAAAGAAATAAAAGATGGGGGTAAAATACAATAAGACAATATGTTCCCTGTCTACAACATGTAATTCTACTGGCGGCTGCTTCCCTGAACTTCCAGTCTTCATAGGTAAAAGTTAACAGTGGACATTGCAATCTCCAGCCAGTCTTTTATCTTGGAGAAGGGGGGGGGGGAGGGAGGAGCAAGGGAATGCCTTTCCAACCTTAGCTACAGGGCTGTGTGTGTCCACTGTAACACGAAGTGTATGAAGACATAACTATCTTGGGTGGCTCCATAGGATGCTGCAAGAGAAAGGAACCACCATGAAACAAGGAAGCCTGGGATAGTGGTTATGGACCCAGACTAAATTAAAACATAATCAAGGATTAAAAGATAAAGAAGCTGCATACTCAGGAAGCAATTAAATCAGCTGCTGAGGGTAAAATATCACTATGAGCCTAAGAAAATTGCAGGGGATGCCTGCCATTTGGCCTGAAGTTCTATGCAATTTACAGGAACAAGGAACTTCTTACAAAGAAACACTTCCCGTACACGCTTACAGTAACATAGGAGTCTATAACAATAGTCATTTTAAACAGCCATCTCTTTATATAAATCAAATGCAAAGTAAAAATAAAAAATATGGTGTTACAGCGGCAAGGCAGCCAAAAACACAAAGCTGCTGCCAGGGAAGAGAAAAATAAATATAGAGCATTTATAACTCCAGCAGGGTAACCATGTATCATCACCACATTTCTACCCCTTCCAGATCATAGAGACGGTGGAGAAGTAGCAGTTTTGCTGTCATGGTGCCGGAGATAGGAAGGCGCTATGTAGTGCAGGTGTCCGTCCATTCTGGCCAAGCTGTTTGGCACAGAGACATAAAAATCTGATTCTTACTGCTGCCTGAAACCACAAATCCACATTGGTTTGTTGTACATGAGTAATGCCGTTCCCACACCGTTCGGCTTATAGGCCACGAGTGAGCTCAGGGTCCGTGCTGGGTGTGGGTCTTGTATCTATTGGCTGGTGGTCACTTCTAATTTGGGTCACTTCTATAAACTTTAATAAGATGTTTTCACTCTAGGAATGAACTGGTCATCGCTCTTGATGACCGGCCACCCACCAAACCACATGTATGTGTCAACCAATTAAAGTGTAACGTTAATCCTAGTTTTTAAAAATACTTACAACCTCTGTTAGGTTTCTATTGCTGAACGTGTCCAGACCTAGAGAACTAAAACTTCCTCGCTTCCCACAGATGAACAGAGCAGTGAGGGAGCAAGAGGTGGTCATTATGTATGATGGTGAGGTCAGCATTAAAGTGAACCTGTTCCTTTTCTCTACATGGGCAGAGCACAGGTGCACTTTAAATGGTAAAGAATAATTATATTTTCATATAGTTATCTTTTAAAGATGCTTATATTTTGCCTTTTCTGGTTCCTCCTTTCCCCGTCATCAACATGCTAATTACATTTTTAACTTTTCACTTATTTTAGATCCAGTGATATCATCACTATGCCTCTGTACTTCTCTGTGCAATGCATGTGAGCAGAGCGCAGTGTGATGTGTTGGCAAGCAGAGAACACACAGGGGCTGAGGTGAATGAGAACTATGTATTCAGAAAGCTCCAACAATGCAAGCAGGGTTGCCACCTGTCTGGGATTCACCTGGACAGCCTGGGTTTTGAATTATGTGTCCGGGTTTCAGTCCGCCTGACTGTGGCTCCCCAAGTAACTGAAATAGCTGCACACAAATCTGTTGCCATCCGGGAGCTGCGGGTGGCTGTCGGGTGGCAGGTTCTGCATCTCCGGGAGGCTGTGCGTTGATGTCAGCAAGAAAATTTTGGCCACACCCACTGTTTGCCACTGGGCGCTATGTGCGCCGCATTACTACTTTCCTTGGGTCACCCAAAGGATTCCCAGGTCTTTTATAATCCTATAATGTATACTACAAAATAAAAAGATTGCCCTGAAGTGGTTTGTCTTGAAGAAAAGGTGGCAAAGGAAAAGGTGGCAACCCCACAATAAAGCCTAGCAGGAAGGCACAGCCGACCGCAACCACTTACAAATTGTAACAGTGAGGTGGTTATCTTGAAGACCTTTAAAACTCTTTTAAAATTTGTTAAGAATATGTAAATACTTTAAAGTGGAAACTAAAAAGTTGTTTTTTATTACAGAAAAGACATTCATAGAGAGCATTGTAGACACTGTTTAAAATTATGTTGCTTCTTTGCATGGCAAATGATTGTGCCCATGATAGAATCATGTACCAGCTAGCAACAGGTACATTCATTTATTGCAAGGGGGCATCACTGAGGCTGAAATGTCTATATTGGAGACTCCATCTTCAGTGCATCCCTTGGGCCACACAGCATCTTTGGCTGCTAGGGAACGTGTAGGCAGGTGCAGTCTACTTTCTCCACGTCCACAGAGGGCCCTGTAGCTGGAGAGAAAGAAAAGAGGAACACAGTTCCTCTATGATTTCCTGGGTCACCAGGAAAGCAATCCGGTTGGAAGCTGCCACCCCATGTGACTCTGGCATCCACCTTGAGTCAAGCAGTGCCTATGTAAGGCCCTGGCACCAAGGTTTGGCATGCATTTGTGAGTTGGTAGAGTAGGGACAGGTACACCGCCTGGGACAGTAGCAGAGGTAGGGAAAGGTTCCTGATGAGGAGGGAAAACATAGGGTTGAAAATCCTTGGACCTCACCTCGCTTGGGCACAAGACGTCCAGGCCACATTTCTGTTCTCTTTACAGATGCTGTTAGTCCGGCTGATACCCCCTCTCTTTACATTATTGGATACCGTGCATCCGGTTGGCCAGCCTTCTCGTGAACTGTTGCGTGCTATTTCAATACAAGTTCTGGGGATGATTCATTGGTTACTAGGATATCAGTGACCATTAGCATCCCAGCAACCCATCAGCCATCAATAAGAAGCTGTCACATTCATGAGCTTCCTAGCATGGCCAACTCTGAGCACTGTTGTCTCTCTGTATACCAGTGGTTCTCAACTCCGGTCCTCAGGACCCACCAACAGGCCAGATTTTAAGTATTACCTTGGGGAGATGCAGACTAGAATACTGCAATCACTGGGCAGCAAATGATATCACCTGTGATGTATTCCAGTTATCCTGCAAACCTGGCCTGTTGGGGAGTCCCGAGGACCGGAGTTGAGAACCACTGCTGTATACCAACTCAGTGCTGGCCTTGATTGCCTCTAATTCACTTACCTGCAAACTGAAGGTAATTATTTTGGAACTTGACGCAGCCAAAGCTATGTGGTGCATGCAAGAACTACCTGAATCAGTCGCATGCTGAAGAACTCTTACAGGGTTAGTTTATCTTTACTAAAAAACCTATGCAAGTAAGAGGCATCTGTAGATAAACACAAACTATGCAGCTTTGGCTAAAGTTGAAAAATGCCCCTAATGTTAGTGTAGTCCAGTGTTTCTCAACTCCAGTCCTCAAGGCGCACCAACAGGTCATGCTTTCAGGATTTCCCTTAGATGAAACGGCTGTGGTAATTACTAAGGCAGTGAAACTGATGAAATCACCTCCGCAAAATAATGAAAAGTCTGCAAACATGACCTGTTGGGGTACCTTGAGGACTGGAGTTGAGAAACACTGGTGTAGGCCATTTACTTACCTCCCAATGTCTGATTGAAAAATTCCCCCTGTCCCCTGCCCTGCTTTGTTGCCAGAACACTGTTAAGACACTTCTAGGCATTACTGCTCATCCCCACCAACACAGGTAGAAGCTCTCTCTCTCTCTGATTCTGTGCTCAGCGCTGCTGCAACAGAGTAGATACCGCGTGTGTGTGGGAGTTTGAGAGCTTGCTTCCATTATGATTGGGGTGAGCAGTACCAGCTTAGTAACGTGCTAGCAACAGGGCAGCATGGGGAGGACACCATCTATGACAGTTTTTCCTTTAGGCTTTGGATGGTACCCTAATGGTCTACACCTAACAAGGTCATTATTCAACTTTGGTCAAAATTGCAGTTTGTTTTTTATCTACATGCACCCCTTACCTGCATAGACAGGTATTTGGTAAAGGTGAAATAACCCAGCCCCTGCTCTGCAATCCACATCACCATTTTTCAAAAAATGTGTCTGGCTTTTCCTTCCTTGTTTCTCCTGGCCGGGCCATTGATGACATTTGCACCAGATCTTGTGCAAACGCTGTACGAGATCTGGCACATTTTTTGATTCACAATTTCTAGTGATGGTTGGGGCAAGCATTAATGGCTGGGAGTGGCTTACCAACATCATAGCAATGAAGCAGGACGGGGAATGCCATCTCTGGAAGTGCCAAATCCAGGGAGATCTCAAAAGATTTCAGAAGAAAGTCTTTTTTTTTGTTGTCTTTTTATAAATCACCATGGTTTCAGCAGCATCAATGTCGGCTGGCATGATGTCCCTCATGATATCTCACAAGATATCCCTGGAAGGCTCTGGTGACATAACCTTCCCAGGGGCATCTGTGAGGCCTCGGCTAAATCAACAGTGTCTCAGAAACAATTACGTTTAATTTCACAAAAGGTAAATTCCACGGAAAAAGAAGCCAGAGGGCTTACCAAAGATGACGGAGGCTTTGAGAACAGAGGATTTAGAATCAATCAGGGAAATTATGATCATAGGTAATATTTTATAATAAAATATGCTGGATAATACGATATAGTGAAAAGATGTGGCTGGGTTTGGTTCCACTTGCTTGTTGCTCCAGGCTGTTAGGAGGCTGCCCTCGTATAGGGGAATTTCTTTTTCACTTGGTGGAGCTGCAGATGTTGCACTTCTTAACACTTCTTAAGACCCCTTCTCTGAAATCCACCAATTCTAAATCCCATTGCTGACATCACATGTTTCATTATATTCCGCAGATCAGCATGGAAAATGTAAACCAGCCCCTTTTCTAAAATTCCCTGACTCATATGGCACAAGATCAACCGTTGAGTTCATGAAAAGTTAATTTGGTGTAGTTCTAAACTGTTGCTACAACATCAATTGTATGTTCCAACACCTTATAATTAAATATTGCTTAAAGATCCTTAAAAATGTTATGAAGACCTTGTTAAGAAGAAATGACTCAATCAGCATACCTCATATACATTCTTTCTTTCTTCCTTTCTCTTTCTTTTTTCTATCATTTGTGCAAACTCAACCATGTAATTTTCTCTGTTGTGCATTCTTGATTTTGGGGAGACTACCCTACCTTGCAGGAATCCCTAGAGCAGGAGTCTCCAAACTGTGGCTCGGGGGCCAGATGCAGGACTATGTTTGCTTGGGGCCCTATTTTCATCCACTAATACCAACAATGGGACATAATTCCTCCCACTGACACCAATAAAGGAGCAGAATTCCTCCCAAAGACAACAAAAATGGGGCGTAGTTCCTCCCAATGACACCAACAATGAGGTCCAATGACACCAACAATGGGGCACAATTCCTCCCACTGACAGCAACAATGGGGTGCTATTCCTCCCATGGACACCAAAGATGGGGCATTGTTTATTCCCACTGACGTCAGGACCTTTTCTACTCCCAATGCCCATAGTCCAGCCCCCCTAAAGTCTGAAGAACAGTAAACTGGCCCTTTGTTCAGAAAGATTGGAGACCATTGCCCTACAGCCACCTGGCCTGGGCTATACATAATCTGCCAACACTCTATGCACTGGTACACATAGGCAACCTCAAACACCTGCATTGAGTTGACTCTAAATCTAGTTTTCCCAGGCCATAGCCAACCTGAGCTGAATTGATAGTTCTGCTGTCTGTCTTGGTTTTCTACTTAGACCCGGTTTCTGTTACTTACTGCCTGCTGCAGGAGAGTATTCCTGGCAATCGTGTAGGAGGACCCAAGAATCAGAGTTATGTATATGTATGTCTCCCCACTAGAAGGTTTATTGCCAGTGATGCATGTTGGGGAACAGTATACATTTTTGGGGTGTCCTCCAGAAAGCTCTTTTACCTCCGCTCTGTCTGTAGAGGAAGTGTGCTACTGTTCCTGACCTCCTGGGCTTGCTTTCTGGGGATGTTTCAAGTGCTATGCTGTAAGGACCAAGCCCTGGATCTGAGGTTGAAGCTCACACTGCTTTGCTGAAGGTAGTTTTCCTAAAAGCAGTGGAGCAAATCCTAGGAACACCAGGGAGGAACTTTGGCTGCTGGCGATGCCTGAGAAGCTACAATTTGGCTTGGACCTTATAGGGAGTCTGGTGCCTCAAACAGGGAGTTCATGTTGCATGTGTGCCAGCTGAGTATTCATGAATCACAGGGTGTCAGTCTGGCTTAAAGGTCCCTTTACCTGCCAAAGATTATACGTAGAGTTCTGGAATCTCCCCCCTTTCTCCAAGGAGTTTATCAGATCCCTAAAAATGTAAAGTAACTGCCAATCATCAGTCTACAACCCCACTATAAGTCAAGCACTCAACAGATGTCACTCTACCTGCCCTCTGGGGGTTCATAATAGGGGGTGCTACAGGTATGATTAACCAATCAAATGTTTTATTTTCCCAACTGCAGCTAGAAATTTTTAACACAGACACTCTCTTTTCTTGCAGATTTAATACAACAACCTACACTATTACTATCAACCAGAATCAGGTTCCTTTGTTTTTTTTTTTTTAATCAAGAAATGTTTTATGAAACAATAAAAGCACAGCTATCATCGTTTACAACAATTTCAAGATAGTCATTTAGGTTCCTCAATCATCATCAGAGAACTTTTAGCTTAACATTACACAAAACACAATGGTATGAATCTAGTTGACCTTGAGTCACACAATGATAATACAGTGTGGTCATAGATAAACAATAGGTTCAGGCTCCCATAATCACCACATCTTCTAACCAAAGTATGGTAGAATTCACCATTTAAAGGAGTTTAACTTAACCCATAAATAGCCTATCCTTCACCAGTTTTAGTGGGCTCAGGCCTAGGTTCCTTTGCTTTTGATTTTCAGGCAAGCAGTTGATACAAAGTTGAAATAAACATTTTATCAGACAAAGGGTTTTCCAGTTCTGTCCAGCAATTTTTGTGATTCATACACATCTGCAGAGACCACAGCCAGCAGGTTGACTCTGTTTTCTCTTTTAAAGAAAACTATGGCAACATCGGCCCATTAGGGATAAGCAAAGTGATTTTGCCAACATCGTTTTAGCAGTAAGATTGATACAAATACAACTTCCCCAAGCCTTTGTCATGAACGATTAACTGTCTTCACCTGGACTCCTTAGGTGGAATTTACTTTCATCTAGCTAAGCCATGTGGTCATCATCTCTGTACTGACATAATCAATAGCTTTGTTGGTAAAGAAAGCCAAATCTAAAGCTAACCCTAACTGTCATTTCTTCATTGATATGGTGACCACATAAGGTCAAGGTTACCATTAAGATAAAGGGCCCTTTTTTCCAAACTTTTGTTGTGGTTAGCTTTAAATTTCACCATGTGGACTGGTTAGGTGAAATATACTTGTAACAAACCCATATGGTCATCATCTCCGCAGCATTGACATGATGGTCAATGACTTTGTTGATAAAGAAAGTCAACCCTAATGCTAACCCTACCGCTAATCTCTGCTCTGATACTGGTGACCACTGAAGGTCAATGTTACCATTAGGGTTAACTTCTCTCTGTTCCAAATGTTTTGTCATAATTGCCATTATATTTCACCATATGGAAAGCATAGGGGAACCTTACTTGAAGAAGAAAATCACATGGCTTTGCTTTGTAACAAAGCCATGTGGTCATTATCTCAGAGCTGACATGATTATCAATGGCTTTGTAGAAAAGGAATGCCAAGCCTAATGCTAACCCCAACACTAATCTCTGCGCTGATATTGCGATCGCATGAGGTCAAGTTTACTGTTAGGTTTTCCTCAATTTAATGTAATGTTCTCAGCTATAGAGGGGCTATGTTTTGGCACAAGAACAGGTCAAGGATATAGGAACATAACTACAGATCATGAGGGCCCCACAGAAAAATGTTGATGCAACAAAACTCAACAAGAGTTGCAGTAGCAATACTAATGAAGATCACAATATTTGTGCAGGGACGGCAGGAGTAAATTAAGGCAGATTCAGGGAACGTATGCTAGCTTTAACCACTTGACTCCTAGGCCTTTTTCTGACACTTTTTTTACATGTAAAAATCAGTATTTTTTGCTAGAAAATTAGTTAGAAACCACAAATATCATATATATATTTTTTTTAAAGCAGAGGCCCTAAAGAATAAATTGGTGGGTTTTGCAAGTTTTTATGTAACACCCTATTTGTTCAGCAGTTTGTCAAATGCAATTTTTTTTGTAAAAAATACACTTTTTTAAATTTTAATACAAAAAAACACAATACATAATCCAATTTTTTGTAAAATATAAAAGATGATGTTATGCCAAGTAAATAGATACCAAACATGTTACACTTTAAAATTCCGCACGCCCACGCAAGAGCGACAAACAACATAAATTTTACTACCCTTTACAGGTTACCACTTTATATTTACACAGAAGGTCTAGTGTTAGAATAACTGCCATCCACGTTATATCTCACGTATGGGACAATCACTGTTTGCGTGTGTGTGGGACCAACACATGCGTTCACCTTTGTACAAGCTCGGGGGGAGGGGGGCACTTTAAATCTTAGGGATTTTTAAAAATATTTATTTATTTATTTTTATTTTTACACTTTTGCTTTACTTTTTTTTATCAATTTTATTGCTGTCACAAGGAATGTAAACATCTCTTGTGACAGCACTAGGCACGCCACAGGTACACTTTATGGAGAGATCTGGGGTCTATAAGACCCCAAATTCCTCCTCTGCCCTTAAAAACATTAGATCACACTAAGATCAGTGTTTTCGAATGCTTTTAATCATTTGAAAATTGGCATCTGAGTAAACCAGAAGTGATGTCAGGTTATTGGGCTACTATAGCCGCGAGCCAGTCTAAGCCAACTCGGTCTTTGTTTGGTCCTCCGTTCAGCCAGCTGGTCGATTGGGAGAAAGGGACGTCTCCTCCTACTGCTTGTAAAAGCAATCTAGTGATTAGTTAGCCTCTAGGTTTGCTTTTAAATCTGACCGCCAGCTCTAAAAAACCATACCGGGTAATGCCTGAAGCTGCAGACATCATCCTGGTATAACCACTTGAAGTCTAGAGATGTACGGGTACGTCCCTGGTCGGCAAGTGGTTAAATCTGCTTTGGTTTTCCTAAGCCAGCCCCATCATTTATAATATAAAAAAAAAAGATCTCAGCTTGACATTTCTGGATGCAGAATAACATCACTGTGAAGGGCATGTTTTGGAAATCCAGTCTTAGGTTACTATGACCGGTCAGTGCCAAAAAATGATGCTGAAGAGGGCGGAGTAGGAGATAAATGGGCAGATATCTGCATGACACCATTGTATGCCTTGGATGCAGTTGAAAACTGTGATCTGCGCTCTGTCAGTGAGCTCACTGCAAACTTGATTCCCAGTGTTCTACGTAAAGAGTCACTCCACCCACGAATGATATTTAGGTTTGCTGTAGATGTAAATCACTAACTGGCTTCCTATTCAGCTCAGGACCTCCTTTGGTGTACTTTATAGTGCTCCTTAGGTCCTCCTGTGGTGAATACCAGGGACTCTAAGTACCTGTAATAATTAAATTAAATAATGTTAGTGGGGCTACTTTGTGTGGGCAGGGCCTACTTCGCCCTGCATGTGGGGGGTACCTCCTGTGCAGAGTGTGCTCATCAATGCCCGGGACCAGGTGGAGACTGCGGTCATAGGAAGAATCTAACATTAAGGCCCCGACTTAGAGATGAGCCTTGAGTGTGTGCAGTAATAAAACACAGAGTTCCTATAAAGAGTGCTGTCCCATGTCACCACACACTTTATCATTATCATGTTGCATTAGGAGGGATGTGCTGGACCTGCACCAACTCCACCAGTCCAGCGTACCTCTGCTACCTCAGTCCCAGTAACAGAATGGAGTCCCACTGAGCACGAACTTCATGAGTGCATACATTAACTACTTAATTTCCTGTACCTAGTGACAAGGCCATACTGTAGATCTCCAGAACGTGAGTTGGGATCCGGTTACTGTTGGATACCGACCGCTAGAGAGGGAGCCAAGAGGGGGAGGCTATGTGACGATACGCGAGGCGAAGTGGTAGAGGGATGCTACCTGTCACCTCGTATGCGTTCATGTGGACTGGATTAAACAGAGTCCGGATTTTACCAGCCACCATGGCAGGGCTGGTTCCAGTCCAGAGTTTGTGGTCCACTGGAGTCCACCAGCAGATGGCTTAAATTACCAGGAAGAGAACACACTTGAGCTCTGGCCTGAACCTCAAAGAGGATCTGAGGGAGCTCTGTGTGCTCATTTGGACTTTAAACCAAGGTTTGCATTCTGCTTATGTTTTGTGGGTGCCGGGGGCCAGCCCCACACCACTTAGTGAGGAAACTATACCGTTTAGTTTAGCGCCGGATGGCAAGGACTTATTTTCTGTTTTGTTTTGGTTTTTTAACCAGCAAACTTATTTATCAATAGACCTGGCGAGCCGCCAGATTTTAAAGAAAGTTACCTGCAAGCTGCTGTTTACCTCCGGACAGCTGATCCCCAAGAGCTAATCTCCTACAATACTTACATTGTGCCAAAGTGGTCCAGTGTTACGACAGAATTCATGTGTGCAGTTTCCTGTTCAGGCCAGCAGGTGGCAGAGGTAGACACAAAGGAAAAGTGCTACTGACCTGTTGGCGAGCTGAATAAAGGGAGCCTTGGTTGGCTCAACAGTTCCTTTTAAATTATTTCCCTAAGTTGAGTTCTTTTTTTTTCCCTGATAGAAATGTCATTATGAGCTGGGATTTTTCCTAAATTAGCTGCAGACAGCTGTTCCCACTAACAGTGTTTGAGTTAATGTCCCCTGCTCTTCCCTCTTTGTCCATGACATGTGTCTGACAGATCTGATGAGCACACCATTGGGAACACACCAAAATCTAGGCTACACGCTGACATCCAATGACTGCTAAATACATTTTTTTAAAAAGCTGTCACTCTTTCCCCAAGGCTAGGGCCAGTGTGCCAATTTAAAGCATAAACATGCATGCGAAGGCAAAATGATTACACTATAATTATGTTTTATATTGTGGAACGATCATATGGCAGCTGGATGTCCGCTTCAAAGAGATACACTATTTGGTCAAAAGTATTGGGATGGCGGCCTTTACACGCACATTAACTTTAATGGCATCCCAGTCTTAGTCTGTAGGGTTCAATATTGAGTTTGCCCACCCTTTGCAGCTATAACAGCTTCATCCCTTCTGGGAAGGCTGTCCACAAGGTTTAGGAGTGTCTATGGGAATGTTTTGACCATTCTTCCAAATCATTTGGTGGAGTGGGGAATTTTGGGTGGGGTTGTTTTTCAGTGGTTGGGCTTGGCCATTTAGTCCCCTTTAGAACTCTTAAGCCCCGTACACATGGTTCGACAATCGCATACAACAGGTTGTACTCACGACCGTTGTATGCGAAATAGATCGTTCGTATGCGCGATTTGAACAGTCGAACATACGACGGTTGTACAAGGGAGTTGTATGAGCAGACTAGAAAACTTGGTCGTACCAACAAGCTCTCATACGACCGTGGTATCGCGTGTACAGAGCAGTTGGTATAACAAAGTTGTATTGTGCAAAACACGCATGCTCCGAAGTCAGGAATGGCCGGATGCTAATTACATGCACCTGAACGTTCTTTCCCCGGACGTACGATTGTGTAGTGCAGTCAGTATGCTGCATACAACAGCCAACATACGATTCGACGCGATCGTACGTGCGATCGTCGAACCGTGTGTATGGGGCTTTAGGGTCCTTTCACACATACGGACCATTCATCAGTTCATCAGTTCCGTCACTTCAAAACGGATGAAGTATTCATCCGTTTTCATCCGTTTTTCATCTGTTTTTCATCTGTGGTCATCAGTTTTTTTTACACTTTTACTTTTTTTCACTACCAATGCAAAAACGGATGACAAACTGACCGTTCGTCCGTTTAAATCCGTTTTTTTGTCCGATCCGTTTTTTTGATGGATGAAAAATAGGACTTTCATCCGTTCAAAAAAACGTATGCTGACGGAAGTGGATGAAAACGGATGCAAATGAATGATCATCCGTTGTCATCCATTTTTCCATAGAGTTGCATTGATGTCCGTTTTTCATCCGTCAACGGATGGATGAAAAACGGACAAACGGTCCGTGTGTGTGAAAGGGGCCTAAGGCTCCATGCACACTGGACGCTCTCTTGGCGTCGGGCAGGAGACACTGCTTAGAAAACGTTCTTTTGCAGCGTTTCGTAAGCAGCGTTTATCAGCATTTATCGACGTCTGCGTTTTTGAGCGTTTTTTTTTACTTCATTAGCTTCCATTGACTACAAAAAATGCCAGACACCGATAAACTGTCGTTTACCTGCGTTTATGAGTGCTAATCTGTATTTATCGGCATCCAGCATTTTTTGTGGTCAGAAGAATGACTTTTGAACGCCAATTCAGGGCGTTCAGATAACAGCCCAAAAACGCCACTGCTGTTAAATGACAATTAACGTCCATGTGTGCATGGACACATAGGATAACATAAAGGGGCGTATTTGGGCTGTTAAAAAAAACGGCCAAACGACAAAAAACGGTCGTTTATCAGATACAGTTAGGCTCCATGCACACTGGACGCTCTCTGGGCTCTCGGGCAGGAGACGTTGCTTAGAAAACGTTCTTTTGCAGCGTTTTGTAAGCAGCGTTTTTTGGCGTCTGTGTTTTTGAGCTTTTTTTTTTTTTTTTTTTTTTTTTTTTA
>BLSH010510204.1:395156-444478 GCA_018402905.1 Glandirana rugosa
CCCCCCCCCCCCCCCCCAGTTCATACCAGGCCCTTCAGGTCTGGTATTGATTTTAAGGGGAACCCTACTCCAAGATTTAAAAAAAAAATTGCGTAGGGTTCCCCCACAAAGTCCTTAACAGACCCTTCTGGTCTGATATGTATTTTAAAGGGAACCCCACCCAAAATTAAAAAAAGGCTGCGTAGGGGTCCCCCCCAAAGTCTGTACCTTGAGGTCTGGTATTGATTTTAATTGGAACCTCGCACCAAAATTAAAAAAAAAAGATGTGTCCTTTCCAAACCAGGCCCTTCAGGCACACAACCCTTGCATGGCAGAAGTGGGTGAGGACAAGCGAGCGCCCCCCCCCCCCCACCAAACCACACCAGGCCACATGCCCTCAACTTGGGGAGGATGCTTTGAGGTCGCCCCCAAAGCACCTTGTCCCCATGTGGATGGGGAGAAGGGCCTCATCCCGTTAACAACCCTTACCGGTAGTTGTGGGGATCTGCGGGTGGGGGGCTTATCGAAATCTGGAAGCTCCCCTTAATAAGGGCTATTTTACACAATAAAGGACTTGTCAAAAACTGCGTCTTGTTTTTTGTACCACTTTACTCCTTTTTTGGTGAATGGGTAGGGTACAATGTACCCCATACCTATTCACATAGGGGGGGGGTCGGGATCTGGGAGCCCCCTTATTAAAGGGGGCTTCCAGATTCCGATAAGCCTCCCCACCCGCAACAACCCCAACAACCACCGGCAAGGCTTAGAGCTTGTTAGAACTTTCTGATGATGGCCCGTTCTGATTGGCCGAAACGCGTTGCAGCTTGATCGCGTCATTGCGACACTTCCGCCCACATTTGATACAGGGGATCGAGCCTATCCGGCTTCCCAGGCGGAACACACCATCCAGGGCCAATTTCCCCATAAGAAATCATCCATTTTTTATGCCGGGTGCCAGGATGTTCAGGCACCATACCATATGAGTGTTTTTTACTTGTGTTTTATGTTTAAGAAACCTGTTATTCAGACGTTATTGCGCTATGAGGTCTTCTGTTTTATCACACATGTCTTTTTGGTGATGGAGTCCCCATTCATTGTTGACAGTTTCTAGAGATCAACAGGGGTTACCCCACAAAGCACGTCAGACTGCACCAGAGATGGTGGGTCACTGAATTGGGGTGAGTGCACACCTATGTGGGGCACCTAGTCTGAGCACAATTAGATCACCTTTTAAGATCCTGGCACTGAGCACTTCATCTCACCTGCATTGGGACTGTATTTATGGACTTGTGCTTATACAGCTATAGGAGTATGGTCACATACAGTAGTGTGGTGTAACATTATTATCCATCTGTGTATTTGCGTTACTGGCAAATTTTATCACCGCAGCTGATTGGTATTATTTTGTGACAATTGCATATATTGTTATCCTTTGGCTCTGAAGTTTATATTTGATTAGTATCTATCTATCTATTTGTTTCACAGTAATCACTAGCTACACTGAACTACCTGCACGCGGCTAAGCTTACTGTCTATCCACCGTTATTCATACTACATAGAGCCGCTGTACAAGCGGCTTTATATAGTGTGGGGCGTGGATTGAGGCTGCTGAGCAGTGATTGGCTAAATGCACCCTGCCTTTAGCCAATCATAACTCTCACAGCAGAGCGCTCTGTGATTGGCCAAAGCATGCAGGTATGTGTATGCCTTGGCCAATCAGCGGGCGCCATTTCCCCCGCCATTGGAATGCATTATAGGGCTCTCGAAGTTCCTGCAAACACCCCATAATGTTCTAATTTTGCAGAGCAGGTGAACAGGCGTTGTTCGAGTCGAACTTATGTTTGACTCGAACAGCCAGCCCATCCCTAATTACAAGCAAACAGATCACAGGTGAGGATGGTTACCTTTAATAGCCATTCAAACCCTTTGTGTCAACTTGTGTGCATATCAGGCCAAAATCACCAGGGTAGGTAAACTTTTGATCCGGGTCATTTGGGTAGTTTCTATTGTCATTATGATTTAAAAACACAGTTGATTCATAATAAATGGCTACAGCCAAACACTAACCATGAGTGAAAGATTTTTTTGTGTTCTCATTTATATTCTCTGAAAAATGGCCAAGAAATCATAAATTCTGCCAGGGTATGTAAACTTATGAGCACAACTGTACATGTGACTGAGTGATTGTCATTCAATGTGTGAAAGCTGAAAATTGGTCTGGGCTGGAAGGAGGTGAAAGTGTCCGGTATGGAAGTGGTTAACCAGTTGCCGACCACCCGTCGTGGCTTGACGGAGGCAACTTGGCTCGATATTGCAGACCGCCGTCACCTGACGGCGGCTGCGAGATTGCGGATCGTGAGCGCACGCGCCGCCGGGGGCGCGTTCGTGCGCTAACTGCGTTATGGGGGAGCCAGGGAGCGGGAAGGGCGGACCGGCTATGACTCCCCCACAGTGACAGAACGGAGGTAATCGCATGTTCCCTGTATATGGGAGTCCCGATCATTCTCTTCCCCCACTCAGCCCATTCCCCACACAGTTAGTAACACATCAGGGAACACAGTTAACCCCTAGAGCGTCCCCTACTGTTAACCCCTTCCCTGCCAGTGACATTTACACAGTAATCAGTGCATTTTCATAGCACCGATCACTGTATAAAATGCCAATGGTCCCAAAAAAGTGTCCAACATGTCCGCTGCAATGTCATAGTACCGCTAAAAATCGAAGATCGCCGTCATTACTAGTAAAAAATTTAAATTTTCATTGTTCGTAAACGCGGCAACTTTTGCACAAACCAATCAATATACACCGATTGAGATTTTTTTTTTACCAAAAATATGAGGAAGAATATATATCGGCCAAAACTGATCAATAAATTTGTTTTTTTATATTTTTTTGGGGGATTTGTATTTTAGCAAAAAGTAAGAAACGTTTTTTTTTTTGTGCAAAATTGTCGCTGTTTTTTTGTTTATAGCGCAAAAAATAAAAACCGCAGAGGTGATCAAATATGACCAAAAGAAAGCTCTATTTCTGGGGAAAAAAGGACATCAATTTCATTTAGGTACAGCGTAGCACGACCGCGCAATTGTCAGTTAAAGCGACGCAGTGCCGAATTGCAAAAAGTGCTCTGGTCTTAAAGGAGGAAATCTTTCCGGGGCTGAAGTGGTTAAATACCAGACCCTGAGAGTGAAAAAAAAAAGGTCTTATGTTAAATAAACTATTTCCCTCCAAATAATATTAGCCCGCCCGGAAAAGTAAAACCGATAACATAAACATTTCTGAACCGCCGGTCATGCGTTTTCTTCTTAACACTCGCGGTAAAGTGAAACAATGTGACATAAATGACTTCCCAACAAACAACATTAAGGCCTAAGAGGCTGTAATGAGTCGAATTCCTTTCACCTCTTTCCAGATGCCTCCAAAACTGGGGAGAATGGATATTTTGGCGCTGGCCGTATCGATGCCGAGAAACTGCGATACTCGGAAAAATATTTCTTTTCCCCTTTGGTCGCAGATGGGACTTAACATATATGGGTCATGCTATCAGGCTTTGTGCTTCTCTGCTTGTACAGCTGCAGGCTTGAGTGTTTTTTTTTTTGCAAGAATAGCGAGTGGGCGGGTTTGGGGGAGACACGAGCCAACATCGCCTTTTGTTCTCCAAGGACCTGATAGAAGTGCTAATGTCCGCAATATATCGCCGTTATCCCTGCTACAAGAAAAAAACCTGATCATATGTTTCTTTGCAAAGAAAAGTACCAGGTCAATAAAAATCTCCCGGTAATTAGAACCAGATCAACGTGAAGCGCGTGTTACGATCTTGCTAAGATCACGTGCCGACGCGGGGCCAAGCGCTCCGGCATAGTGCAGGTTTATTTAGGGACACGGGCTATAGATTAAATAATAGGACAAATGGAGTTCTCCTTTGTGCCTTTCCAAGAAACTATTAGACCATTACTCAAAAAAAAGCCGTGGCCAAACCACAACAAAACCTACGGCGTTTGAGAAGAATAACAAACCACAAAAAGCCAAGAAAAAAAAAAAATGCTCAAATGAAACTATTTGTAAACAATTTGTGAGAATTCCCATTTCATGGAGTTGTCTTGTTATTTATGGTAAGGGATGAGAAAATCAAAATATAAAATATTATTATTTTGTAAGATATGTGTGTAAGGCTTTGCAGGTGGTATTGCCAGTGATTACAGAATCGCGGCAAAACGCAGGACACGGTTGCGATGCCGTAATTTTTTAATGGCATCCCAAACGCGGTGGGATTTTGCCAACATTGGCGAGCGATAAAAGAATTGCTGGTGGAAATGCCATGATTCTGCCTGCAATTCCAGAATCACGGCAAAACACAGGACGCGTTTGCAATGTCGTCATTTCTTAATGGCATCCCAAACGCAGTGGGATTTTGGCGTGATTGGCGAGTGACAAAAGAATCACGGGCGAATTGTCATGATTCTGCTCGCAATTCCAGAATCGTGGCAAAACGCAGGACATGTTTTGATGCCGTCATTTCTTAATGGCATCCCAAACTCGGTGGGATTTTGCCGTGATTGATGAGCGACAAAGAATCGCGGGTGGAAGTGCCATGATTCTGTCTGCTATTCCAGAATCGCAGCAAAACACAGGATGCATTTGCGATGCCGTTATTTCTTAATGTCATCCCAAACACAGTGGGATTTTGCCGACATTGGCGAGCGACAAAAGAATCGCGGGTGGAAGTGCCACGATTCTGTCTGCTATTCCAGAATCGCGGCAAAATGCAGGATGCATTTGCGATTCCGTTATTTCTTAATGCCATCCCAAACGCGGTGGGATTTTGCCGACATTGGCGAGCGACAAAAGAATCGCGGGTGGAAATGCCACGATTCTGCCCGCAATTCCAGAATCGCGGCAAAACGCAGGATGCATTTGCGATGCCGTCATTTCTTAATGGCATCCCAAACTCGGTGGGATTTTGCCCTGATTGGCGAGCGACAGAAGAATCGCGGGTGGAATTGCCACAATTCTGTCTGCTATGCCAGAATCGCGGCAAAAAGCAGGATGCATTTGCAATGCCGTTATTTCTTAATGTCATCCCAAATGCGGTGGGTTTTTGCCGTGATTGGCGAGTGACAAAGAATCGCGGGTGGAATTGCCACGATTCTGCCTGCGATTCCAGAATCGTGGCAAAATGCATGACGCGTTTGCAATGACGTCATTTCTTAATGGCATCCCAAACGCGGTGGGATTTTACCGTGATTGGCGAGTGACAAAAGAGTCGCGAGCGGAATTGCCATGATTCTGCCTGCGATTTCAGAATGCTGTTACTTCTTAATGGTTTACCAAACGCGGAGGGATTTTTCTGCAATTGGCGAGCGACAAAATCACGGCAAAAATAGTAATGCCAAGTGCTCCTGGCTCGGTGCCAAGATATGGTACATGAGTTTCTTTGGAGCGTTTTTGGTCAGAGGGAGGCCCATTGAAATGAATGGTGCCGTTCCAAAGATGCTCCTCTAAAAAACACAAAAAAAAATCTAAAAAACCGTGCCACAGCAGTTGTCGCTAGACATGTGCACCACAGAAAAATTGGTTTAGTTTAGTTTTTTTTCATTCGTTTATTTTTTTTTTTTTGTTTATCGGATCATTCGTCATAATCGGTATTCATTACTTCGGATCATTTGTAACTTCAAATGCATTTGTATTCGTTACTTTAGCCAAATTTGAAAGGAAATTCCAATAACAATGTAAATCGTTTGCGATGCCATTATTTCTTAATGGCATCCCAAATTAGCTGCTATGGTGCCGAGATCTGTATAGAAGAATTATTGACTTCAGCTATTTTATCTATAATTTAAGGCCTCATACACACGAACATTTTTTGCAGCTCTCCATGTTAGTCAATGGCCCCATAAAGACGCCGACGTTTTTGAGCTGTAGAAGGTGTCGACGTTAGTGAGCTGAAACTAGAACCCACGGCCAGCGCGTTCTGAGCCTGTAATGTTTTGGCGTTTTTTGACGCCGACGCCACAAAACGCCAACTAATGCCAACTAATACTGTACCAGCGTTTATTGACGCCAATGTTTTTAGGTTGAAAAATAGCAGAGGGATGATTTTTTTTAAAAAACGCCTATTGACGCCGACGCTGATGCATAACGCCGAAAAACACCGATTTTTTTTTATCCTTGACATCGGGCCCGACGTTTTGTTTATTTTTTTAGAAACGTCCGTGTGTATGAAGCCTAATAGTTTTTAATAATAATAATAAAACTATAATAATAGTTAATAATTTAATTATAATAGAAAATACGAAAAACAAAATTATCCAAATGTAATCGATTCGTTAAACTTGTAGGTTGAATAGTTTTTCTTTCTTTGGGATTTTTGTATTTTCGTTCTTTTGAATTTTTGTTCTTTCTGACAATTGGCTTTCGCATGCATTCATCAAAAGCAGTGGCGGCTGATGAGCCATTTTTTTTGGGGGGGGGACAAACAAACCCCCCGCCAACCCCCAGTTGGGTCGATCCGTTGGTTCATCAGTAAGAACCCCCACCCACCCCCATCGCTTGCCTATCCGCCCATCAGCCCTGCACTTACCCCATCTAGGTTGCGGGCAGCTTCGGCGGCTTCCTCCTGCGTCTCCTCCTCCTCAGCAGCTTCCTCCTTGGCAGCCAATACAGTCGCTTCTCCTCTCGGCCAATCAGGTCGAGGAGAAGAAGGAACACAATTGTGAATATTAATTTGCTATTGTCACACAACTGGGTGGGCTCGGGACGCAGTGCTCTGCGCCCTGAGCCCGCCCTTTTTTGAAGCCAATTAGAGCCACAGGCTCTAATCATGTGCTTCAAAAAAAAAAACCCCAATTGGAATCCATGTGTCCAGTGTCCTGCATGTAGATTAGGGGATGGGCGCATGGATTATGGGGATGGCGCCTATCTGCAGTATTCTCTTCTCTACGTCTGTTCAAAGCCCAATTTTTTAAAGCTTGCTTGAGAGTTCAGAAAAAAGGGGGTGGAGGCTGAAAATACACTCTGCAGAGCCCAGTGGGGAGAGCTTTGAGAGCTGATTGGAAAGAAGGGACACAACCTTATCCCCACAGCACACAGGAACAGAGCTGAGGCTGTCATCCTTCTGGAGGTCCCTCCCCTGTCACCATTTTTCTCTTGGTGTCAGAAAAACTTGTCAGAAGTGACAATTAGCAGAGGAACGAAGCAGCAGTGCCGGTGGCCATAATGGAGCGACTGCCACTGGTCAAAAGAGTCTTTTGTTCATTCGGATGTTTCAGAATGAACGAATATGCCAAATTTCGTCCGAAAGTGAATTTGTAATGAAACAAATTGCACAAGCCTAGCTGTCGCTGCGCTACAGTCAGGTGTGAATGGGGTCTTAGGGTAAGTTTAAATATTCAGTTGTGGAGCAGGGAGGGTAGTAAAAAAGTGTGGTTGAGGTACGTTTTTGGCACCCCCTATTTGTTTACATGCAGCGGTCGCAGTGTACCATTGCCGCTATGCAATTATGATGCGATTCTGCTTGTTGCAGAGGGCAGCCCATTCACTTGAGTGAGCTGCTCTATGTACGTTTGTCACCCGAAAAGAAGTTCCTGCTCTTTTTCAGGGCGACAAGCTGCCAACGTTTTTCAAGGTGGTTTGCTGCAATTGCCTTAAAAGAAAAGATTCACATTTCGGGTGCCATAGAAGGATAATTGCACCCAAGCGTGCACCACGCATTTTGCTGCAATTGTTACGCGGTCTGGAAACACGAGCAGAATAAAGATGATTCTGCCCGTGATTCAAAAACACAAAGTGTGAATGGAGCCTAAAGGTTTCAATATCTGAACAGAACTTAAAACGACAATAAACCTACAGGTTTTTTCCTTTAAAATAATAGACATGTCATACTTACCTGCTCTGTGCAATGATATTGCACAGAGCAGGCCTGATCCTCCTCTTCTGGGGTCCACCGGGGGTGCTCCTGGTTTCATCTCTTCAGTGAATGCCCCCATGGGAAGCTGCTTCCTATGGGGGCACCCCTGTGGGCTCACGCACGAGCTGCTTTGTCTGCACAGAGACAGGACGGCTCAGCTCTATCCCTGCTCATTCAACACCGAATTTGATTGACAGCAGCAGGGTGCAATGGCGCCTGCTGCTATCAATCTGTGCAGTGAGGTGGGACAGAGTTGGGAGAGATGCTGCTCTTGTGCGCATCACTGTATCAGGATCAGGATCAGGCTCAGGTTGGTATAATGGGGGACTCAAACGTGCTTTATGCCACATAGATCTACAGACATTAATATCCGTAGGCTTTTTACAAATATTCATGCCCAACATTTACACACTGGTACTAGAGTGGTTGCATCCCTTGACTTTGAAAAGGCATTCAATACAGTTGAATGGCCTTATCTTTGGGAAGTGCTGCGTAGGATGGGTCTGCCACTGCGGTTTTATATTCCCAACCCACAGCCTCGATTAGGCTTGGAGGTGCCCTATTGGCCCCTCTGCGCTTAGCCCATGGCACTAGGCAGGGCTTCCCTCTTTCCCCGACCAACTTCACCCTGGCCATTGAGCCCATAGCAGAGGCCATACGTGTTTCCTCTGATATTTGCAGGCTCCAGGGTGGGCTTCATGTTCTTAACACCTTTTCGGGGGTCAGTGGTCACAGGACTGAAAGTCAATTGCATAAGTCAGTAATGTTCTCTATTGATAATGTTGCTATTTCCCATCATTCACCTAATCTTCCTTTACAATGGGTGGATATATTTCGATACTTGGGAGTGATTGTTTCACGCAGGGCCTATGATTATGTCTTGCTTAATCTAATGCCGGTAATGAAAGAGATGAAGGCCAGGCTGAAGGCGTGGGGCAGGTTGCCATTGTCTTTGCTAGGGCGAATAAATCTCCTGAAGATGAAATTGCTCCCTAAGTTCACTTATCTCTATCGCCACTCACCTCAGTGGATCCCAAAATCTTTTTTTCTACAATTCAATAGGTTAATCTCCTTCTTTTCTGTGGGGGTCTCAAGCCCCACATTATAAACTCACTACCTTGATGAGACCCACCTTGCATGGAGGGTTAGCCTTACCTGATAGTCATAAATACTTTTAGCTGGTAATGGCTCATTGGTGGTTGCAACCTGAGGTTACTAATCCGTGCACAATGTTGGAGGCGGCTATCTTAGGCTCATTGGAGGTATTGCAATTATTATTATATCATGGTCTTAAAGCTCCGTATCCACTCACTCCCTCAATGCTGACCACAATTAAAGCCTGGAACCAGAGGTCCTCACACCTTGTCCCTACACACCCCCCTCTGGAACAACCCCCTTCTACCTCACTTTTACGCACTCTCAGAACCTCAGTGTCATGGCCCCAGGGGTCAGGTGACAGATGCGCACCGCAGGAGTGTGAATCGCACCACTGAAGTGTGAAGTGCACGCTAAGGTTGCAAAGTGCACTGAAAGGTTGTGAATCTATAGCTGACTGCTGTGACCAGGGAACAGGATGGTGCAGGGAAGCGGGACTGCTGGGACCCTGACACGGATAGCACAGGGGGCTAGAGCATAGGTTTCCCCAGGGTGCGGAGTCTAAGAGCCAGCAGGTGTTTACCAGAGCCTCTGGTGGTGAGGATGGACTTGGCTGCAACTGGATCCAGGTCGCGCCCCCCGGGGTCCCCCAGCACACGCTCACGGTAGGCTACAGGTGAATAGAGAGAAAGCAGCAGAGCAAGAGAAGGTCAGTAGAAGAGCCACGCAGACAGGGACAAACAAGAGGCACGCCAAGGTCGGGATATCAAACAGACAGGAGAACAGAGGACAAGCCGAAGGTCGGGGTAACAGGCAGGCAGGGATGGTTAGACAAGCCCAAGATCGGTACATGGAATAAGACTCAGAGCAAAGAATGGGAACGACCACACACAAAGCCAAACACGGACAAATGTTGATCAGCAATGCAGGCTTGCACTGCCAGGTGTTATATCCTGTTCCCAATTAGGACCTGGGGTGGAGACCAGCTGAGGAGGGCCTACTAAAGCACACAGGTGAGGGAGGCCTGGCCTTTAACTGGACATATGCAGTCAGGTAGGCAACAGATAAAACATGAACATTTGCTGTTGTTTCATGGCAGACAGTTTTCTCATCACTCTATACTTTTGAAATGTTCAGATCTTGAGACCCTCTTCTGCTCAGACTCACTTGCTAAACCAGTTTCTATGTTGTATTCTCATTTAATGACGGTGGCACTGCCTGACCTGACCGTACTCAGGAATAAGTGGTTAATAGTCATATCGGAAATGGACAATGAGGACTGGTCAGATATGTGGGACGCTCCATTCAAGCAGCTGGTCTCCCTCAGGGGTCGGCTCAGGGATCAGCTGATAACATTTAAAATCCTTCATAGAGCTTATTTTACCCCTGTTAGAGTGCACCGCTTAAACCCTGATGTCTCACCAATGTGTTGGCGCTGTAGTAAGGCCGAGGGAGATTTCTTTCACACCTTCAGGACATGTCCAGTGATCCAGCCCTTTTGGGGCACTGTGATTAGCATCATTAATGACGTTGCCGGGATTTCTCCCCCCCCTTACCAGAAATTTGTTGGGACTGGTGCAGAGTCTCACAAACACAATGCTGGCAGGACATTAATTGGCCTTCTGTTCTTTTATGCCAGAAAGACGATTACGATTCACTGGAAGAAACCCTCGGCTCCTACAATTGCTTATTAGAGACATCTTGTAAATTCACTGCTACCTCTTTACAAATGTACCTATGCCAACAGGGGCTGTCCATGGAAGTTTGACAAAATTTGGACTAAATGGCTGGAATAGGACCACGGCATAGTGCTTGATAACTGTTGAGGCTGGGACTGGGTCTAATTTCCTTACACAGACTATATCCTAGGGTCCGGGAGGCAATGAACACCTGTCTCATTTATTCTGTTATGGAATGGGCACTCACTGGCTCACGCACTCTTGTACCATAGAGCACACTCTTCTGAGTTTGATATGTTTTTGTGTCTAGGTAAGCCACTCCTGTGTGAGCTTAACCACTTCCCAACCTCCTCTGCTGCAGAGTCGCTCTGTTCCACGAATCAGCGTTTACAAATGGCGGCTCGCTTGTGCGCGCTCTCGTGCCCGCCGCACTCTGCAGCACTGTGGCCGTGGGTCCGGCGGACTCAATGTCCGCCGGCTACCCGCAATGACCTGGCAGAGAAGAAAAAAGGGGAACCATTGATGTAAACACAAACACGCCTAGGGAACACAGTTAGCCCCTAGATTGCCCCCTGCAAGTTAACCCCTTCACTGCCAATGACATTTATACAGTAATCGGTGGATATTTACATTTCTGATTGCTGTATAAGTGTCATTGGTCCCAAAAAAGTGTCAAAAATGTCCGACATGTCCGCCCCAATATCACAGCCCCAATAAAAATCGCAGATCGCAGTCATTACTAGTAAAAAAAAAAAAGAAAAAGTAAAAACGCCATTAATGAATTTTCATGGTTTGTAAACGCAGCAACTTTTGTGCAAACCAATCAATAAACGTGATCGCGATTTTTTTTTACCAAAAATATGAGGAAGTATATATATCGGCCAAAACTGATGAATAAATCAGTTTTTTAATATTTTTTTGGATTTGTATTTTAGCAAAAAGCAATAAATATTTTTTTTTTTTTTTTTTTTGCAAAATTGTGGCTCTTTTTTTGTTTATAGCGGCGATCAGAAATGACGCAGAGGGGATCAAATACCACCAAAAGAAAGCTCTGTTTGTGGGAAAAAAAAAGGATGCACGGGTACAGCGTCGCACGGCCTTCAGTGGTTAAACAATGAAAGAGATTTTTTTGAAAAAAAAAAAGTATAATGGAGGACTGGGGAAACACATGCAGCAGAGAAGGCTTTTTGCCTTAATGCATTAAGGCAAAAAACCATACGCCTTTACAACCACTTTAAATGTTATAGGATTTGTATTTCTGTCCATCTGGTCCTGTGATTTACACAGCTCTGTCACACAGTACAGTCCTGTCTGATCTTTCTCTGCTACTGTTCGGTAACATTTACAGGTCTTTTCCCCTCCCCAGCCTGTGAACAGACAGTAAAAGGAATTCTTCAGTCTAATGATTTAATTTCTACAACACTCTGCTTTCTCCTTCTATCAGCATCCCTTCTTAAAGTTGTTCTAAAGCCTAAACATTATTTTACCTTAATGTATTCATTGAATTAAGGTAAAAAATATTTAGGTAAAAGTATTGCCCCCTCACCCCCCATACTTACCTCTGCCCTTACTCGATCCATTGCTGTGCCCGTCTGTGTGCGTCACTTTGTGGTCTCACAGGCTTTGCTGAGATCAGTAAAATCCTCTGAGCAGAGAGCAGTGGGGTGGGGTAAAACTGCACTGCCTGTATCTATGGACGCAGGCAGCATGGCTCAATATTGAACCCGCAGGTGTGCCACAATAGGAAGTGGCTTCCTATGGTGGCATGCAGAGAAGAGAAGGAGCCAAGAGCACCCGTGGGGGATCCAAGAAGAAGAGACTCAGGGCTGCTCTTTGCAATTACATTGCACTGAGCAGGTAAGTATAAATCTGTTTGTTTTTTAAAAAAAAATAACAAAAGTATGTAAATTATGCAAGTTTGCATAAGAAAGCCCAACACTACTTACACATTTATTGGCAGCACATGCTAGCTATAATATTGAAAAACACCACTGTGCCATTTACAAAAGACTCCTAAGTACTGAAAAAAAAGTTTTATTCATCCAGCCATAATCAGCCTTTCCCTATTGCTTTTCTTCAGGGCAGGGGGCGTGGTATGATAAGTGTATTCACAGCAAGACTAGGGCTAGGGGCCCTCATTGTTCAAACTGTGCAGGGCTGGGCAAGGGGGCTGATATCAAAGGCTAACAACAGGACTTATAGGCTCACCATGTGTTGGCACTGCATCCTGAAGATCCCAACAAAAAGAGCGAGGATGCAATTGGAAAACCTCCTTAGACCCAGTCTGTCCAGACCATACAGTCACCTACTGACTTAGCACCATTCACAGGCTGCTTAACTCTTCAATAAGACACAGAGGTTAAATCCAACACAACTTTACTTTCACTATTAGAAATACAGAGGATGTTTTTCCAGTCTTTTTGAAGTGTAAAACGATGATGACCCTCCTGATCCCTGTCTCTGTGAAGTACTAACACTAACAGAGGGAACACAGAAGAAAAAGGTAGCGGGTCTAGCTAGGACTGAACTAACTAGCGCTAAACAGGACGGGAGTATAGAAGGAGATATACAGTACGTAAACAAGTTGTATGTCATTGCTCCAAACTGCCACTAGATGTCAGCATACTACAGAACAATAATAACCCGATGCAGTCCAATACAACACAGAAGCAGAGACTGAGGGAATATGGAAGAAGTGGGGAGGGTCTAGCTAGGAGTAAACTAACTAGTGCTAAACAGGAGGAGAGGACAGAGGAAGATACCAAAATCACATTGCAAACAAGTTGCCGTGGCCCAAAACCGCCACTAGATGTGAACATACTACAGAAAAATGATAACCTCCTTCAGTTTAACACCACCCCCACCACCACTACCCACACCACCACCCAAATAAAACCAAAACAGAACAAAACCCCACCAAAAACACCCACAAATGAAAAAAAAAACACCACACCACAAAAAAAAAATTATAACGTCCTTCATTTTAACACAGGACATAAAAAATTACAGTAAAGTGGGGCAGATCGACTCTGCATATTTGAATAAACAAACAGCAGCAAATAATCAATACAATAAAAAGTACAACAAGAAACAATGAAAGTCACATGCATGCACCTGTTCTCCTCCTTCCAATGAGTTTTGCTCATAGAATGTAAAGGCTGTCTAACCGGCAACCTGAAGCAGCACTACCTTATTCTTTCATTTTTCAATATGTTGTCTAGTATTCATTTCTATTGCTACCAACATCTAAGCCAGAGTTTCTCAACCAGGGTTCCTCCAGAGGTTCCTAGGGGTCCCTTGAGGAATGAGCAATTTCTGCCCCAAGATAAGTTTACATTGGCACCATGGATCTTTTTAGCTTTCTGTAGGAGGGTAATTCTTCCCAATGACCTCAAGTGTGAGGAGCATTCTTCCCACTGAATTTCACACTAATGTATCAGGAGTTGTATATCTAAAGTTTTATCAGGGGTTCTCTGAGACCTGAAAACTATTTCAAGCATTCCTCCATGTTGAAAAGGTTGAGAAAGGCTGATGTGATCCCTGATGAAGGGGGTGTTTTGAGCCCCCAAAACATGTTGGCTTTCTCCTCTGACCTCTTGACATGAGCAATAAAGACTTACTGGACTCACACTAAACCTATTGCACTCTCATACTTTCAGCTCTCTTTTTGACTACTCAGGGAAACCCCAGAGGGCAGAGAGTTGCCTCTAAATTTTGGACTTCAAGTCTCATCATATCTACCTTTGGGTACAGCATTCTACCAATACGTCTTTGGTCAAAATAGATTGTAATGACGAAGCACATTGCCACTTTTTTTAGACCACTCCAGGAACCTCCAGGTTGGCCTACAGTTGTCTCTACAATGTGGACTTCAAGTCTCATCTTTTCTACTTTTGGGTCAAGAGCTCTACCGATACATCTTCTGTCCAAGCAGAATATAAAGAGGAATGCACATTCAGACTACTCTGAGGATTCCCAGGGACACCCCAGTTGACATAGAGTTGCCTCTAAAATTTGGACTTCAATCCTCATCTTTTCTACCTTTGGATTTAGTGTTTTGCCAATGCGTCTTTTAACAAAACAGAGTGTGAAGAGGAATGCACATTGACACGTTCAGACTGCTCTGAGGACTCCCAAGGACACCCCAGTTGACATTAACCTGCCTCTAAAATTTGAACTTCAAGCCTTATCTTTTGTACCTTTGTGTGCAGTACTCTAACTATATGTCTTTTGTGTTAATAAGAATGGAAAGAGGAATGCACACCGGCATTCTTCAAACTACTTTGGAGAACCTCATGGATGCTCCGGTTGATATAGTACTGCCTCTAAATTTCTGACTTCAAGTCCCATCTTTTCTACCCTTGGGTCCAGTGCTCTGCCAATACAACCCTTCTGGAAACAGAATGTAAATAGGAATGGACATTGCCACTCTGTAAACTACTCAGAGGACCTCCATTGACACTCCAGTTGACAAACAGCTGCATGCAAAATTTGGACTTCAAGACTTATCTTTTCTACTTTTGCATCCAACTCCCTACCACAACATCTTCTGCCGAAATATCATATAAAGAAGTATGCACATTGGCACTTTTTGGGTTAACATTAACTACTTCAAACTGACCTTGAACTTTCTCCAGCTGTTTGAAGAATTGCTTCCTGTACTACCCTCATGTGATGATGGTGCTCACAGTTTTATGGGTAGTTTGATCTTGCCATTGCAATCATTTGCTAATTTAGGCTCTCAAGTGGGTTTTGTGGTAGTTGAATGTCTGTCCAGCACTCATGGCAAAGCTGGACATACACTGTTAGATTTTTTTTTTTTTTGCTTAGTCTCAGGGCTGAATGAAAAAAAATTCTCCATCCACACTATACAGCCAGATGGATAAATCTCCTTCTGAGACTATTGTATTCTTACAGCCAGTACCAGTGACTGAATACAGCAATTGTTTGGCCAACAATATGTATAGTTCCTTTGATTTTATCATCAAAGGACTTTGGACGTGACAGGACCACCCATGTAGCGAATTTTGACCCGTTCATCAGGAACTGTCTAAAGTTCGCACAGTGAATGGCCAGCTTGAGAAAGATATCAAGGCTATGTCATGCTGTACTTTGAGGCATGCTCGGGGTATGACTGGCATAGGCTTTATTTTGACTGTTGATATGTTGGAAATCATGCTTATTATTTCAATAAAGTTGTGACCTTGCTTTTGTCATGTTTAGGCAAGACTATATTCCAGCTTTATAATATGACTTTTTGCTTATACTTCTCAACAGTCAAGCGGGTGAAAGAGGTCGACAGAGATCACCAGCACTGAAATGCAAAAAAAGAATATAAAAAGAGTTGTTTTATAGAAATAAACACGTCAGTAGATTAAGAAAAAACAGAACTTCAGCCAACAAAACATCATCTAAGAATGACTTAGACCAGAATTCCCCAAAGTGGCCAGTACTGAGGAACTATCCAAGGGGTTGGTAAAAATATAATTGTAGTACTGTTATTTAGAGTAGACTTTATTATATTATTAATATAGCACCCCTCTGATACCCCAAAGGCAGAATAGCACCTCCAGAGGGAGAGGGTGGGGTGGGGGGCTAGCATTTCACACAGTCAATGGCTATAAAAGGGGGACCAAGAAAGGATATTGGGCGCCAGTATTGTCTTTTTACATTTTTATTGTAGACCGGTTAAGGAGGTGAGGGTTAGGGATCCCAGATCAAATTCAGACCCCCCAGATCCAGATCAATGACCATCTTCACAGTGTGAGAATCTTTAAGCTGACCCGGCAACACTGTACGCACATTCCAACAGAAGGCCAGCCTTCTTCCTGGTTCTCTTCAGCAAGGGGCCTCCCCTGGGTCTTCTCCTTGGTGCAGCTTTCTAAAGACCAGGCAGGACAGCTTCAGGACTAGTAGACATGTGCATGATGAAAAATGTAGTTTTGTTTAGATTCGTTAATCTAGTTTCCTCAAATTCGGTTGATTCGTTCAATTCGTATTTGGGATTCATTTTATGTCATCTTTCAAATTTTCTTCAAATTTATTGATTTTCTTTCAATTCTAAACATTTGAATCTATAAATTTCGAATAAGTCGAATCGAAAATGTTGTATTTTTTTAAATTCGCATGCAGCAAAGGGAACAAACAAAAAGAAAAATCTTCATCAAATGATTACAATGACTCTTTAAATCACCTTTGGCTTAACAAAAACAAGTCTTTGATTTGAGAAATATGTTTACAGTTCGAATTCTAATGGAATTCGATGTAAAATTCAATTTGAATTTGAATTTCGGAAATTCTGACGAATTTCATTTTGTTATTCGGAGCATTTGTTAAAATTAATTTATACTGTAATCTCTGAATAACTAAAAATTTGTCTGAATTTTAATTTGGAACAAAACAAACCGCACATGTCTATTCAGGACCACTTCCGCACAGGTTAGGTCCCAAACAGGCTATTGGGTCTAACAGCAGAGCTCCATCCAGTAGCACCTCCCTAGGCCTCAGCCCAGGGGAAAAGAGTGAGCACATGACCTGTCCCGAATATTTATATCCTCCCCCAGCATGCACCACTGCCATAAACATTCTACTAGATTGGCTGAAGAAAATATAAATATGCATAACTTAGTTTTGATTGTGAAATCTTATACTATAACCAGTGATAGTGACATCTACTGGCATAAGTGAGATACAAGCCAACTTTAGCTTTGGGAAAAAACAGGTGGAAAACTATACAATCAGTCTGAGCTAACTACATCCCACTCTGTCTAGGGAGTTGATTAAGTAATCTGAAACTTTATGAAGTGGTTGATGAGTTGAAGAGTTCGGGGACCCCTTTTGTAGATATATTTGAAGGGTCTCTTCACAACATTGTGGTGTGTTGCAGTATGCATTGTAGTGGGCAGGCTATTCAGTTAAATGGGCTGCCAATGCTCCAAAATGCACCTTAAAAGAAAAAAAGTAATTTGTTTTATAACAAGCCGCATTAGAGCTGAGAATTATGGCAAGGATATCTCACTGTTGGAGTAGCCAAGATATATTAAAAGACAGGGCTGACTCTTGCCACCACTTGCCAGTTATAGGCTCCGCCTATACCTAAAATATCGCTTTTGAAAGAACTGGCCCCATAATAGTTTTTTTTTTACTAATGTAATTTAGGATTGCTGGTCCTTTAATCTCATTTTGGATAAAGTTTCCTAAAACATATTACTTTCGGCATTTAAGACCTTGTCTACTCAATATAAAACCAAGATGAACTTTCCAAGTGTGAAAACTGCGGTTATTTTCAATTGTGATGAAGTGAAAGGATTAAACAGCCATTCAAAGCATTTATAAAAATGTCTCTGGATTAAAGTGTTCTGGCTGGAGGAGATGTGTATCCCATTCAAATATTGTTCTGTAAAGTCGATGTTTCCAGGCAGATGCACCGTAAAAATGGATTTATACATTCTGTAATGAGCATTTTCTGGAAGCCGAGGATATGGGCAAAGAGAGTGTTACAAAATATTTAAAGTGCTTCTTTAATTTTTTGGTATGCATTCTCATTTCCCATGTCTATTTATTGTCAATTTTGTTTTGTTTAACCATACAACTTTTTAAATGTTTTTTAATTTGGTACGAATTCTTAATTTTACAAATACACATTTATTACAGGGGTCATCCATGGGACTCATTTTGCAAAACAATGCAGGGCTCTCTTCTAAGTAGAGATGAGGTTCAAGTTTGGGGATATGCAGGGTTCACCCCAAACTCTATTTTTTTGCGCCTTGGCAAATGGGTAAACTAAATGGTCTGTTTGTTTACCCACCACAGTAAACGTCTCTCAAACCGAACCCAGGCACAATAGGCTCATCATTACTTAGAAGCAAGCCCAGCATTACTTATACCATCTTTTCTCAACTAGGGTTTCTTCTGACGTTGTTAGAGGTTCCCTGAGCAGTAAGCAATAGCACATTGATCTACTTACACTGACTACCAATTCAAGGAGGAGCATGTCTATACTGCCCGCTAATATAAAGGGACATCACAATTTTTAATGTCCCTGTTTTTTTTATATGTTATTATTGGTTTCATTTTAAGATTATTACTGAAAATTCTGTATGGAGCAGGAGTATCTAAAGTGATCTTCCCTGTGTGTCACATAGGTTAGCTATGACATATTATTTGTTCTTATTTAAATCACTCTACAACATACTGATCATACTGATATATCATGAGCTGTAGATGTAGATATAATGCTGATGTAGCACCCTGCCCTAGGCTGGATACATTTTGTTCTTGGCTCTGCTGTACTCCATTGAGCAGCAATTTATTTTTCAGGTCTAGTCAGGTTTATCCCTAAACCTGAGAGTTGATTGCCCCTGCCTGCCTCTGGAAGAAACTTCCAGAAATGGAGTAGGAGGGGTTAACCACTGGGTTATGAATATTTATCTGACCCTAGCCAATTTCTGGGAGGTTGGCCCAGAACAGGTAGCTGGGGAGAAGGTAAATGTTTGGAAGTGTCTGATCTGTGTGTAAGCAGGTTGAAATAGTAAGATAGGTGCTGTCCTGGCTGGGAAGGTAGGAGTTAATGCCTTTCTTGGTTCTTTTGACAGGTTCTTCACTGGGTCTGGCCCACTAGTCCTGTTTGATATAAAAAGCACAATGGGCCGGTACAGGGGAGAGAGGAAGGGAGGAAGAGGTTCAAGTTCCATCCAAAAGGTTTGGGGATTTTTCCCTGTGAAGAGCCCAAGGGAAAGAAAGAAACCTGTAACCGAGACCCGTAAGAGAGAGAGAGACAGAGAATGATACCCGCGAGGAGCAGAAGGAGGCCATCTATCACCATAGGGCTGTAGAGTCATCTAAACCTGGGGTTTGGCTTGAAGACACCAGCACTTGAACCTAACCCTGAAGGACTTATGTCTGTATGAGAATGCCTCTGAAGAACTGTAATTGTTTGGACTTCACCTTTGCAGGTATGCTGGGCAGCACAAGCCTGTAGTTAGGACTAGGAATGTCAGAATAACCTTGCACCTGTATGTGCAATGTGTTTATGTGTGGAATAGTACATTTTTATACTTTTTCATAAGTAAAGTATTGAAATGTTGTCCCTGCTTGGTCTGAAAATACTAAAGAGGTGTATTGCAAGTGTATTGCAAGTAACCGGCACACACATAGTGGGTCAAGTGGGTCTTAACACATTGAGGTATGAAAGTATTCGTCTGGAATGAAGTAATTTAAAGACATAAGTAGTTGCCAAGAGTAACGGAAGTGTAACAAGCAGCCTGTAAATATTGTGTACATTGGAGGAGCGGCCTATAGCAGTGAGGGAGATATTTCAGCACTCCTTCCGCCAGTGGTGTATTTTGGTTTTGTGCTGCCCTAGACACGACTAAAATCGGACGCACCCCCTCCCCCAATCTAAATTTGTCCCACCCCAGCTGCAGTATATAGTTCTCGTCTCAGGGTCTGATGAGGAAGCCACAGCTGTTCACTGTGGATGGCTGCAGCTTCCACATCAGCTCCCTCATTTTGGAGTATCCTGCACCCTTATCCCTCTACTTGCCTGTGTTCACATACTGCAATACATGTTTAAATAGACAACCCTAGACTGAGTCTGAATTTGCCGGTTTTCTCTGGAGCCAGTACCTGGGCTGGTATAACAATTCCCTGGAACAAAGAAGGATTTTTTTTGACCAAATAGCATTCTCATTTGGGATCTTGACTGTCTTCAACCTGTCCTGTACAGAGAGTGGCATGGAGACTATGAGAAGGGAGCCTAGTGACAGACCCAACAGATTGTGACTTTCTAGACAAGCTGTTGGCTATCTTAGTGCAGTACTGCACGTTCCTGGTTGGGGTATTACGGGCATTATGATAACTAATTGTATACTAATAATTGAGGACACAATTATTTATTAAAGTGTATATGAAGGCAACTTTTTATGTGTGTGAGTAGGACAGAGTTAGGCTTAGGGTTAAGGGGCTAGGATTAGAATAAGGTTGGGGTTTAGGAAGATTCATTCCTCTATTTGTCTTGGACCATTATCACAGAGACAGAAAATAGGCAGTACTGTAATCTCCCAAATGGGACAAATGTTCTGATGACAGCTCTCTAACATGGAAATGCCCCTCGATTTAGGGAATTTTCCCTCTCATTTTTCCCCTTTGTCTCCAAGACAGGAAGTTAAGAAGAATCTCCCTAGGAGGAAAAACTGAAATGGGGTTTCCTTACTCTATCCAAAATTTTAAACGTTTTGGCTATACATACACTTTGGAGAAGTTATTTCTTATGCGTTTATTTTTCCCATTATTTGGGAAATTCTCTATTCTTTCTTTCTTTTTTTTCAAAGATGATTTTCATTGGAAATTTTTAAGCAAAACATCAGAAATCCATACAAAACCACAATAAAACCAACAGTACAGTCCATTCTATGCTACTTGCCTCTTGGCATTTTGTTGGTTGGGTTTGTGCTCAAGTAATTTAACATAGTTAAGGGTTTGCAGATGGTGTATATTAATATGGGAATTCAATAAGAAAAAAAAATAATAGTGATGTACCATAAAGTCAGATAAAATTGGAGACATCCTAATCCAGGTCTTGGTAGAAACATTTTGGTAGAAATGAGGCATGGGCTATAAATATGAACAAATTATTGTAGGTGGCCCCTATTGTCATAAGTGAATTTATAAAATGGTAATATTGAATCAGTCTGTTGTTTCCATTCCTCTTTGGTTAGATGGAGAGGGTTTCTTCCTGGTAATGAGAATTAACTTCTTAATGTAAAACAATTCTAAGGAGGCATTGAGTATGAGAGGTGAGAAGGAGGTCTTCTAGCAACCCAAGAAAGCAAATTGTTGGGCAACAGATACTTGGTAAACCCAGGAGCATTTCTAGGGTTCTAATATACCAGGGACACCTCCGGGAACACAGATTAAAATATAGAGGGGCTGGTACCATGATGGCCTCTTTGGACATCTTATTCCAGATTAGGAAGAATCCTAGTAAAAGTGAGCCATGGGTTCCAAATATGATTACATTGTTGTAGGTGACCTATATTGTCATAAATACTTTTAAAAAGAGGTAATATTGAATCAATCAGTCTTTTCTATTCCATAATGGTTTGATGCGGAGGATCTCTACCAGGAGGCGAATGTCCTTTTTAGCATAAAAGAAAATAGTTCTAAAGGTATCGAGCACGAGAGGTGATCAAGAGGTCATCAGATACTCTGTCCTAATAGACCAGGGGCATCTCAGGGCACAAATTATAATATTGAGGGCTGGTATCATGACATCCTAATCCAGGGTAGAAAATGTCTAAGTAGAAATAAGCCATGGGCTCCAAATATAATCAAACTGTTGTAGGTTACTTCTATTGTTATAAATAAGAGTATAATGAGGTAATATAGAATATTTTTTTCTTTTGTATTTGTCGATTGTTAAATGGGAAGGGTTTCTTCCGGGTAAAAAGAATGACCTTCTTAGCGTAAAAGAAAAAAATCTAAGGAGACATCAAGCGTGAGACATGTACAATTTCATAGAAGAATGTCTTTGATATAAGTGAGGACACATACAATATGTGTTTTCAAGTGCCATTCTGTCATCTGATAATAGCTAAGGCATTTGTTTCTGGGCAATTCTATTTTTAATACAATTAGCAAAAGTTTGATTTGCTGTGCCTATTATTATATTTATTTAAAGTAGGGTTGCAGGTATAGTACAGAACCACACACCATTGCAGTAAATCATGATAACAAAAATTGAAAAACTGGCTTTAGCAAGCTCTCCATCCATCAAGAGGCCACACTCTAAGGCATTTCACCCATGTAGGTTCTTAATCATAAAAGCACATGTGAGCAATGCTCTTCCATATTCTTTCTATTATATTTCTTCATGTTTCATAGGAACAGTGTATGCGTCCACAGCCATCTTTAATATTGATTGGACCCTGGGCAAATATCTCCCCCCCCCCATCCCCCCATGCAATTTCACTCTCTACCTGCTCTGTTCAATAAATAGCAGCTAGACTCAAAATCAATTTACTGAATCAGATAAGGCATCGATTGCGATTTGGTTGCCAGAGGTTACAGCATATCATTACCACTTACTGACTGGTTGCTAGAGGTTGCAGCACACATTACGGCTCACTGATTAGTTGCTAGAGGTTACAGCACATGATTTCTGCTTGTTGATTGGTTGCTAGAGATTACTGTACATCAATACTGCTCACTGATTGGTTGCTAGAGGTTACTGCACATCATTACTGTTTACTGATTGGTTGCTAAAAGTAATAGCACATCATCTCCTCGCTCCCTGCACACCATGGACTGTGGAACGCAAAGTCGCTTTCCTGATACCACAGAAACGCGCTGCCCTTTAGCAGATACACAGCAATGCCCTCAATTGTTAATGACACCCTCATGCATCTGCTGAAATGTGCTATGGGACCGTGTGATTTTGAAAAAGGGTTAGGGACTTTCTTCCGCATTTCTAGCGCATAGAGCAGCCCATTGAAATGAATGGGCTGCCCACACGTGAACTACATCTTTAAACCTTTGTCTCCTAAAACCCCGGCTAACCTCTGCACCCCAAACCTCCCCCATCCTCTCCACTCCAACCCTCCCCCTTTAACTCTACCTGCTTCCTTTGCTTATCTTTGCACCCACCTCCCTTACCCTTATACATCCCCTTCTTGCTCACCTGTGCACCCCAAACGGTACTTTCCTCTCTGCCTACCTCTGCACACCCCACACTACCCTCCCCCCCCCCACCAATTTGCTTACCTTTGCAGAAGAGGCTGATGTTAGGCTTAATGACCACAGTTGCAGGTAGGGCTTTCAAGCATGCCCCTTTGTCTCCCCAGTGGGCAGCATTCAGTATGGATGATGATGGATATGATCTCAGGGGGGCATTATATACATATGAATGCTGCCTCTATTTACATATCAAAGCAGCTGCCCGCCACTATTTACATATGAATGCAGCCGCTATTTACATATCAATGCTGGTTATTTACATGTAAACACAGGGTCTGCAGGTGAGTCATCTGTACACAACAATAGGGCAGAGCTGGGCAGTTTTATTAGCAGCACTTCATACTTAGATATCGGGACATGGCACAGGACTAAAACTTCAAGGGACAAGTGAATTTAAATCAGTATAGTCGGCAAGTATGAGGCAACTGCTTTGGGCCCCACAAAAATGACAGGGCTCAGGGCAGCTGCCCCTATTGCACTGCCTTAAAGACTGCCCTGTATGCGTCCTGTGTGTATATATGTGTTGGAAGTAGGGGAGGAAGATGGAACAAGGTACCTGACCTGGGTAAAAAGAAATGGCAAATCCGGGCCCAATGAGAGCTGCTGCAAAATACTATTCCTTACTTTATTCAAAACCTAAAAAATATGTTTTGGCTTTGCAAACAGTTTAATATTAATTTATGAGGACATTATTTATTATGTGTTTGTTTTTTCCATTATTAGGGCAATTCTATTTTCTTTTCTTTTTTTTAAGTTGATTTGTATTGGAAATTTGCATGTTTCAGAAAACCATACAAAACCACAATCAAGCCAACAGTGCAGTTCATTCTATTCCACTTGACTCTTGTCATTATTGTTGGTTGTGTTTATTCAAGTATTTTAAAATCTTTAATGGTTTACAGATGGAGTATAATAATATGAGAATGCAATAATTGAAAAAAAAATACAATAAAATTAGATAAAATATGAGACATCCTAATCCAGGTTAGGAAGAGTCCTGGTAGAAGTAAGCCATGGGCTCCAAATATGATCACATTGTTGTAGGTGGCCCCAAATGTCACAAGTGAGTTTATAAAGTAATATTGAATGAATCTGTCTTTTTATTCCCCATTGGTTGGATTGGGAGGGTCTCTTCCAGGTAAGGTGAAAGACCGTCTTAAGAAAGGGTTTCTAAGGAGACATCAAGAATGAGAGGTGTTTGGGAGGTCCTCTAGCATGCCAAGAAGACAAATTGATTGGTAACAGATATTCAGTAAGCACAGGGACATTTTTACGGTACCCAATAGATCTTAATAGAACCAAATATCATCATATTGTTGTAGGTGATCCATATTGTCACCAATGAGTTTATAAAGAGGTAATATTGAATCAGTCTACCTTTTCTTTTAATTAAGGGTTAAAGGGGAGGATTTCTTCCAGCTAATGACAAAGACCTTCTCAGATTAAAAGAAAGGAATTCTAAAAGGGCATCGAGCATGAAAGGTGGGTACAGTGGGTGCGGTCAGTGATGATAAGGCATTAAGATAAATCATGCACTAGTTGTCAGTGTGCCCCCACAAGCAATACTTTCCTTACATTGGTGACCAGCGAGGAGCCCTTGTAACACCCCCTCTTATATTGGTGGTCAGTGGGGAGCCCCAGTGAAATTCCCTCTTATATTGGTGGTCACTTGGCAGCCCCAGTAACATCCCCTTTTATATTGGTGGTCCCTAGGGAGCCCCCAATAACATCCCCTCCTGTATTGGTGGTCAATGGGCAGCCCCAGTAACAACCCCTCTTATATTGGTGGTCAGTGGGGAGACATAGTAACTTCCCCTCTTATATTGGTGGTCAGTAGGGAGCCCCGGTTCTATCCTCTCTTGTCAATGTGTTGTTCTAGTATAGTCATAATTGTCCATTTGTTCCCCTTGTATTTTTTTTTAACCAGTAAATACCCCTTGTATTTTAACAATTAGCTATTTTCAGCTGTAGTGTGGTCACATCTGCATGCATTACATTTGTATTGTTATGATTGGTTTCGGCCTTTAAGACACCTTCCTACACTAGCCCCCCCCCCCCAAATCATGTGATTATACATGACAACATCATATTACAGTTTAACAAAAGTGTATACACCAACAGACTGTGGTCTATGTAAATGTGCTGCCCCGAGCTCAGCTCTTGGTGCATGGTCTTAGCATTGTGACAATTCTCCATTGGTTTCCCTTGTATTATCTCAATTGCCCATTTGCTGCCTTCAAATTGCCCTGATTATCTAAATTGCCCTAATATTGTCATGCTTGCCCATTTGTTGTCCTTGTATTATCATTATTGCCCCTTTTGATGCTAATGTATTGTCAGTATTGTCTATTCATTGTCCTAGTAGTGTTACCATTGTCCATTGGTTGCCCTAGCAGTGTCCTGATTATCCACTGTTTGATCTAGTAGTGTCACAATTGTCCATTGATTGTCCTAATCCTCTCGTGATTAGCCACTTGTTGCTCTAATAGTGTCACCATTGTCCAATGGCTGCATTTGTATTGTCACGATTGGCTATTTGGTCCCCTAGTTTTGTCAAAATTGACCATTTGTTGCCATTGTATTATCACGATTACCCATTTGCTGTCTTTGTATTGTCACAGTAGTAGTGTTACAATAGTCCATTTATTGCCCTAGTAGTGTCGCAATTGTCCATTAGTTGCCCTAGTATTCTAACAATCACCCATGTGTTGCCCTTGTCTTGTCACTATTGCCCATTTGCTGTCTTTGTATTGTGCTGATTGGCTATTTGTTTCCCTAGTGTTGTCAGGATTGACCATTTGTTGCATTTGTATTGTCATGATTGGCTATTTTTCTCCTTAGTGTTGTCATGCTTGCCCATTAGTTGTCCTAGTATAATCACAATTGCACATTTCTGGCCCTTATATTTCATGCTTTTTACTGCTGTGCTATTGCTTTCATATTGCACACCAAATAACACAGTTCAGTGCTGTGGTATGTTTTTGTGTCAGTGCTGATTATTTTGAGGATCACATCATTATAGTGGAACAGTCCTGTCACCCCTCCAGAATCTCAAGCTCAGGGGCTCCTTAAATTGTCAGGTATGGACTTTTATAATAATACAGTAATCACCAAGGCAACCTAAGCTGTGTAAGTTTATTCAGTTTGGGGGGGTCATGAGTGTTTTTTCTGTATTGCTGACACAATGATATCTGTCTTCGTGTAGAATTTCATCTTTTTTATCCAACAGCTGTTTGGCAGCTCATGACGAAGGTTTGTGGTTTGTGGTCATGTGCTGAGGAGAATATGGCTGCAGAATGGTCATCTGTGGATTTGAGTTATTATTTTTACTAATCTGTCCTGGGAGAGTCAGTTCCTGCCGTTCTCAAGAGGCTTACTGACGAATATTCATTTGCATTGGTTATTCGTTCCACTAATGTGTTCAGATCATTTCCAGGGACACTTCATTGCTGAACGCTAAGAAATCCCAAATTGAGATGACCATATTGGTTTATGCACTGATAATTTGTGGAATTTAACTATGCACAGGTGAATTGTACACCGTGGCACAAGGTGGCATTTCACACTTAGAAGCAATAGGGACAATTTGCAAAGTTGACACCTTGTAAGCTGTGGCCATACTTCTTACTCTGTTGACACTACTGTACAGCAGACACAGCTTTGATTAGAAAGTACCTCCCCCCAGGTGTGTAGCATTTCTGAGCTGGTGCCACGGAGCTTATTACGGTCTCCACCAACCCAGCAGTCCCATCACCTCATTCCCAATGACAATGTTCATATGTTACTATTGGATACAGGAAACACACTACTTCTCCATAGCTCCATGCTTGTTCTCCTGGGGACCCTTATACATCTCTCTTTCCATCACTCCAGGCTAGGTCCCAAGGTGCTCTGTGCCACAAGACCGGTCCCAGTATGTTGGGAATCGGTGGCCAGTGGTGGGGCCAAGCAAAACGCCCCAGCGTATTTTTCAACTGGCCATGTCACCTGTTTTCTGGCTGGTTGGGTGCTTTAGCATGTGACAGAAATATGAAAGCCATTAGCAATGGCAATCTAGCCTCGGTGACAGAGCAAGACCCTGTCACTGTGAAAATGAAGGAGAATATGACACAAGATTTGGATTAAGGGTTAATATGTGGTTCTGGATTAGGGTTTCTGAGGGGAGAAATCTGTGCTTTTAGTTTTCTTTGGAATCCGTGGTTCTAGATCAGAACCTTCAGTCCCGTGTCCATTTTTTACCAGGTGCCTGCAGCCTGTCTGAGTACACAGGCGTGCAGGGTCATCATAAACTCAAGCCTGAGGATAGCTCAGAGCTATCAGTTTGGAGACAGCTCCCAGTTTGGGAGACAGGAGGTTTCACCCAGGGGTCAGAGGGGCCCGAGCCAGGAGCTAAGAGACAGCAGGTCTTACTCAGGGGTCAGAGGAGTCCCAGCCAGAAGTGCAGAGACAGAGGGTTTCACCCAGGGATCAGGGGTGCCCCAGCCAGCAACCAGGAGTTAGGCTCCTATTGGGGGTGTCAGGACAACCTATATCTAGAGGCCAGGTTTGGGCTGTGCAGCAAAGCATTTTGAGTAAAGGCTAAGAGAGCCAAGTGAACCAGTAGAGCTGGCCAACACAGTCAGAGAGACTGGTAACAAAAGCAGTGGTGCTGCCAATAAGGGAACATATTGATGTGGAAGAACCCCTGCATGGGCAACTGATGTCTATGTGAACTTTCCCTTTTACTTAATAAAAATGTCCTGCCATGCCCTAAAATACAGTTTGGACTGGCACAACTTATTGGAAAAGCGCCTACAACATGAGTATAATCACCGAAATACCACACCTCCTTAGGACAGCTTCTCTGCTCATTAGACCCATATACAATATCTTCTCTAACTTCTCTCATCCCCTTGAATGAGCCTGGTTCTTTTGATACACCTTGCATTCAGACCAGGCAGCTAAATTGAAAAAGTCATTTTACTAAAGGAGTTCAAAGTAGTACAGAAACAGTTCTCCAAGACATCTCCAACACACATTCCTGACAAAGGTTTCTAAACAGTGGTGTAGTGGATAGCACTTTCGCCTGGCAACAAAAGGGTCACTAGTTCGAATCCCAACCATGACACTACCTGCCTGGACTTTGCATGCTCTCCCTGTGCCTGTGTGGGTTTTCTCCGGGTACTCTGGTTTCCTCCCACACTCCAAAGACATGCTGGTAGGTTAATTGGATCCTGCCTAAATTGGCCCTAGTATATGTATGAATGTGAGTTGGGGACCTTAGATTGTAAGCTCCTTGAGGTTAGGGACATATGTGAATGTACAATATATATACGTAAAGAGCTGCGTAAATTGACAGCGCTATATAAGTACTTGAAATAAATAAATAAGTGACCATAGTGAAGTGCCCCATGAGGTACTCATATGGTACCTGAGTTAAGTGGTAAAGTCCATTAACGTCCTTAGTAAGACAGGAGTCCATGACTGGCAGTAAATCCACATGAGGTAGAAATATTCCATAAAAGGCAGTAAATCCAAAATTGACAGCACTCCCTGAAACCTCAACTGAGCAGGAGCATAACGATAGGGGTTGCAATTGCAACCGGGCCCCATGGTCCTGGGGGCCAATGTACCTCCCTTGTACACCTGGATAGGAGGGATGGCGGGGGCGGCATTTAGAGGAATCAGTCTTCCCCATTTTCCTCCTAATGCAGAAGATTGGTTCCTCTATATGATGCTCCTATCCAGTTTACTTGTCTTTTGCTGTTCGCAAGGGCCCTGTTGCGGTACCGTAATAAAGGGACCCGTGATAGGAGTAAAGGGCACCAGGATCAGTGGTAAGAGGCCCTGGCCAGGGGTCAGGGGGCATTTCATAATTTCTTGCATTGGGGCCCTGAAGTTACACCTCTGCGACAGAGTAACTCCTTGAAGTACAATTCAGCCCATATATGGTGTGACCTACGAGGGATGGTAACCTCCCTAAAAAGAGTGAGAAAAACATGACCAGAAGTGTTAACCCTTCTCACCAGCTCAACAGGTCAACCCATTACACAGTGCAATAAACCTACTTTATATTAACTAGTTCTTACACATGAATTCAGTTGAAAAAACCCGACCCAAGATATAGAACACCAGAGAAGGTAACCTTAAGCACATAAAACAAGGAAGAAGCAGAGTCATCCAGCAGTGCAGAGTATTTCAGGAGAGGAGAGTTAGAAGGAGGAAGGGGTAGAGTCCCCCAGCATTGGAGAGTATTTTGGGAGAGGAGAGCTAGGGGAAGGAGCAGAGGCCTCCAGTAGTGCAGAGTTTTTTAGGAGAGCAGAGTTAGATAGAGGAAAAAGCAGAGTCCTCCAGCAGTGCAGAGTATTTTAGGAAAGGAGAGCTAGGGGAAGGAGCATAGTCTTTTAGCGGTGTGGAGTATTTCAGGAGAGGAGAGTTAGATAGATGAAGGAGCAGAGGCCTCTGGTAGTGCAGAGTATTTTGGGAGAGGAGAGTTAGATAGAGGAAGGAGTAGAGTCACGCAGCAGTTCAGAGTATTTCAGGAGAGGAGAGGAGAGTTAGACAGAGAAATGAGTAGAGTCCTGCAGCAGAGCAGAGTATTTCAGGAGAGGAGAGCTAGGGCAAGGAGCAGAATCCTACAGTAGTGTAGAGTATATTAGGAGAGGAGAGTTAGATAGAGGAAGGAATAGAGTCCCACAGCGGTGCAGAGTATTTCAGGAGAGGAGAGTAAGATAAAGGAAGGAGTAGAGTCATCCAGCAGTGCAGAATATTTCAGGAGAGGAGAGTTTGATAGTTAAAGTGTGGTCACGAGTACATTGTACTTGGATATAAGACTTCATGATCAGAAAATTCTGATACGTAATTTGGATGCACAGTACACTATATGTTACATTTATACTCAGATTTTGGGTTTCTTGGTGGTAGAACGAGTTGTTTGCCAAAATATTATTAAGGAGATGAAGTGTTAAAACTATATGAGGGTTTGAATGCACCATTGCTCAGCTCTGCAGTTGGCGATAATCCGGAGAATTAAATTAACGGGGAGTTTCAGGGAGGTGAAAACTGGGCTGATGGAAAACCACAGAGCTGGCCCGTTCCACTATCGAACAATGTTCTGCCAGGATTGGGCTACAGACCAGCAGATCTCTACCCCGGTTAACTCTGCTCAGGAGACTCATTGGAATTCTCTATCAAGTCCAGTCCAAGGTTGAGTCCATTTTAATAGTTACTTCTTATTTAAAGCAGACATCCAGTTAAAACTTTTTTTTGTTTTAATTTGAAAAAAGTAGGAAAGAGTTAGATCCTATTTTAAAGTTGTTGCTTCTCTTTTATTCCCCTTGGGGAGAATCGTGCTTATTTCCCATCCTTGTGACACATCGTGGGAGAAAGAGGAACCTTTCACTGGTGTCACCAAGATAAATAAGTTGTGGTTTTGTTTTACACATGTGATTATCATTTTAATTTTTAGTCATACAGACCAACCAAGAGTTGTTTTAGGATAGAGTGAGGACGGATTAGAACCAAGGCTGAGCTAAAACTTGGGTCCCGACCAAACCAGGAAGAAATCTGTCACTGCTGTCCAATGTTACCCCTTCAAATGCAGCCAGGGCATTCCCAGTCCTGCAGCTGCATGTACACAAAGGGGCAAGCTTGCTTATGACATCATTGACCCAATATAGCCACATGGCTATATTAGGTCACTATGCCCCACAGCTGCACATACACAAAGTGGCAGGGATGCCTATGACATCACTGACCAGGGCCACATAGCCCTAGTAGGTCAATGACATTGACCTACCATGGCGATGTGGCCAAATTAGGTCAATATGCCCCGCAGCTGCACATGCACAAAGGGGCAGTAATGCTTGTAACATCAATAATGTAATAAGACCATGTGGCCTAGTAGGTCAATGACATTGACAACAATGGCTTAATATGGCCACATTAGGTCAATTGTCTAAAATGGCCATGTGGCCATATTAGATCACTATGCCCCACAGCTGCACATGCACAAAGGGGCAGTAATGCTTGTGACAGCAATAATGTAATAAGACAATGTGGCCTAGTAGGTCAATGACTGGGGCTTTGTGGCCACGTTAGGTCAATATGCCCTGAAGCTTTGTGTACTCAAAAGATTGGGGGTGCTCAAGACATTATTGACTTAATGTGGACATGTGGCCATATTAGATTAATATGCCCTGCAGCTGCACATACACAGAGGGGTAGGTTACTCTGTGATTACTAAGGTTATATGGTCACATGGCCATATTAGGCCAATGACATTGACGTAGTATGGCTATGTAGCCATATAGTAGTGGCACATACAGAAAGGGGTGGGCATGCTCATGACATCATTGACTTAATATGGCCGCAAGTCCATTGTAGATCAATGATTTTGCCTTAATCTTGCCATGGGGCTATGTTAGGTCGATATGCACGCATACAAAGGGGTGGGAATGCTCTGTCATCATTGACGTAACATAGCCATTCAGCCATATATTAGGCCAATGACATTGACCTAATCTGGGCACATGGTACAATTAGGTCAATGACACTGACTTAATATGGCCATGTAGCATATTAGGTTGATTTGAACTGCAGCTGTGCACACACAAAAGACAGGGATGCTTGTGACATCCCATAGGCCCATATTAAGTTGATATGCCCCACATCTGCACATACACAAAGGGTGAGATGCTTGTGACATCATTCACCCAGTGTGGCTACAATTACATTAACCTAATAAGGCCTTTTGGCTTATTAGGTCAATATGGCCCACAGTTGTACATACACAGAGGTGGAGATGCTTGTGACATCATTGTTCTAATATAGCCACATGGCCATATTAGGTCACTATGCCCCACAGCTGTGCGTACACAAAAGAGCACCCATATTTGTTGAATAATTGACCTAATATGGTCATATGACCATATTAGGTCAATGACATTGACCTAATATAGCCATTTGGTCATATTAGGTCAATGATGTCACAAGAATTCCCACCACCTTGTGTATGTGCAGCTGCGGAGCAGAGAATGCCCTGGCCACAGTTGATTGGGTGGCAGTGGTTAGGAGTGATACAGTAGCTTCCTTCTGTGTTTGGTCTGAATCCAAGTTTGGACCAAAACCAAGTTCATCCCTAATTAGAACCCTCTTAGGTTTTTATGGCTATCAGGAGCACCAAAAAACTTTAATGAGGCTCTATACACCCAATTCAAATCTGGAATCAAAGGGTAATGATGCAAATGTAATTTTATATACAAAAACCTTGATATGTGACTGCCTAGGATATTTACTCAGTATATTTAAAAAAAAATAGTATATGTTTAAAAAACAAAACCTATGTATACTGTATCTATTAAAGGGGAAATCTGCAATTAAATGCAATACAAAAGCTTTATTGTTCAGTAAAAATAAGAAAAAGGTGTTGAAAACAAAATACATTCTCCTGCTAGTACAGATGCTATTTTTCTGTAACAAAATGTATTGCCAGGGATTGAATATATATATATATATATAAAGAATGAGTGCATCTGCAAATACTAAAACTATTAGATGTCAGCACCAATCAATGAATGTTCATAAATGGTACATCCATCCAGCAATCATTGTAATCATATTAATCATCCGATGTATCACTGCAAAGTTTATCAAAATGATGACTGTTCCAAAGACACAATATCCCATTCAGCAGGCACTCCCCCTTTCCCTGCCAAAAGTATGGTATGGATCCAAGGATACAAATAATACATTTCAGCACAGGTCTATTGGATCCCTTATATGTATTGTAAAAATGGACATCGATGCAGCAGTTTCACTGTGAGATCACAAGCATTCATATCATCTAATGCAGCCTTTCCCAACCTTTTCAACACAGAAGAGCCCTTGAATTTAACATTCCATTCTCAGAGAACCCCAAAAGTTCCTATATCTACAACTCATGTTACATTAGTCTGATGATCAGTGGAAAAATGCTCCTAACACTTGTGGTCATTGGGAAGAATTAACCCCTTACAGATAGCTAAAAAGATCACTGGTGTCAGTGGGAACTTATCTGAGAGGCAGAAACTGCCAATGGCGGCCCATCCACAAGGGGCGCCGTTCCCCTAATCCATGCTCCCAGGCCCCTAATCTACATGCAGGGCGCCGGACACATAGATTTCAATGGGGTTTTTTGTTTTTTTTAAGCACATGATTAGAGCCCGAGGCTCTAATTGGCTTTAAAAAAGGGTGGGTTTGGGGCGCAGAGCACTGAGCCCACCCAGTTCTCCTCCCGACCAATCATAAAGTGGTTCCTGAGACCCGATTGGCTAGGGTGTCTTAGGACTCCCAGCCAATCGGGTCTCAGGACCCACTTCCTGTTCGGCCGGGAGGAGAAGCAACAGCCCCAGAGCGAGGAGTAGCTGGAGTGAGGAGCAGCAGCCCTACCCCAGATACTTGTCATCTGCCTCCTAAGGTAAGGAGGCCTCTGATCGCCACCTTCCCATCCGTCTCCCGCGGGGGTGGCGTTGGTTTGCCACCCCCCCCCCAAAATATTAAGCACCAATCGCCACTGGAAACTGCTCATTGCTCAGGAGCCCTATCTAATGTAACATTATCCAGCATGTCAAATGATGACCACTAAACTTCAAATGCAGAAAATCCCATACAGCAGGGGCTACCTCTTTTTCTTCTGAAAGTATGGTATGGACACAGAACACATCAACCATGTACAAATGTCCCTCATACTATGAGGGGTGGGTGTCCATTCACCTCTCAATGACAGGTGGCTATGTGCCAAAAACCATTCTGTGCAACGCCGTAGGTGGGAAACACCTCAACACAACTTGACCAATTTTGCCATACAAGCTTTCTACATCAGGAGAATGGAGATTTACCCTCACTATTATGTTGATATTGGTTTTGAGGAAATGAGGCAAAGTTTACAACAGGAACACCTGTGCCACTCCCAGTATCATTGAGGGCCTTCCACTTGTTAGCAGGTCCCCTGGTGGCCATTACCAACCCCTCGTGCTGGACTAGGACCAACCTACTGTAACCGTATGAAACACAAGAGGATTGAGGTAGCCGACACTCCTATCTGCAGAGAAGGATCTGCCACCTTCTCCTATACCAAATGAAGTAGGCTCGAAGCATTATGATAGGTTTCAATCCCTCTTGTATCAAGCGCCACAGTTCCTGAGATAATGAGTGGTACAGAGCTTGCTGGGATACAGATCTAAGAAGGAGCAAGAGTTAAACATGCATATCAGTGTCACTGGGATGAGGTGACAGATTCTGAGCTGGCGGAGTCCGGTGCATGCTACGCAGCTCCAGCTCAGAAATGCAGCACAGAGGGAGAAGACTAGTAATGAACGGTTATCTGTGATATTCAATGCAGTTAAGGAGAGAGCTAAGCCATGGAACCAAAGGGTTAAACCAAATGTCTACCCAGGAGAAGTGTTGCTCATTATGGAGAGGGACACCTTAATGCTATACCTTGTGTTTAGGCATATACAGTACCACTGGCATCCTCTAGGGGCATGAGCCACCAACTCTCGAGGTCCAGAGCTAGGAGACATGGGACAATGGAGAGGTGACTATACTACCTCTTCTTTTACAGAGAACGAAGGGAAAGTAGGAGACACAGGACATCAAGAGGTGAGTATAATGATTTTTCTACAGGGTGGGCCATTTATATGGATACACCTTAATAAAATGGGAATGGTTGGTGATATTAACTTCCTGTTTGTGGCACATTAGTATATGTGAGGGGGGAAACTTTTCAAGATGGGTGGTGACCATGGCGGCCATTTTGAAGTCAGCCATTTTGAATCCAACTTTTGTTTTTTCAATAGGAAGAGGGTCATATGACACATCAAACTTATTGGGAATTTCACAAGAAAAACATTCAACTGGCCCATGACGACCAATCCAGTTGAATGGCCCCCAAGGTCTCCCAATCTGACCCCCTTAGACTTTTATCTTTGGGGTCATCTGAAGGCAATTGTCTATGCTGTGAAGATACGAGATGTGCAGCACCTGAAAATACGGATACTGGAAGCCTGTGTTAGCATTTCTCTTGCGGTGTTGCTATCAGTGTGTGAAGAGTGGGAGAAGAGGGTTGCATTGACAATCCAACACAATGGGCAGCACATTGAACACATTTTATAAGTGGTCAGAAACGTGTAAATAACTCATGAAAGAATAAAGGTATGTTAAAACCAAGCACACCATTGTTTTTCTTGCGAAATTCCCAATAAGTTTGATGTGTCACATGACCCTCTTCCTATTGAAAAAACAAAAGTTGGATTCAAAATGGCCGACTTCAAAATGGCCGCCATGGTCACCACCCATCCTGAAAAGTTTCCCCCCTCACATATACTAATGTGCCACAAACAGGAAGTTAATATCACCAACCATTCCCATTTTATTAAGGTGTATCCATATAAATGGACCACCCTGTATTATAGGAAACATGAGCGTGAATGGGGTGGAAGGCAAGGGACACTAGAGCAGGGAGTTTACTACCTCTTTTGTTACAGAGAATGGAGGGAAGATAGGAGACAATGGACACTGGAGAGGTGAGTATACCTGTTCTATAACAGGAAATGAAGGGATGGTAATAGACACAGAGGTGCGTATAATACCTTTTCTATTACAGGAAACAGAGGGTAAGTAGGAGACATGGGACACTGAAGAGGTTAGTATAGTGCCTCTTCTATCACAGAGAATATAGCAGGGTTTCTCAACCAGGGTTCACTGGAGCCCTAGGGTTTCTCCAGAGGTTGCTAGGGGCTCCTTGAGTAATGAGCAGTTCCCAATGACCATCACAAAAATGTATTATGAGTTGTAGATATAGTAACTTTTATCAAGAGTTCCACAGAGACCATAAAGTTATTTTCAGGGTTCCTAGTGCTAAAAAGGTTGGGAAAGGCTGGAATAGAGAGTGGATAGAAGACAGGGGACACTGGAGAGGGAAGTATAATGCCTCTTCTATTACAAGGAATGGAGGGGGTGATGGGAGACACATAATACCTCTTCTATAACAGAAAATGGAAGTGCGGCAGGGGATATGAGACACCTAATTGGTGATTTACTACTTCTATTATAGACAATGAAGGGAGGTAGGAGACAGTGGGCACCAGAGAGAGGAGTATTAATGGCTCTTCTATTACATGGAATATAGGGGAGGTATTAGACACAGGACACCGAAGAGGGGAGTATAATACCTCCTCTATTACAAGGAACAGGGGAAGGGTAGAAGATAGGGGACACCGGAGAGTGGAGTATAGCAGCTCTGCTATAACAGAGAATAAAGGTGAGGTGGGGAACATGAGAAAAATGACAGGTGAATATACTACCTCTTCTTTTACAGAGAACAAAGGGCAAATAGGAGACACTGAACACTGGAGAGTTGAGTATAGTACCACTTCTATACCAGAAAACAAAGATGTGGCAGGAGACATGTGACACCTAATTGGTGAATATACTACTTCTATTACAGAAAACGGAGGGGAAGTAGGAGACACTGGACATCAGAGATGTGAGTATATAACCTTTTCTATTACATATATTTACATAGATAGTCAGGTTGAAAAAGGACACAAGTCCATCTAGTTCAACCAAAAAGTTACAGGTAAAAGAAGGATGGTAGGAGACACAAGACACCGGAGAGGGGAGTATAATACCCCTTCTATTACAGATGACAGAAGTGTGGTAGGAGACACAGGACACCAGAGAGGGGAGTATAATACCTCTTCTATTACAGGGAATGGAGGAGTGATAAGAGACATGAGACACCTAACAGGTGAATATACTACTTCTATTACAGGGAAATGAGGAGTGGTAGGAGACACGGGACACCAGAGAGGGGAGTAAATACCTCTTCTATTACAGAGAACAGAAGGAAGGTAGGTTACACAGGACACCTAAGGTGATTATAATGGCTCTTCTCTTGCAGGAAACATTTGATACGTTTTTAGTGGAGTATCTGAGCTTCTTTAACTTTATTGATCCATCTAAAGGTATTTTATCCTAATACTGATAGCTGACATACTCTGGCCGAACAATGTGTGTCCCTGGCGTATGAGTAGTAAAAAATGTTGGATCTTATTCAGCTAGTTCTGCCAAATTGAATTATGTAAAAGATTTATCAAGTATGTTTGTCTCTCGATATCTTCCACTATACAGTATTTATTGAAGACAGGAGAAGCAAGACCTTGTCAAAGAAACAAATACAAAATACATTTCTGTTATCTATATATAAGGTGAGAGAAGTGCACGGTTTTCTGGAAGCAGTGTTTGGCAGAAATGTCAATGATTCAGATTTTGGTCTACTATAATCCTGAAGGTCTGCACACCAACCACAGGGGGTCACTCACCTGGCACTGCCACCACTCATAAAGTGCCTTGTATTTTTTCAGTGAATACAAGGTGTTCTCGGATTGGATGAGGTGGAGAGGAGGGGCAGTGATGTCATGATATCCTCATCTTTCTTTGAGTGTTGGCACACCCATTCCATTAGCTGTCCATCAGCAAGGCCCTCCCATGCTCCAGAACTGCAGCTGCATGACGTCATGGCGGGGGGACTGGTTGGTGCAAGTACAGGTTGTAGAACTTGACACCAGTCTCCACTGGAAGAGGCACCATTGAGGGACAAGTAGACACAGGTAAGCAAAGAAGTGGGTTAGAGGTTTTTTTTAACAATTGTGAATGGGTGGGGGTGGCAAATTTACCCAAAGATAGGCTTTACGTGATTTTGGTGCAGGAACTGATGTACAGTCCTATCACTCTGCTTGAGGTTCTGGAGAATGCGCTATAGAAATGAATTAAAACAATCTCTAGCAGGTTTCATAGTCTCTTTAAAATGAAAAAAAAAACATAACTTCGGTATGAGGTCACCAGTAAGAACCAAAGTAAAAATAACCATTACATCAGACAGTCTTGGCCTAAGAGATGTTTACACCAGACCTGATCCCTGTATTTTCCCATATGGCAGACATGGTGGGTGCTGGTATGTTGTCTTACATTGGCTAAGCCCTCTCCAGCTGCCCGGCAATGGCTAAGACATACCATGTTCCTTCCAGGGAACACAGCTCTCAAAGTCCCTTGCTGAGATCTGTCTGAGCATGAGAGTTCAGTCCTTGGCACAAGCAGCGATCTTCACACATTCACTGACCTCGAATGTCTAATGGAATGGGCAGAAACACTTCAAACGAAGGATTGTGTAACTCAAAACGGCTTAGCTAAGCATCAAGACTATTTTTTGTAAGCTTGTGGTATGTGAAAGAAGAACCTCATAAACTACAGAGAAACAGAGCAGGGCATACTCAGGTGTAAAGTTTAAAATAACCTGTTATAAACTGAATAGAAGTATGGAAGCTGTATTGGCAGGATTTTGTGTGTGTGTGTGTTTTGTTTTTTTAAGATGCAGGTTCCAGGGCTGTCATTGTGAAACTGGCTTCACTACTGGAGTCACTAATCTGGAATAGTCATGTATTCAGTAACTTGCTAGGTCTCTCAGAACCCAAACCTTTACATACCAGTTGGAAAAAAGTAACAAGCTAAGCTCATAGATAAATAGAAAGCACTATCCGACTCCTGTAAGCCTCACTGGCTAGCTTTCATTACACCTTGACAGCCTCCAAATCCTTCTCTAGAGTTTCTGAGGATTGAGAGATGTTACCTGGGCACCACATCTCTTGAATCAATGAGGGCTGCTTGGTGAACTGTTGGGAGAGGGAGATGTTCACCATGGCTGTGCAGAACATTATGGGAAGTTGGGATTTGCACAAGAATTCTTGGAGCTGTTGGATCCCCACTGGAGATAGCCACCATATCTGCAATCTCCATATGAAGTTACATTGCCAACATGTAATGCAGCACAGATTTGCTTTAACTCCTTCATGACTGAGGTATATTGTGCTTTCATGAGGTCCTTCTGGACAGAAAGTATTCGCCTTGTTTTAAAAGATGCTTGTCCACACTGTGGCAGACTTGCTCTCTCTGTTCCTTAATGGTAGATCTACTCACATGTGGACAGTTAGGGTTCCCCTTTAGGGTTACTCCTTTCCCTAGGTGGAGCGGTGATGTGGGGAGCACCTCTATAACATAGGAGGAGCTTAGTGAGAGAAGCCTACTGGCACCACAGAAAGTAGAGGACAGCTGAGGGGTTGGTAGGGTGCCCTCCACTTTGGGAGAGGGGCTGTGGAGGACTTTTTACCTTACCTAACAGGAATCTGAGTTGGAGGCTTAGGACAGGTTGTGAGTACTCCATTGCTCTCTCACTATGTAGGTAAAAAAAAAATAGCAACTCACGTGAATATCATATAAAGAAACACATTTCATCAAACATGCTCATGCCCGATTAGTCAGATGTAACACCGCTGGTCAAGTTTGGGGATGCAGGCAGCATCAGGAAACCAGGAAGCCAACAATACTTTGGAAAGCAGCTGCTGGACCAATACTGATGTCACACATTGGATGGGCAGTATAAGAGGTGTGGCTACATGTTCCGGAGAATTAGCATGCCTTTCTCAAGCCTGCCTAAGAGTAAGGCTTAAGAAAGAAGCGCTGATGCTCTGAAACGTATAGCCATGCTCCCATTAAACCCATACAACGTGTAACAGCAGTTCTAGTCCTGCGGCTGCGTTCCACTGTGGTTTCGGCTTCCTGGTGCCCGGAACTTTCTGCCTGCATTCCCATACTTGGCCGTCAGTGTTACATCTAATTAGGCATGAGACATCAGCCCAGAGGGATACTGCTTTCACTGTTCCATGATGGATGAGTTGGGCTTTTCTGCATGATATTCATGTGTTGCCAATTGTCTTTTGCCTAACAAAGCTCTGTATATATTTAGTTTGACACCCTTTGTTGTTCCTTTATGTTTTCTCAAAGATTGCTTCAGCTCTTCTTAGGTGCTGCAGCAAGCGTTTAAAGGATGCCAAAGGATTTCATCTTGTATAATCTATGATAGACTTTTAAACCTTATTTGCATCCTTATTACTATAATTAATATTATTATTATTATTTTTCAATGTGCTTAACCTTTCTTTGCTCCATTCTAACATTTCTACTTTTGCAACAAGAAGCCTCCAATGCCTGGGGTGAAGAGTATGTGCTTTACTAGTGCAAACCTGGTTGGTGGGGGAGTCCCCCCACCTGACGGTGAGAGAAAACCCCCTCATGTATCATGTGTCAGGTAGACCAGACCCCCATATTTCATTGGCCCCAAGTGGACAGTTGGGTTTCTGGAGCTTGGAGCTTCTATCTGGACTATTCATGATGTTGTTGACACAAGCCCAAGGACGTGAAGGAAAAAACTGTTAAGCCTCATAGACACGGTGCAACGGTTGTACGAAAACGGTCGTACAACACCTTGTTGTACGATCATCCGACCGTTAGTACATGCGATTAGAACAGCTGACGTGCGATGGTCGTACAACAGAAGTTGGATGAGCAGACTAGAAGACTTTTGTTGTACAACATGCAGTCGTACAACTGTTGTACCGTACCGTGTGTACAGAGAAGTTGGTCCAACAAGTTGTATGTGCAAAACACGCATGCTCAGAAGTCAGGAACGCCCGGAAGTGTCCGTTCGTGTAAACCTACGTTCCTAATTCACAAATCACATGCACCTGAACCTCCTCTTTATACGCTCGTAACACGTCACCACGCTAGGCTTAGTCGTACGATCGCTTAGTGCACGTCAGTATGCGAGACATAATAGCCAACATACGATTTTGGACATCTGGTTGTACAACCGTCGCATCGTGTGTACGAGGCTTAAGACTTTGAGAGCTTTTTATTTTGATGTACCTGAAATGTAATTGGCTGACTTAAACTGAAAATGTATTGGGTTTTAAATAGGAATATTTCAATTCCCCGAGTATGTAAACATGTAAACATAAAGGTACCTTCATAATCTGCAACATCTAAACCTGTCTATGCAACACAGCATGTTATATATGTAAATTTTGACTTTTGTGAACAGTCAACAACAAAACCCTCATCTCTATCCCAAAAGAAAGGTTTAGATACACTTTTGAAGCTGAAGTTTAATCTGCTAATATTTCCCCTCTCCTGCCTCCCTATCAATCACATGCTAATGCCATTGTAGCCAATAGGGGTGGCTGGTAGATGTGGTTCACCTGTCTCTCTGCCCTCAATCACACAATCTTCCATGCATCGGGAGTCATGAAACAGGCCGGTACTTTGTTTTGCTGTTTTATTGAGGGAATAAACTTGGATAGGGAAAGGGGTGACTGTGGGATGCCCAAAGAATCAAAGATTGTGAGACCAAACTGTATACAGCTCCGTATACATTCTCCTTCTTCCTCCAGCACTGACACTTGCTGACCGTTACACTCCTCCACTCTCCTGCACAACGCTTGTTTCTTCACCTCCTGAAAATAAATTGATCAGGCCTCCATTTGCTCTTCCTCCACCCTAGCTAGTACATGGCGAGGCCTGCACTGTGTCAGCAGGACTTCCAGACTGCCCGTTACAGACAAGGGCCATGGGCCCTCAGGGTGTAGCTAAGTACAACTGTGCTAGCCAGGTCCCAATGGACTACTACTCCCAGCCCATCACCTTCCAGGTCACTCCGGCCTACCTCACTGTCCAGTGACACTCCTTCCCTTGGCTGGCTCCTCCAACTTCCACAGACTGTCCACAGCCTGCTCCAGCCTTTCTGTCCAGTTCCCATGGTCTGTAACTCACCGACACCGGTGGATCCTTTAAAGAGTCTTACAGTAGCCTTTATGTTGTTGTTCTCCTGCTCCCCGCTGCTGCTCCAGGACCCAAATCTGCTCCTGGCTGCACCCGAGCCACCAGGCCTCAAGGTCACCCCCCAGACTGGGGGCTCCCCAGTGAGGCCTCCACAACCTCAGCTACATCTCCACTCTTCCACCCGATACTCTCCTCCCCCAGCTGGGCAGATCACAGTATTTAAGGAGGCCTGCCCCCTGCCAATCCAGGTTGGGTATTGGTCAGGGCTCCTTAATATACTTCAGAAAGTTACACCTCCTCATTCATCCCCTTTTTCCAGAGCCTTCTGGAAACAAAAGGGAGGAGTGACCAAGGGGTGTTCCATCCTGCAATCTCCAGCTCTCCCTGGGCCACTCCTCTGCCCAGGTCAAAACATTCAGGCCTGAACTTATTGTCAGGCCTTACTAAATTTGCCTCTCCTAGCAAAAATCTACCACAAAAATACCTATTACTATGGGGGCGCTACACCATTCTTTAAATACAACCTTTCTATTTTCATTACATCCCTTAGACTGGGAAGAAAGACTAGATGATGGACATGTTCTAGCCAGGAAATTAGGAATTCTCTATCTGACTTGCTGCAGCATCTAATGCACATTGTGGAAAGCTCACAGTGTGCAGTAAAATCAGAGTAAACAATTTCAGTACAGGAGAGGAGCCTGTAAGCAGGCACAGTCTACTTTTTCCATTGCAGGTGGCACTCCTCTGCAATGGCATTACAGTATTGAGAAAGTCCAGAGGAACTTGGTTCTTACATGGAAGAGCCTATTTAAGGCCCTGGCTCCCAGGCTTGTGGGTGGTGCTCATGTGGGTAGTGTAAGGCTAGGCCACCCATCTGACAAGTACAGTGATTAGCAGCAAGGAGAGGTTCCAGACAAGTAGGCAAAGGATGGGGACACACCATCCTTCCTGGAAATCTCTCCATTTGGGTACAGACCAGCCAGGCTGCATTTCGGCCCACAGGACAGATGCTGTCGGCACATCGGAGACCTGGTGTGCTACATGAGCGTTCCCAGTTGGGTGCCTTCTGGCTGGGTTTGTTGTGCATTTGTGAATTTCTGGATTCTGCATTAATACAAGTTCTGTTTTCTGCAACTGGACTCTGAATGCTTACTGCTGCCGCACCATGCTGCACCTACCCACAAGCTTGTACAACTGTACAAGAGTAAGGGGAAGGCTAGAGTTTCAGATTTAAACCCCAACACACACACAAACATAGTTGTTTAAAATTATCATATGAATAATAATAGTAGCAAGTGGCATCACCCATCGCTCCATCCACCCATGGGTGTTTCTTCCGCACAGTCAAATTATGTTTTTTGGGGGTTTTTTTGAGCAACACTATGATATCCACATCCTGGTGTCAAGAATTGGGCTCCCCAAGACATTAAGAGTGACCCCCTTTTTCACCACGTGCATATTCTCAGTCATTATGGACACTTTGGAGGAATGGAGATACCTGCTCCTTGGACAATTGTGTAGAAGAGGATTTCCCCTCACACTTCTTTTTGTGCCCATAGGGCAGGAAGTAAATGAAAATCCTCCCAATGGAACACAGATGGCAAAGACAAAAAAACTGCTAGGGGTTCTAACCCTTCTCCGTGCAAAAGGAATGTGGTGGCTTTGCTTATTTCAGTGAGTATAAGGAAACCAGTACTTACATCCATCACACAGGTTCATCTTGGAGAGGTTTTTCCCATCAAACGTCTCTTCGAACACGGATCCATTTTCTTTCTCATCAAATGTATGGAGATACATGGCTTTATTGTCCATTGTGCTTGGCTAAGTCTATGTAGAAAACATACACAGAAGACATGACTTAAAGATAAATTCCAGACATTTTTTTCCCCTAGTTTTGTGCTCACTAACAATACTCTTAAAGGTGAATGGCATGGAAGTACCTATATGAACAAGCCTGCAACAACTCCTCAATGGCATTAAAGCTGGATACACACTATACAATTTTGTTTAGATTTTTTCCTTTAGATTTACCAAAACCATATAATATGAGATCAAACCTTAAGAGTTTCAATTTGCATGCAATCAGGCAGACCCTTGCACTACATTGTTTTGGTGCATCTAAAGGAAATCAGACAATAAAAGTTATATAGCATGTATGGGGTCTAAGAGTTTATTGTTCAATCCGTTTCCTAAGTTGCCCTTTAAATATATATTAAGAAAATTTCAATTATCAGATCCAAAAATTAACAATATCATCAAGTTATGTCTTTGACGAATCACAAAAACATAGTGAGAAGATCAGATTCAAGTTTATGTAAATAGAGTGAGGAAGGATGGAAGGAAGAAGTAATTTTCATTGTTTGTCTGGGGAAAAATCAATTAAATTTTAGCGGTCATTACCCTTTTTCCTAATCTTTTTATCTCCTGGATATGAGAAATCCGGCTATTTATCAGAACAACGGAATATGTCCAGGCCAGTGGTCGCATCCAATTCAGCTTTGGATAGTTATCTAGGAACCATCGGTTATGTTATGACACCCCCCTCCAAACCGGAATGGGAATGTAGACCCATGGTTTGTTTTATTTGACTCTCAGTATATTATTTTATTACTTTAGGACTTGGGTTTCGGAAAATGTTTCCAATAAACATTATAAGTGCCAAAGTTTTCATAAGAAAAGGTGACCCACGCAAACTGGAATGATGGTGAGACAAAATACTAAAATATTAAAGGAGAACTAAAAGCTCAAACTAAAATGGATATTTTTGTTGTCTGTGCCCCTGATGGACCAGTTGTGTGGTCACAAAGAAGGTTCTACCTTTTAATAACCAGTAGATGTCTGTCCCTGTCAATTCACCATCTACACTGTGGGAGTGCCAAAATGATCCAGTAGGAGATATATATAGTCCAAGCTGGCTGCCCAAATGTCAGAAGAGCTCCGAGTCCAGTCAGACATAGGCTCCTCCAAGGTGGCTGCCTTAAGCCCAGTGGGAGGCTGACATGCCCCCTTCCTCACATTCCTTGTGCTGCTGCTTGTCTTGGGCAAAAGCTTGGAGCTGGGACAAGCATTGGATGTTGAGCAGTTATTGTCAGGTGGCTGTGCATTGGTTTACCCTGCCTGACCTCGTAGCTAGGCTTATAAAGCATGTTGGAAAGGGACAAAGTACTACATGTACATTGTTCCCTATGGGACAAAAAATGTCAATGAGAGTTCTTCTTTAAAACTCCTAATGGGTTCCTATCCTTTGGCTTTGTGTGGCAGCTAGTGGCACAGGAAACACTGGAGGCTGTAATGTCCCATAGTCAATAAAAACCAAAGCTAAAAGCAGGTTCATTCTTCCAAGAAAGCGATCCAAAACACATCTCAAACTCAACCGTGAACTACTACAAGAAATGAAAGATTGAGGCTTTTTGGAATGGCCTTTACAGTCTACAGGCTTAATTATTATTGGAACTCTGTGAGTAGATCTCAAACATGCATATCAACCTAAGAGTATTTCTAAACTGGAAGCTTGAGCCAAGAAGGAACACGAAATTCCTAAAACAAGAACAGAAATTCTGTTACCTTGCTACAGCAACATTTGGGGGATGTGTTTTCTGCCAAAGAGAGAGGCTCTAACACATAGGGTGCCTGTACTTTTGCACACTCTATTTTTTCCCCTCCACTACATTCAGAAAATAAGCAAGATCACCCAGTTTGCTTTGAAGCACGTGGGGAGGAGCAGCGTGGTGCGGAGGTAGTAAATACACAGAGTCCATTTGCAAAGAACAGAACTTGTATCAATGCAGAATCCAGTAATTCACAACAACTCAATGGAAAGACATGCAACCGGGAACACTGACAGCAAACAACGGCAATGTGTAGCGGAGCAGGTGTCTGATGTGCCGACAGCTTCTGTCTTGAGGGGCAGAATGCAACCTTGCTGGTCCGTACCCAAATTGGGAGTTTTCCAGGAAGGATGGCATACCCCTTTTGTCTCCCTACTTGTCTGGAACCTCTCCCTGCCACTAATCACTGTCCTTGCCAGACGGGTGACCTGTTCCTGCACTACTCACACATGAAATGTCAAACTCTCTTCCACAATCGGTGGTGTCAGCAGGAAGTATGGATAGCTTTAAAAGACTCTTGGATGGGCATCTTAGCAAAAACAATATATGGGGAATATGGGGAATAATTATGGGAAATTATTTTGATACACACACACACACACACATGCCACAGGTTGAACTGGATGGACTGTTGTCTTTATTCAACCTTACCAACTATGTTACTATGAAATGCACGCCAAGTCTGGGAGCCAGGGCCTTAAGTAGGTAATGCCTAAACCAAGATGGCTGCCTGAGTCACAAGGGGCGGCAGCATCCAACTGGCTTGCTTCCCCAGTGACTCGGGAAACCATAGAGGAGCCATGTTCATCTTGGCTTCCTCTCTTGCTGTGGTTGAGCACCACCTACAGTGGAGAAAATAGACTTAGACTACACCTGCATACAAGCATTCTTCTTTTAGAGATTGTCTAGACCCCCCTCCATTTTATCATTTGCACATGGGGGGGGGGAGTACTTTTTCCATCAGGTATCTGCTCCCAATTCCTTATTCTCAAGCTATTCAAGGATAACTTTTCCTGGGTCCACCAAAAAAATCCCACCCCCTGCCCATAGCCTCCTGGCATCATATCACACATCTCAGGCATGTGCCATAGAGGGCCAGCTGTGACTGATCAGGAAGTCAAAGTTGGTACCCAAATTCAAGATGGCAGCATGGGATCAAAGACAGTGCTGAAGGCTTTGGGTTGTAGGAAGATAGCGCTGGACTTCTTGGACTAGTAAGTACGTGTTTTGTAAAGGTCAGCAGCTACAGTATGGTTTTCAGACACAGTTGAAGATCCTCTTTGTTCTTCCTCCACACCTCAGAACACACTTGCATGCATGGTTAAGCTCCAGGAACTGAAGGAAATACCCATCAACTCAAGTTACAGAGTTGATTGTGACTAACTCCATGTATCAGTGCTGTCGCAGTAGAGTCCATAGACCTGTAGAGAATCCAGGAACTCATATATTATCCAGGACTTTCCTTCTTGGCAGCTAAATGGAGCAGCTGGGGAGAAAAAAGTAGGTACCTATGTGTTGCCAGAAGGTGAAGTAAACCAATGTGGGCAAAGCACAACTTCACATAAAGCTTGTAAGAGGTGGTCTGAGTAATGCCTCCCAAGAACTGGAGCTATTAAGCCAGTTCTCCAGTCCCGGAGGCCTATAGTTTTGCAAGGGCGAGTTCTGGAGGATTGGTCACCTCACTGGTCCTATTACATTGTTCTTCTTCCCTAAATGGCTCAAAGCCTCAGCAGGATTACACTTTTGCCTAATTTGAGGTCTCAGTAGACACGTGGTTCCAGGTGAATTGCATATACGCTGAGGTCCATGATATACAGGTACTCGTTGACAAGGAAGGTGCAACAAGGGAACCTACTATCCACCACTCTGGACCAATCTCTCCATTATCCCACCACTATTCCTACCCATTAAATCACTGATTTCTCTTTCCCCCCAGGTATTGGCTGTGAATAATAAAGACACCAAACTCTATGACACAGAAGCATTAACTTTTGTAGAATAACTCGCTTTAATGTGATGAAACAGAAGCTGTCCAGGTATTTGGCACAGAAGTACTTATCCATATAGTACATGGTGCACAGTAGATTCAATTGCAACTTAGCAAGGAGGAATATTGTGGTACTCACACATCAGCTACACATACTTCCTTGTAAGGCCTATGTCCTCCCATGTTTAGGGATGAGCCAATGGTTTGGTCAGAACTTTGGCTGCTCAAGCGTTCAGACGAACGCCAAACGTTTTGTTTGTTCAGCCTCCTTATTCAGTGGGAGCAGAAAATTATATAAAGAAGCAGTAGTTCTACTGCTTCTATGTACAGTATCTCACAAAAGTGAGTATACCCCCTTACATTTTTTGTAAATATTTTATTCTATCTTTTCATGTGACAACACTGAAGAAATGACACTTTGCTACAATGTAAAGTAGGGAGTGTACAGCTTGTATAACAGTGTAAATTTGCTGTCCCCTCAAAATAACTCAACACACAGCAATTAATGTCTAAACCCGCTGACAACAAAAGTGAGTACACCCCTAAGTGAAAATGTCCAAATTGGGCCCAAAGTGTCAATATTGTGGCCACCATTATTTCCCAGCACTGCCTTAACTCTCTTGGGCATGGAGTTCACCAGAGCTTCATAGGTTGCCACTGGAGTTCTCTTCCACTCCTCCACTGAGTTGGTGAACATTAGAGACCTTGCACTCCTCCACCTTCTGTTTGAGGATGCCCCACAGATATTCAATAGGGTTTAGGTCTGGAGACATGCTTTGCCATTCCATCACCTTCACCCTCAGCTTCTTTAGCAATGCAATGGTCGTCATTGGGGAGTGTTTGGGGTCGTTAACGTGTTGGAATACTGCCTTGCGGCCCAATCTTCGAAGGGAGGGGATCATGCTCTGCTTCAGTATGTCACAGTACATGTTGGCATTCATGGTTCCCTCATTGAACGGTAGCTCCCCAGTCGGGAAAGCACTCATGCAGCCTCAGACCATGACACTCCCACCACCATGCTTGACTGTAGGCAAGACACTCTTGTCTTTGTACTCCTCACCTGGTTGCCACCACACACGCTTGACACCATCTGAACCAAATAAGTTTATCTTGGTCTCATCAGACCACAGGACATGGCTCCAGTAATCCATGTCCTTAGTCTGCTTGTCTTCAGCAAACTATTTGAGGGCTTTCTTGTGCATCATCTTTAGAAGAGACTTCCTTCTGGGATGACAGCCATGCAGACCAATTTGATGCAGTGTGCGGCGTATGGTCTGAGCACTGACAGGCTGACCCCCATCCCTTCAACCTCTGCAGCAATGCTGGCAGCACTCATACATCTATTTCTCAAAGACAACCTCTGGATATGACGCTGAGCACGTGCACTTAACTTGTTTGGTCAACCACGGTGAGCCCTGTTCTGAGTGGAATCTGTCCTATTAAACTACTGTATGGTCTTGCCCACCGTGCTGCAGCTCAGTTTCAGGGTTTTTGCAATCTTCTTATAGCCTAGGCCATCTTTATATAGAGCAACAATTCTTTTTTCCGATCCTCAGAGAGTTCTTTGCCATCAGGTGCCATGTTGAACTTCCAGTGACCAGTATGAGAGAGTGAGAGTGATAACACCAAATTTAACACACCTGCTC
>BLSH010510204.1:444488-468727 GCA_018402905.1 Glandirana rugosa
AAGATTTCAAGAAATGACACTTTGCTACAATGTAAAGTAGTGAGTGTACAGCTTGTATAACAGTGTAAATTTTCTGTCCCCTCAAAATAACTCAACACACAGCCATTCATTTCTAAACCACTGGCAACAAAAGCGAATACACCCCTAAGTGAAAATGTCCAAATTGGGCCAAAGTGTCAATATTTTGTGTGGCCACCATTATTTTCCAGCACTGCCTTAATCCTCTTGGGCATGGAGTTCACCAGAGCTTCACAGGTTTCCACTGGAGTCCTCTTCCACTCCTCCATGACAACATCACTGAGCTGGTGGATGTTAGAGACCTTGCACTCTTCCATTTTCCATTTGAGGATGCCTCACAGATGCTCAACAGGGTTTAAGCCTGGAGACATGCTTGGCCAATCCATCCCCTTTACCCTCTGCAAGGCAGTGGTCATCTTGGAGGTGTGTTTCTTCAGCAAACTGTTTGCAGGTTTTCTTGTGCATCGACTTTAGAAGAGGCTTCCTTCAGGGACAACAGCCATGCAGACCAATTTAATGCAGTGTGCGGCGTATGGTCTGAGCACTGACAGGCTGACCCCCATCCCTTCAACCTCTGCAGCAATGCTGGCAGCACTCATACATCTATTTCTCAAAGACAACCTCTGGATATGACGCTGAGCACGTGCACTTAACTTGTTTGGTCAACCACGGTGAGCCCTGTTCTGAGTGGAATCTGTCCTATTAAACTACTGTATGGTCTTGCCCACCGTGCTGCAGCTCAGTTTCAGGGTTTTTGCAATCTTCTTATAGCCTAGGCCATCTTTATATAGAGCAACAATTCTTTTTTCCGATCCTCAGAGAGTTCTTTGCCATCAGGTGCCATGTTGAACTTCCAGTGACCAGTATGAGAGAGTGAGAGTGATAACACCAAATTTAACACACCTGCTCCCCATTCACACCTGAGACCTTGTAATAACAGTAATCAGTCACATGACACTGGGGAGGGAAAATGGCTAATTGAGCTCAATTAGGACATTTTCACTTAGGGGTGTACTCACTTTTGTTGCCAGCGGGTTAGACATCAATGGCTGTGTTTTGAGTTATTTTGAGGGGGCGGAAAATGTACACTGTTATACAAGCATTACGCTCACTACTTTACATTGTAGCAAAGTGTAATTTCTTCAGTGTTGTCACATGAAAAGATATAATAAAATATTTACAAAAATGTGAGGGGTGTACTCACTTTTGTGAGATACTGTATGATAACTTCCTGCTAACACTGTTTCCTAAAGAAGCCCCAGGTGTTTGCAGCTGTGGCATCTCTAGGAACCACTGACATCAACAGGAATCGTAAGCCCCCCACTTAAGCAAAGGGGTGGAGATAGCAGTGACATCTCTGATCAATGCCCATATTTGAGCAAGGTTATCAACACCATCCCAGCCCCATCCTTTATATAGCTGGTTCGGGGAGTCCTCATTTGGCTATGAGTACCATCTGGAACAGTCGTGTACACAAGGTCCTCGTCTTTTTTCTCTGGTGAGTCAGTGGACATCGTTGGACTTTTTTGGGGACTTTTTTGGGGATTTTTATTATTTAATAAAGGATTTGTCAAACATTTGTGTGTCTTTTTCTAGGTTACATTTACTTTTTTTGTGATTGAATAGGGGTATTATTAAAGGGCTTCCAGATTTCATTAAGCCCTCCACCTGCAGACCACCACATACAATTCGACAGGGATGTGGGGAAGAGGCCCTTGTCCTTATTAACATGGGGAGAAGGTACTTTGCTAGCCCCCCCCCATGGCACCCCCATGTTGAGGGAATATGGCCAGGTATGGTTTAGGGGGGCTGTATGCTTGTCCCTCCCCTTTCTGGCCAGCCAGGCTGCATGCTCAGATTAGGCATATGGTTTGGATCCCTTAAGGGACCGCACACATTTTTAATTTTTTTTTGTTTGTGTGAGGTACCCCCTTAAAATTGATACCAGACTCTTAGGGTCTGGTATACGTTTTGGGTGGAACTTTATCCTTTATGCATAATTTTTCTCATTCTTGCTGTAGGATGCACTACAGCAAAATGCGCTACAGCAAAATTGATATTGATGGAAAAATTATATTCATTACCAGCTTCTTAAAAAAACAGCACACAAACCCCCTCCAAAGGCCCCCAAAAATGTATAGCAGACTCTTGGAGGGGTTAAAATAAACATCAGAATTGATCATTAAAAGCTGAACTCCAGGCAGATATAAATGACACAAATGAATGCTGCTATGTAATCATTATAATATATATATATTTTAAATGCAAGTACCTGAATGGGGCCTGGTAACAGCCTCTTGTAGTTCCTGTACAGCAGAGCTGGTGTGTAATAGTAGTAAGCAGCACAAGGAGCCAATTGGTTCAAGAAGCATGCTAACAGGATGGGAGAGCAGAGTGACAGAAAAATGAGCTCATCAGCAGTGGCATAGCTAGCACATCTAGCACCCGGGGCTGGACATTTTTTTTGCAACCCCCCCCCCCCCCCCCCAAGAGAAATGGTATGTGGCAATATAGCAACGCCAAGCCACAATTGTGGGTGTGGTCATATTGCATTAAGAGTGTGAGGGGCTTAAATGGCCATATGCTTTAATAACTGTGCCACAAGCGAGTATGTAACAAACAGTGCAAACCTCAGTGCACTCCTATTAAAATAAAATAACATAAAACTGTTCAATGTATATCCTTTATTACTACGTGAGCGTGCCCGCTGGTTAGGCGGACTCGATGTCCGCTGGCGACCCGCAATTGCCTTCTACAGAGGCAAAACGGGGATCTCCCAATGTAAACAAGGCAGGTCCCCATTCTGACAGGGGACATGATAGTGATCTACTGTTTCCAGTCATCGGGAACAGTGAGATCTGTCATGTCCCTGCCAGCTCATCCCCCACACAGTTAGAACACACCTAGGAAAAACAGTTAACCGCTTGATCGCCCCCTAGACTTTAACCCTTTCCCTGCCAGTGACATTTATACTGTAATCAGTGGCTGTTTTTAGTTTTGATCGTTGTATAAATGTCATTGGTTCCAAAAAAGTGTCAAAAGTGTCCAATCTGTCTGCGCAATGTCGCAGTCCCGATTAAAATTGCAGATCGCCGCCATTACTGGTAAAAAAGAAAAAATAATAAAAATGCCATAAAATTAGTTTTTTGTATATATATATATATTTTGTATATGTATTACAGCAAAAAGTAAAAAAATTGTTTTTTTTTTTCAAAAATTGTTTATAGCGCAAAAAATAAAAACCGCATGCATCCCTTCCTGTCTGCATATCAGATCTTGACATTCGATGCATCCCAACTGACTGACTGGACTGCCTGCACAGGGATGCACAGAACACCAAGTATCCACACGCGGTACACGGCCATCACACTGGGCACCAACAGATATGCTCCATGTGAATGAGGCCTAATTGTCATGTGAGCCAGATAAAAGGAAAGAGGAGATGTCGGGTAATTAAAAGAGAAGTGTGGGGATTTTATTTATGAATCATACTTACCTAGGTAGATGCTGCATCTGTCCCCCGCCGGCTCTAAGGCTGAGAACCGAGTAATCAAACAGCCGATCACTCAGTTCTCAGTGCTCCCTGAGCAGAGAGCTGGTGGCTGTCAGTCTCTGGCTCTGCCCCCCCAGTGCTCACTGAAATACCGGGCAGTGGAGGGGGCGGAAATGACCAGCTCGCTGAGAGGCTGAGCTGGGTGCCGGTCCAGACATGTGGGCAGATCCTAACTATATGGTTGCGATCTTTCCCCAGACTGGACCAACTCTGCGACATCACCTGAGAGTGGGCTTAAGCCAGCTATTAGCTAAAAATGGGTGCAAAACAATCTGCACTGATGTGATCAACAGGAGAAGTACAACCAAACAGCCTTTGGCTGTACTTATCCTTTACTAAATCTATCACACAGTCTGTTTCTCTGCTTCTGTTTAGCATTACTTGTGACAATTGATAAATGTCCCCATTTATGTTATGAACTCACCGTCTAGGGCCCAGGCAGGCTCTTCCTACGCCCAGGCTTTAAATCCTGGCTCTTTCTCCCTGAAGCTGGAAAGTCCTTCAGGCACCCTCTTTCCTCCTCCAGAGGGCCTCCACGATCCCCCTCTCATAGTCCAGGGCATCCAGACACCTGCTGCCCTAGTCTTGGGCCTCCAGACACCCCCTCTCCTAATCTGGGACCTCCAGGCACCCCCTCACCTAGTCCAGTATCTCCCTTGTACTGTTGTACTGTCCTCTCCTAATCTGGGGCCTTCTCTGCACCCATCCCCTCCTAGTCCAAGGCCTCTTTTACAGGCCACCCCAAGTTAAGAGCCTCCTCTGCACCCTGTTCTCTGAATCCAGGTCCTTCATCAACCCCTCTTTTCAAGTCCAGGGCCTCCTCTACCCCCCCCCCCTCCGTGCCAGGGCCTCCGGTGTACTCCCCTTCTAGTCCAGGGCCTCCTCTGCACCCCCACTCCAGCACCTCCGCTGCACCCCCCAGTCTGGGGCCTCCTCTGCACCCCCCCCAGCCCAGGACCTCCTCTTCATCCTCCAAGTCCAGGGTCTCCCCCCCTCCAGGTCAGGGCCTCCTCCACACTCCCCAGCCCAAGGCTTCCTCCGTACCCCCCATTAGCTCGGGGCCTCCACTGTGCCCTCCAGTCCAGGGCCTCCTCTAACCCCCCCATCCGGGGCCTCCTCTGCACCCCCTCTCAGCCCAGGGCCTTCACTGCACCCCCAGTTCAGGGCCTCCTCTGCACCCCCCAACCCGGGGGTGCAGCCCAGGGCCTCTTCCGTACCCCCCAGTCCAGGGCCTCCTCTGCAACCCCCATTCCAGGGCCTTCTTTGAAGCCTCCCCTTCTCTGGGATGCCTCACGCATAAAATACATAGGCTACTTGGACACTAGGCAGGACTAGAAGGGAGACCTGCCTGTCCATTACTCTTGATCGGACGGCAGTAACACCCTTAGAGCAGCGGTTCCCAGTGTGCGTGGGGGTGGCACTCCTGTGGCCCCCCCCAGATGTGTCACCCGGGGCAGCCCCCCCCCCCCCCCCAGTTTCGGCCCTGCTCATCAGTCTGCTGCTTCTCCTTTCACTGTCTAATCACAGGCCCCATGGGCCCCGTGGGTCCATGGGTGGGTTGAATGATGCTGACCATCAGAATGAGGACATCTACTGGCAGAAAAAAAGTACTGCGAGGAAATTTCTAGTTAGGCAATAAATGAGGCAGAAAAAGCTTTTAATGGGTTATTCATTTTTATCTTGTTATATTTGGCCAGAGATCTGCGTTAATAAGTCTGTGTGTTTATGCAGGATATTAGCAATAATTGTTTATAATCTGACCTTGTTTTCACAATGGAAAAATCAGCCACCAGAGAGTACATAGAGCTCCGCAATTTAATTATATCTAATATGCCTCTATTTGTGCAGGTGATGCAGGCCGGCATGGGGGTGTAAATGGTGAGGAAATTAATGAAATCAATACGGAGATGGGCTCCTTATGGACCTAGAGAGCGTGAAACGTATTGGTGGCGGGCTTATCGGGAAATGGATGAATTGGCAGCATGACAATACAGAGAAAATCAAGCAATTGTTATAATAGCGCTTGTAATTGTTATCCTGTTCAGGACTCTAAAGGGAAACTTCGCTACACACACATTCTTTTGTAGTTTAACCCTTGTGATGATGAAGGCTTTTCTTTTGAGCACACGTTTGCACACATTTTAAAATCTGCATTTTTTTTTTAGATAGAAATTACTTTACACCCCCCCCCCCCCAACATCTATTAATTTTCTGAAAGCCGTTACAATTTTTTTATGTTGCATGGTATTTGTGCTGCCATTTATCAAAAACATATTTTCAGGAAAAAAAACATGATTTTTTGTGCAAACAAACAATGTTATCCCCATTCGTGCACGAAATGGCAATAAGAACTATGGTACCCAAAATTCTCTATAAGTGATGATTCAAAAGCTTTTACAGTCTAAAGCAGTGGTGGTCAACTTGAAGATAACAAAAATGGCAGAACTGATGTTAGTGAGTGCAATAATAACCCTCAGCATTGGTGTCAGTAGATACAATAATAACCTTCAGCATTGGTGTCAGTGGATGTAATGATAAACCCCAATATTGGTGTCTGTGGACGCAATAATAGGCCCCAGAATTTATGTATGTGTACATAATAATCATAGCATTGGTGTCAGTGGACAGAATAATAACCTCCTGCATTGGTCAGTGGACCCAGCATTGGTATCAGGGAATGCAATAATAATCCCCAACATTGGTGTCAGTGACCACAATAATAACCCCCAGCATTCGTGTCAGTAGATGCAATAACAACCCCCAACATTGGTGTTAGTAAATTCAATAATACCCCCCAGCATTAGTGTTAGTGGATGCAATAATTAACCCCAGGATTAGTGTATGTGTACATTATAATAACCCCCAGCATTGGTGTCAGTGGACACAATAATAACCCCCAGCATTGTTCAGTGGACTCAATAATAACCCTCAGCACTGGTGTCAGTGAATGCAATGATAACCCCCAGAATTAGTGTCAGTGGATGAAATAATAAACCCCAAAATTGGTGTTTGTAGACATAATAATAACCCCCCAGCATTGGTCAGTGGACTCAAAAATAACCCCCAGCACTGGTGTCAGTGGATACAATAATAACCTCCAGCATTGGTGTTAGTAGATACAATGATAAACCCCAATATTGGTGTCTGTGGACACAATAATAATCCCAGGATTGGTGTATGTGAACATAATAATAACCCCCAGCACTGGTGTCAGTGGGCACAATAATAACCTCCTGCATTGGTCAGTGGGCCCAATAATAACCCTCAGCATTGGTGTCAGTGAATGCAATCATAATCCCGAGCATTAGTGTCCCACAAGAGCAACAGCATATTTTTTCCAGCTGCAATATTTGCAATGTATCACAATGCACACTGGAGATATTGGAGTACAATAATTCCAGCATTGGTGTTAGTGACTGTAATAACAACCCCCAGCATTGGTGTCAGTGAATGCAATAATAATCCCCAACATTGGTGTCAGTAACCACAATAATAACCCCCAGCACTGGTGTCAGTGGATGCAAAAACAACCTTCAACATTGGTGTTAGTGAATGCAATAATAACTCCCAGCATTAGTGTCAGTGACCACAATAATAACCGCCAGCATTGGTGTCAATGGATGCAATAACAACCCTAGTATTGGTGTTAGTGAATGCAATATTAAACCCCAGCATTGGTGTCAGTGGATGCAATAATAAACACTAATATTGGTGTTTGTGGACACAATAATAAACCCCCAGCATTGGTCAATGGACTCAAAAATAACCCCCAGCACTGGTCTCAGTGGATGCAATAATAACCCCTAGCATTGGCGTCCATGGATGCAATGATAAAACCCAATATTGGTGTCTGTGGACTCAATAATAAACCCCAGGATTGGTGTTTGTGTACACAATAATGACTCCCAGAATCGGTCAGTGGACTCAATAATAACCCCCAGCACTGGTGTCAGTGAATGCAATGATAACCCCCAGAATTAATGTCACACAAGAGCAGCTTATTTTCTCATCTCAAATATTGGAGTACAATAATCCCAACATTAGTGTCAGTGAATGCAATAATGACCCTCAGCATTGGTGTAATTGAATGCAATAATAACCCCAGCATTGGTGTCAGTGACCGCAATAATAACCCCCAGCATTGGTGTCAGTGACCGCAATATTAACCCACAGCATTGATGTCAGTGACCGCAATAATAACCCCCAGCATTGGTGTCAGTGACCACACTAATTACTCCCAGCATTGGTGTCAGTGAATGCAATGATAACCCCCAGCATTGGTGTCAGTGACCGCAATAATAACCCCCAGCATTGGTGTAAGTGTACGCACTAATAACTCCCAGCATTGGTGTCAGTGAATGCAATGATAACCCCCAGCATTGGTGTCAGTGAAGTAAATGCAGCAATAACAACCAAAATTGGTTCTCAGTCAATGCAATAGTAACCCCCAACATTGGTGGTCTCTGCCAGTGAAATTTAACCCCCACTGCATTGGTGGCCAGTGGAAGTGAAAGTTAACCCCTCATCTCCACCCCCAATTTGATGATCATGGCTCAAAAGGTTAATCTACCCAACCCCCTTCAAACCATCAGATCACCCCCCCTCCCAACCTTCCCGGTTTGGTTGGTATGGCAGTGAAAGTTAACAGGTAACCCACCTTTCTGCATTGGTGATTATGCTAGTGAAAGTTAACCCCCCTCATTGGTGATCACTTACCTATCACACGCTCCCGCACAGTTCTATCTGTCCCCAGGCTGGGACTTTACTTGTACTATGGGTGAAGATAACTCTGTCCACAGTGCAGCCTTTTGTTCACGCCTGGGTGCTGAAACACGCAGCTCATTCCACCACTGCTACTATGCTATCTATGCAGTGCCCAATAGCCAACAGGCCATGTATTAGGCATCAGGGGTCTAGAGTTCACTGTGAATGTTGGCCCTAGAATTCTTGCTCTCACATAAATATTTGCAGCACACCCTTACCTGTTTATGTTTATATACATGTGCTGGTCCTACACTCCACATTTCCATTGGGGTATATACAGGAGTGACATGGGTGCTTTTATTTATTTATTTTTAATTGCTTTTGTTTGTTTAATTTTATCTTTTATTATTGTTTTCATTTTTTTTATTTTTTTTTCTTCATTTGACTTTATTTCTATCTCAAGAAGGCTAACAAGCCCCTTATGCGATATCAGGTGACTCTTTATGGACACATCAGGGGTCTATTAGACCCTCCAATGTCTCTCCTGCCCTCCATTGCAGCTAATAAAGCACATGCTTGATTAACTGCCTCCCTGGCTACCTTAGCCAAGTGTAGCACCCTCTAGTGTGCTAAAATAGGTTTTTTGTTAGTGTGGGAAAATTGTTTAGGCTTGGCTGGCAGCCAAGCCTGTGTTTTTTTCTGGGTCAGAGTGAGTGACTCAGGGAGGGTTGGATCACTCACAGGCAGCACTTTTGAGACCTCCCCCTACTTCTGGAACTTTTGAGAAACTTCCAGAAGAATGGGAGTGGAGACGAGGAGGAGCTACCTGGAATAGGAGGGCACTGACCAATCCCCAACAAATGGGTTGGCAGGGGGAGTTCAGGTGGAAGACTTGAGATGGAGTGTTAGGCTGTCTGTGGTCCTTAAGGGTAACCCCCTAGTCTGGGGGTGACTTTGGGCCTGGGCTCGGGTGCGGAAGGGGACTTTGGAGGTTTAGCAAGGAGAACTAGTGAAGGGGGCAGCTGCAGCCAGGTAGGCTGGTGGTGTCTGATGAGGTGGTGCTGGGATTAGTAGCCACAGAAGGACAGCTGGGTATTAGGACTTTGCTACACAGACAAGGGGTCAACGGTCCCTGCCTGTAAAGGGCATCTGATACCAATCTGACTGAGCCCTATTGTCAGATAATCTAACAGTGTCCCAGCTGGTCCTGGGAGTTGTAGTTCTGAAAGAAAGACTTGTGCAGGAGGCAGAAGAGGAGTGTATATATGGACTGTATATAGTTGTGTCCCTGAAGAGTTGTTGCGTTGATCAAGTGGGCATCCCATAATACCCCTATCTCTAGCCAAGTTTATTCCCGTCAATAAAACATAAAAAAACAAGGCACTGGACTGTTTTTCTGACTCAAGAGTGCTGTGAAGATGTAGTGTGCCTGGCAGTGCAGGGTGGAGTTTCCACTTGCGGCTCCTCAAGGAGTGCGCTACACAAGTTCAGAAACATGAAGGGATGAAATCCCATTAACCAGGTTAATGAGTTGCAATGTTAGAGTAGTTTACCATGGCCCCAGGCTCTCCGGGGAAACAGAAGAGCCCAAAAACCCATGCAGGTGCCAGGGGCGGCGGTGGGGGCGTGTAAAAGTGATCAAGTTGCTCTACCTAAAAGCCCATCGCTGGCTTTAAAAAAACAACATAATAACCCCTTGAATTCCAGGAGGTTTATAAATGTACATTGGTAGACAAGGGGTTAAATGGTCATTTTTTTTGAAAGCAGAGGACCCATAGAATTAAATGTTGGCGTTGCAATTTTTTATGTCACACGATATTCACGCAAATGTTTATTGTACCTATATTGTCCATTAAACAATAAACGCAAATTTTAATTCACACAATGCAATCCCTACATTTTCTGACAACTGATAAAAAATGAAGAGTCGCTTGAACCAAATAGATACTAAATGGGTCAGCAGACGGCGAGGCGGCCACAAAGTACACTTCCCAGCACTATCCATAGCCGCTTTACATCCCTTTGCAGCTCATAAATTTAGAGCTATCTAGAAAACATGGCTCTAGAATTCGTTTTCTCACTGCGATGCCCAATATGTGTTGCTCAGCCACTTGCGTAAGTTTGTGTTTTTGTTCGTATTTGCGTACTCAGGGTGGCTTTACAATTTTTTTTAACACTTTTTGAAAAATATTTCCACTTGGTTGGTGGTTGCAAAGGCTCAGATTTTTTTCCCTTAAAATAATAAGCATGTCATACTTACCTTCTCTGTGCAATGGTTTTGCAGAGTGGCCCTGATCAGTGGCAGCCTGTCCATTAGGGGCACCCAGGCACCGCACCCTCTATCTACGCCACCCCCTATTCATGCATTCAGGACACCGAACGCATAAATTACAGCAGTGGGGGTGTTTTCTTTAAGCATATGGCTCTAATAGGCTTCAAAATAGGGTGGGCTCATGGCACAGAGCATTGCGCCACAAGCTCAACCAGGTGTTACAATAGACAACAAAGAAAAAGACGGGTTTAATAATAATAGGGTCAAGTACGCCACTCACCCAATTTCAGTCAAGTACACCACTCACCCAATTTCAGTCAAGTACACCACTCACCCAATTTCAGTCAAGTACGCCACTCACCCAATTTCAGTCAAGTACGCCACTCACCCAATTTCAGTCAAGTACGCCACTCACCCAATGGGGTGCTCCTCAGCTAACCGAACACTTTAATAAACTTAAACAAAAAAGTCCCTGTGAGGCCACAGATGACCAAGAGGTTACTTGCAGAGGAACGGGCAATGCAGACTACTGAATAAGAATATAAAATTGCTTTTAATGGTTAGTTACATTAAAACATAATGCAGTGATATTCAATATGAAATGTAAAATAGGCTACACCATAAAGCCAATAGAGTCTGAAGGGCTCCAGGGCCGCAAAGATACAATGGGAATGAGGGACACCTATTAGCAAAAGTATTTAGAGATAGGACACCCCCTGCCACGCCCCTTAAAGGAGAATTATACAAAAATGATTGGTTAAATTTTTATTTTTTAACCATTACTATTCCTTTATATTGGCTTTTGGAGTTTACAAATGCAGCAATTTAGAAATTGGATGAAAGGTTTAGCACCGGGAAGCACTTTTTGAAAGATAAAATGTGAATTATATACAACTATATAGATCAGAGCAAAATGAGGGACAAATGAGGAGGAAAGAGGGACAGAGGGACTTTGTTCCAAATCAGGGACAGTTGGGATCTATGCAACAGCAAATGAATATTCGCTGTTGAAACACTGATCCTCAATCCGGCCAATCAGAAACGGGTGTGAGAGAAGACTCCTGATTGGCTGCCCAGGAGGAGGGAGGAAACGGAAGCCCCCACCGTGATGACCCGTGGAGAGCAGGGGAATGGGAGGCCATCGCCGAGCAGGGGTAGCGGCCGGTGAAGCGATGGGGTAAGTGCTGCCGACTGACTGGGGGTGTCAGTGTCATACTGTTTGCCGCCCCTAAGAAAAATTTACCACCGGCCGCCACTGGCCATTTTCCTCCTCTTCTGGGGTCTCCCACTGTTTTTTGTCCCTCTTCATTTGTGTGGACCCCCATAACAAGCACTTGCTATAGGGCCAGATGTATGGGCTAGATCCTGGAGCCAGGCCGTTTGTGTCCACAGACACACACAGCACGGCTTGGCCCAGCCCCCCGATCCCTCCTCATAGTATTTGATTGACAGCAGCAGGAGCCAATGGTTTTGGACCTTAAACCCCATTCTCATCAGCCTGGTCCCAAAAAAAGATAACACCGCTCCAGGTGAGACCACGTTCCATATGCTGAGATCTCTATAGTGGGTGCTCAACCCGGATCACCACTGTCACATAATAAGATAAAAAGAGCTGGTCGCACACCACTTAAATAAAGATACTCAAACCTTATTCCATATTTCACATGGGGACAGTACAAGTGACACCGGATCTGCAGTCATTAACGCGTTTCACACATGTCTCAGTGCTTATTCATAACCTAGGTACTCTGTAGTACATTAAATGCACGTGTGGTAAGGTGTTTTGTTGCACTTTGCATTAGGGCAGCCTATTCACTTGAAGGGACTGCCCAATGCACCCCAATAAACCAAAAACCTCATTCACACAAGAATCCACTGCCACCAGCCTGGTACTCTGTGGTACGTTAGACACGGTGTGTTGCGTTAGGGAAGCTCATTCATTTGAAGAAGCTGCCCAGCATACCACAACAGACGAAAAATCCCATTCTCACCAGAACCCATTCCAACCAGGACCCATTCCCACCAGGATCCATTCCCACCAGGACCCATTCACACCTGAACTCATTTCAATCAGGACCCATTTCCACCAGAGCCCATTTCCACCAGAACTCATTCCCACTAAAACCCCTTCCCACCAGGACCCATTGCCACAGGACCCATTTCCACCAGAGCCCATTCCCACCAGGACCCATTCCCACCAGGACCTATTCCCACCAGAACTAATTCCCACCAAGACCTATTCCCACCAGAACTCATTCCCACTAGGACCCAGTCGCACAAGGACCCATTCCCACCAGAACCCATTCCCATCAGGACTCATTCCCACTGGCACCCATTCTTACCAGAATCCATTGCCACCAGGACCCATTGCCACCAGAACCAACTGCCTCCAGGACCCATTCTCATCAGGATCTAGTCCCACCAGAACCCATTCCCACTAGGCCAATTCCCACCAGGATCCATTCCCATAAGAACCCCCATCCTGACTAGTATCCATTCCCACTAGGACCCATTCCCACCAGGATCCATTCCCACCAGGACCCATTCTCATCAGTACCCATTCCCACCAGGACCCTTTCTCATCGGGATCCATTCAGAACCAATCCCCTCCAGAACCCATTCCCACCAGGACCCATTTAGAACCCATTCCCACCAGGACCTATTCTCACCAGAACCCATTCCCTCCAGGACCCATTATCACCAGGACCAATTACCACCAGAACCTGTTCCCTCCAGGACACATTCCCACCAGGACCCTTTTTTATCAGGATCCATTCAGAACTCATTCCTACCAGAACCCATTCCCACCAGGACCCATTTCCTCCAAGACCCATTGTCGCCAAGACCTATTCCCACCAGGACCAATTCCCACCAGGACCCATTCTCTTCAGGATCCATTCAGAAACAATTCCCACCAGGACTTATTCCTGCCAGGACCCATTTATGCCAGGACCCATTCCCACCAGGACCCATTCCCACCAGAACCCATTCCCACCAGGACCCATTCCCACCAGAACCCATTCCCACCAGGACACATTCCTACCAGGACACATTCCCACCCACCTGGTACTCTACAATGCGTTAAACGTAGATTAACAAGTGCTGTGCTGCACATCGTATAAGGGCAGCCATTCAATTGAATAGGTTTCCCAACACTCCATGATCATCCAAAAATCCCATTCACACCAGCCTGCTATTCTGTGGCATGTTAAACGCATGCATGGTAAGATATGTTGTATTGCGTGTCGCACTAGGGCAATCTGTTCATTTGAAGGGGACTGGCCAATGCACCCCAATGGCCCAAAAATGTCATTCACGCCAAGACCAATTCCCACCAACAAGTTACTCTCAGTTGCGATAAATGAACATGTGTTAATGCATACATGTTAACATGTGTTGTGTCGTGCATTAGGGCAGACCATTCACTACAAGGAGTCACAATGGACCAGAAATCCTATTCAACCCCAGACCCATTTACACCAACTTGTTACTCTGCTGCATGTTAAACGCATGTGCACATGCGTTGTGTCCTGCATTAGGTTTGGGCAGCCCATTCACTTGAAGGAGCTGCCCATTGTACCACAATGGACCAAAAATTCACATTCATGCCAAGACCCATTCATTGCAGCCTGGTACTCGATGATTGAATAACCTGAACATTGTTAATATGTGCTGAGCCATTCATTGTTGCATTAGAACTGCCCATCACAACACAAGCCCAGCATTCCATCAGACAATGCTAGTCGCTGTGCTTGCATGCTGATCCTTCAGGTTAATAAAAGTTTTCATAAAGGTTAAAGTTGTAAGCACCCCCGGCTGTGTTATATAGTTTGTCCCAACCCCTGTAACTGTCACTTTTTCTGGATAGCTTGACCCGCATGTGGAAAAAAAATGAAATATTAAATTGCTAGCTGCCTAGCTTGCATGCTGACCCTTGCAGCTAATAAAAAGTTTCATAAAAGATGACAAATGTATGCACCCCTGGCTATGTTACATGGTTTGCTAGTATGGTTGCTAGCTGCTTGGCTTGCATTCTAACCCTTCCGGATAATAAAAGGTTTCATAAAAGCTGACAGTTGTAAGCACCCTCGGCTGTGTTATATGGATTGTCCCAACCCCATTAACTGACACTTTTTCTGGACAGGTTGGCCTGAATGTTGAAAAAAATCAAATATTAGATTATTAGTGGCTTGGCTTGCATGCTAACACTTCCAGTTAATAAAAAGTGTAATAAAAGATGACAAATGTAAAAACCCCTGGCTATGTTATATGGTTTGTCCCCACCCCTGTAACTGTCACTTTTCCTGGCCAGCTTGGCCCGCATGTGAAAAAAAATTAGATTGCTATTTGCTTGGCGTGCATGCTGACCCTCCCGTTTAATAAAAGGTTTCATAGAAACTGACAGTCATAAGCACCCCCATCTGTGTTATATAGTTTTTCCCAACCCCTGCAACTGTCACTTTTTCTGGACAGCTTGGCCTGCATGTTGAAAAAAAATTAAATATTGAATTGCTAGTTCCTTGGCTTGCATGCTGACCCTTCTGATTAATAAAAGGTTTCATAAATGCACCCTCGGCTGTGTTATATGGTTTGTCTCAACCCCTGTAACTGTCACTTTTTCTGGACAGCTTGGCCTGCATGTGGAAAAAGATCACATATTAGATTGTTAGCGGCTTGGCTTGCATGCTGATCCTTCAAGTTAATAAAATGTTTCATAAAAGCTAACAGTTGTAAGCACTCTTGACTGTATTAAATAATTTGTCCTAACCCTGTATCTGTCACTTTTTCTGGACAGCTTGGCCCACAAGTGAAAAAAATTAAATATTAGATTGTAAGCTCTTATGAGCAGGGCCCTCTTAACATTCTTGTATTTTATTGTAGTGTAATTGTACTATCTCCCTTTATATTGTAAAGCACTGTGCAAACTGTTGGTGCTATATAAATTCTTAGTAATGATAAAAAAAAATAATAAATAAAAACAATAAATAAATAAAAAAAAAATAATTTATATACTGAGTACTATCATCCATGTATTAACCAAACACAGGAGAATAAAATATTATTGCAATTAAGTAAAAAATAGTAAAAGTAAAAAAAAAATCTAAAAAACAAGGCCACTCACCTGTCCTACCAGGTGTTCTCCCAGAATTCCTGGTGCTCCTGGCCCTCACGGTTCAACTCCACCGAGTGCAGATTACAAGTGTTCCTGCAACATGGGGAAGGTCTTCTCCCCAACTTTGCTCCAGAAATCCAACTTGTATGTGAGATAAGTTCAGCCAAGCTTCCCCTGTCCTGTCTGCATGCCTCTTCTCTGCTCACATGTTTGAGAAGTGGAGTTTTGCAGTCACCTTGTTTTTGGAGGAAGAAAAAAAAAAAAGAAAAGAAAAGATGGTTTTATTTCTTATTTGACAAACCACACAATGCAACCTCCCACTTTTTTTTGGAAGGAAAAAAATAGGATGTATTGATGAGCCTCAAAAATGTTCAGTCCTAATTTTTTTTGAAATGTTCAGTGTTGCTGATGTAGTCATGCAGAAATGTTGGCTCAATCTGGGAGGACACTGCCCTCTTGTGGCGGTACTGCTAACTGCAGGCAAAGGAAATTGAGGTTAAACTTTAAAGTGTATGTGAAGTCAAACCGGTATTGTTTAGGTTTGGATTGAGCAGGGCAGTGTTTCTCAGGGCCGGCTCTACCACTAGGCGGAGTAGGCAGCCGCCTAGGGCGCCACTTCCACCAGGGGCGCCCATCCACTGTTGATCCGTCACTGCTCTACATCAATCACTCATGTCACTGGAGAGCAGCGGCTGGCAGCACCCCAGGGTGGTAAAATGAGGCGGATCCAGGGGCACAGGTGCGGGCCTGTGGACCACGGCTAAAAAAATAGGTAGAGAGGCTCTGCAAAAAATCTCTGCCTCTGCCATGCCATCGTATAAATTGACAGGGCAAAGGGGCTGGAGTCAGGGGCAGAGCCAAAGGGGGGCGGAAAAATTAGGTTTTGCCTAGGGTGTCAACAATCCTTGCACCAGCCCTGGTGTTTCTCAATGTTCTTTAAGTTGTGGCACCCTTTAAAAGTATGAAGTATACATATCAACGAGAATCCTGAGTCTGGGACGATGCGCACAATCGCATTAATGATTTAACTTCACATCAGGAGCCCCCCTTCATATCAGAGGTTCCCCATCACATCAGGGTCCCCCTTTCACATCAGGGTCCCCCTTTCACATCAGGGTCTCCCCTTCACATCAGAGGCCCCCATTGTGTTATAAAAGCCCCTCATCATATCAGAGAACTCCAATGACAGAATCCCCCCTTCACATGTGAAGGGTCTCATGTTCACGGCTCCTTAGGGAACCCAAATGGCATCCTAGGATAAGGTGACCAGATTTTTAAAATTAAATCTGGAGACATTTTTTTATTGGAAAATGTTAAACTATTTTATAAGCATGTTTTCCTCAAATGATATATGCAGTATATGTGGTATGTGTTCATGGAATTATTGTATGATATATACGTTATTTCTCACATTTCGTCCTTGGGATAAAAAAAAAAAAGATACATCTTAGAATTTTTTGGGATATGACTACCAAATGTTAAGAAGATAAGACATAGAAAAAACTTTTCAATACATATTTTGTATTTTATTCTTACCAAAGAAGCACAGAGGGTGGTTATGGCTGGGCGGTGTCAGTAGAGCAGTGGACAGTGTGTCAGTAGTTTTTTATTTATTTATTTATACATTTTTTACAAATGTATTTATTTATTTTCTTTACAATTTAATTTCTTCTTATTTGTTTACATTTTTTTCACAATCATTTTTTGGGGGATGGAGGTGGGCAGTGGAATATATCAGTAGGGCAGTGGATGGTGTCAGTAGAGAAGTAGACAGTGTCAGTAGTTATTTATTTTTATTTTATTTATTTTTCTTAATATTATTTTTACAACTTATTTTGTTGTATTATTTTTACATTTATATATTTTTTTTAAATGCGTTCTTTTTTTTGGGGGGGATGGACAGTGTTTTTTTATTATTATTATTATTTTTACAATTTAATTTTTAAATATTTATTTAATACAATTCCTTCTTTTTTTTATCAGCCCTGTTGGGGGGGGGGGGGGGGAGGAGTGAGATATCGGGAGTCTCCCTTTTGAGACAGAGAGGGCGACTGAGGGCAGAAGATTAATGGACAAGAGGCAGAGACTTCTGTTCATTCATAAACTGAAGCATCATAAACACAGTTAACAATGCTTAGTTATGAGTGGACACAGTCAGTGATCACTGGCTTTGTGCATTCAGAAAAGGAAGGAGCCGGTAAATTACATATTTACCAGTTCCTTCCTCCACTCTCCATCCTGACAGATCCAGGACTAGGGGTGGGGCTGGAGGAGCACAGAGGGGCATCAAGGGAGGACCCAGGGAGCCAGAGGAGGACCCAGAGAGCCAATGGAGGACTCATGGAGCCAATGGAGGTCACGGGGAGCCAGAGGAGGACATGGGGAGCTGGAGGAGGGCACAGGGAGCCAGAGGAGGACACCTGGAGCCGGATGAGGGCACAGGGGCGCAGAGATTAAGGGACATTTGATGGGCAGTCAGGCGTGATTCGTGCAGGGGTGGGGGGAGTTACAAATCTCCCCGTGTGGCTTTCAATGAAGCAGCTGACAGCCGTGGGAGGGAGAGGAGTAGAAGCTGCTGTCAGCTGCTTCATTGAAAGCCACACAGGGAGATCTGTGCTTGTAACTTCCCCCACTACCACACAGATCATCTGTGAGACTGCCCGGGCACCCCCTGCCGAGCTCAGGAAGCCGGGCCCGGTACAACAGGGACGGCTGTACTGGCTTATCAGCAGCCCTGCCTGGCACTGCTCCGAGACGCAGCAGGAAATAAAAAAGAGTTATCTCAAAAGAATATTGTCTACAAGAAAGGTTTCCTCACTGGACAATATCCCCTCACCTCCTGTTCCTCAGGCATTTTGGAAATGTTATCGCTTTTTATCTGATAATGGTTTGACAGTTGACACAGAAAGCAATGATAGCTGTGGGAAGTGTGGAACATGTTTTTTTTTTAAAGTAGTACTAGTAGATGTTCTCAGCCAGTTCCTAAGCAGTGTAGAGGAAATGATCATCCTTAGTCAGCTCTCCCAAGAGTGGTCAGTCCTTTGCTTGCAAAGAGAATGGGTGTGGAAGGAGTAAAGTGCCAGAAGCAGGATGTAAACCGTCCATATCTCATTTTCTTTAGACTCTTATATCATGAAAATGCAATTTGGGGGTTCAAAGGATCACTCTGCCTTCATTAGGCCTACAACTGTCCCTTCACATCAGTTTCTTTATTTGACCCAAATCCCTCCGTCCTTGTCTCCTCCAAACTGTTCCTCTATTGGACCAAAAACCTTTATCCATTTCTCCTCCACAGCTGTCCCACTATTCTCAGTCTCAGAACCCTCTGTCCTTTTCTCCACTACAACAAACACTATTTTGCGCTCACATCCCTCTATCCTTCTCTTCTCTATTAGACCCAAAACCCCCTGTCGATCTCTCCTTCCAAACTATATCCCTCTATTGGACCAAAACCCTCTTTTCCTGTCTCCATCATGACCGTCCTTCTATTTGGACCCAAATCCCTCAGTCCAGCTCTCCTCCACAGCTGTCCCTCTATGAGACCCAAATCTCTCTATCCTTCTCTTCTTCACAACTGTCCTTCAGTTGAACCCAAATCTCTCTGTATCTCTCACCTCCCTGACTGTCCATTTATTGAAGCCAAATTTTCCTATACTCCACAACAAGCCCTCTTTTGCACCTAAATCTCTCTATCCCTCCCTCTATACCCTTTTCCAGTCTCCATAATGATTGTCCTTCTATTGGAGCCATATTCTTCTTTTTCTCTCTTCCAAAACTGTCCTTTTATTTGATCTAAAATCTTATATTCCTCTCTTCTCCACAACTGTCCCTCTAATAGGCTCAGATCTCTCTGTCCTTCTCCTCTACACTGCTGTCTCTTTATTGGACCAAAAAACCCTCAGTTGCTCTCTCCTCCACAACTGCCCATCTAATGGACCTAAATACATCTGTCTCTCTCTTCCACAACTGACCCTCTATTAGATGCAAATTCTTTTGTCCCCTCACCTCCACAACTGTTCTTTTATTGTAAAAAAAATCCTTCTCTTACTCTCAACTCCACAAAAATCCCTCCATTAGACCCAAATCCCTCCGCCCCTCTATCCTCCATGAAAAGTTCCTCTATTGGGCCCAAAACCCCCTGTTCTCCTCTCCTCCACAAGTGGCTCTCCATTGGACCCAAATCCCTCTCTACTCCATGACTGTCCCTCTATTGAATCCAAATCCCCTGGCCCTTCTTTCCTCTGCAACTATCTCTTTATTGGACACCAAATCTTTCTGTCCCTCTCATCCTCTATGGGATATGAATCCCAAATATTTCTTTCCCTCTCACCTCCACAACTGTCCCTCGATTGGACCTCAATCCCTCTGACCACCTCACATCCACAACGATCTCTCTTTTGAATCAAAATCCCTCTGTCCTTTCCTTCTGCATGTAGCCATGTGCCCCCTTGGGGGTGGCTGATAGTTGTGGTCCACCTTACCGCTGCCCTCAATCTCGATCTCCACACACCCGGAGTCAATGAACAGGCTTTGTTTTTGTTGTTTAATTTAGGTGTTAAACTTGGATGGGGAAAGGGATGACTGTGGGATGCCCAAGGATCAATCATGGGACCTTCTATATACACCGTCGTATATACACTCCTTCTTCCTCCAGCACATACATTCGCTGACTGTTACTCTTCTCCTTGTTCCTCCAGCACACTACTTGCTGATCGTTACCCTACTCCTTCTTCTCTCCTGCACACTACTTGTTTTACAGGAGCCTTAAATGTAGTCTCTGTGCTGCTCTCCTGCTCCCTTGTGCCGCTCCAGGATGACGACCCCTGTCCTGGCTGCACTGAGCCTTCAGGCCTCAAGGTCACACACCCAGACTGGGGGCTCCCTCTCAGATGAGGCCTCCACAGCGCCTCTCCTACATTTTTCACTCTTCCACTCGAACTCTCCTCCCCCCTGCTGGCAGATCACTGTATTTAAGGAGGCCTGCCCCTTCCAATCCAGACTGTGGTTTGGTCAGAGCTCCTTGACATACATCAGAAAGTGACACTTCCTCATCCCCCCCTTTTCCAGAGCTTTCTAGCACCAAAGAGGAGGAGTATCCAAGGGGTGTTCCTTCCTGCAATCTCCAGCCCTCCCTGAGCCACTTCCAGCGCAGATCAAAACAGTCAGGCCTGCACTTACAGTCAGGCCTGACTAAATTTAACCTCTCCTAACAAAAACCCACTACAAAAACGCACCTATCACTATGGGGGCACTACATGCAAAACTGTCCCTCTATTGAACCCAAATTCCTCTATACCTCGCTCCTCCACAATTGTCCCTCTATTGGATCTAAATCCCTTTTTGGGTGGTAGCCAAACCACCTCACATATGGCCACTGCACACAGCAGGGCTACCCCCAAATACAGAGGTTCCAGGGCCCCTGAGGTCCTCGGCCCCACCTGTACAGTCCTGTGTGTGTGTATGGTGGCCAGAGGTCTATTCTTGCCAACCTTGCCAGTGTAAGCAGGTTGAAATGTTGGTTAGTGAGACAGCTGCTGCCCCAGGCAGGAGGGAAAGGGTTAACCTAATTTCCCGTGCTTTGTTCTCTCCCTGTGCTGTTAATAAAAGGGGAAAGGGCTTTCCCCAGATAGAATCGACAAGACACAGCATGTAATCTCCAGCCCCGTCAAAGAGCTGCTGCAGCTGCCAGAGTGAGCTTCGCCTGCCTCTAGGAACCTTCCTCATGTAGGGGGATTGCTGGGACCTTCAGTCCTTCCTGAAAAACACCAGCTTCTGGATACTGCCAAGATGGACTCTTTCCTGTGCAGATATGCTGGGGCAGCCACAAGCCTGCGTTAGGGACATTAGGGAAAGACTGTGCACTTTGTTATGGAACTGTTATGCTGAGAGTTTCCAGTAAAGCTTTTGAAACTTTGTTCTTGGTCTGAAGTTACTGAAGGAGTGTATGTAAATAACCGGCACATATAGTTTACAGCTTGGGTCAGCTGAAACATATTGGGGTATAAAGACAGCAGCACAAGAGTTAATGCGGTATAGAAAGTAGCAAGTAGTTACCAAGGGTAGCGAAGGTTTAAGAAGCAACCTGTGGTGAAGCGCATACCTGTGAGTGGTATGACAACCTCAAGCCAGGAAATTGTTGTTGGCTTTATATCCCCTGGCAGTCTGTCTCCCATAGCAACCTAGTGTGTGCATGGAGTCCATGCTAGGTACATGGCGGGGCCCCATACCGTTACTGGGAGTGAGGGGACATCGGCTCTGCATGTCCTTAATAATTGCAACACGTGACAGTGGTGGTGTATATTAACATTAAGATAGTTTACTAGAGTTCAGTCATCTGTTCAAGTGTACATGGTGTATAGCCATCTTTGAGTTAGAGGTCTGCCTTAAGGTTCAGTTATCCCTGAAAGCGACCTCCACCCTGTCCCAGGGCATTTATGAGCATGGCTCAAGTAAAGGTACCGCATGTGTAAGCCAGTAACCCTATCCAAGGTGTCTTGCATAGCCCAGAAGAACCCACCCCAGGTTAGATCTCCTATGTGACCCACACTTGGAGCCCAATGGAGAGGGGAACATGAAGTGTCACCCACCTACCCTACATGACGGTGTTACCTCCCTTACTTCAGGAGTACTCACAGATAAAGTTCAAACACCAGCTTCCAGGATTTAGCAGCCAGGTCTGCACCGACACTCACTTCTCTAATTTCCCCATCCAGGCAGTGGCTCAAAAAATAGACACTTCTCTATGTTATATATTCATACAGAGGCATGTAGTTCTCGTACTTGCTTGATTAGAAGTAAAGCAGTCCAGATAATGGTAAGGTTGCAATCCAAATATTGGTTTGAATTAAGGTGTTTTGTAGCAATCAGGAGGCAGGAGATGTCTTGTGGCTCACCCAGACGATGTACATTCCTTCTCCTATTCTCTGCCTCTAATCTCCACTGATGGAACACCACCCTACCCAGAGGGGAGAATGAAGGGAAACCCCAGATCTACTTGTCCTGCAGCAAGAGGCAACTCCAGCAGACCATTCCTTGCTTTAGCTTTTCCCAGATAGAAGACCCAGTGGCCCAGCACCACACACCTTAAATAGAGACTCACATAATGCTCCAAAAAAGAAGGAGCAAACCTTAAAGGGGACTTGACTCAACTCCATCTGCCAACACCTTCATCCCTCTCTCCTCCACAACTGCCATTGGACCCACTCTCCTCCACAACTGTCCATCTATTATACGCAAATTCCTCTGTCCCTCTCCCCTCCACAACTGTCCATCTAACGGACCCAAATCCCCCAGCCCCTCTCTCCTCCACAAATGTTTATCTATTAGACATAAATCCTCTTTCCTTCTCACATAAACAACTGTCCATCTATAGGACCAATTGGCCAATTTTTAGGCATTTTGCCTCAAGGCACCCCAGGGTTCCTGGGCACACTGGTTGAAAAAGGCTGCTCTATTGGACCCAAATCCTTCTGTGCCTCTCATCTCCACAACCAGAGGCGGCTCTCTAATTAGGCAAATTAGGTGGTCACCTAAGGCCTCACACTTAAAGGGGCCTCGCGGCCGCCTAATTTGCCTACCGTGTTTGTGGCAGTGGGAGGGAATGTCCCCTGGTCGGTGTCCCTGGACTGGCTGAAGAGCATCACGGGCCGCATTTCCTAATGTGAGCTGCCTTCTCCTTCCCCTTTCACTCACTGTGTACAGCTGCTTAAACACACTGCCCCACAAACCACACAATCTGCCAATCAGAGGTAACATCACAACAGGGCTCTGCAACCCTGTTCCCTGTATCCAATGAGGGTGCTGATAACATCTCCCTCCTCACCCACCACGTGTACCTGGCTCTCTGTATGGTGTATGTAGTGAGAGCATGAAGATACTAGGAGGAGGAGACAGGAGATGACAGGGGTGGTGTGCCTAGGACTGGACACAAGTGAGTTGTGTCATTGCTGCATATTATATTAGTGGCTCTGTTCAGCATTGTCTATAGGAGCTGTATAGTGTGTGCTGGGGGCAGACTCAGACCTGAATTGTGAATATGGGGTAGGCACTTGAAGTTACTGCTCTCTCATCTGTTAGTTATGTGGGCATGAACAGCTATGTACAGCTTGGGGCCTCCCACCACACCATTTACTTGCCACAGTGATGAAAAAATGTGCAAGCTCCAGATTATGTTAAGAGTTTCTGCAGGGCAAAGGACTCTCTACTTACCCCCACATGAAGGAAAGGTGAGTATAAGCACAGTGGGAGAGTCATGTCCGCACACTCTCTGACCATCTCCTATATCATATCCGCACAGTCTCTGACCATCTCCTGTATAATATCTGCACAGTCTCTGACCATCTCCTGTATCATATCTGCACACTCTGACCATCTCGTGTATCATGGCTGCACAGTCTCTGACCATCTCCTGTATAATATCTGCACAGTCTCTGACCATCCCAGGTATCATATCCGCACACTCTGACCATCTCGTGTATCATGGCTGCACAGTCTCTGACCATCTCCTGTATCATGGCCAACAGTCTCTGACCAAATCCTGTACTATGTCTGCAGTCTCTGGGGGGGGGGGGGGGGGGGGG
>BLSH010510204.1:468737-507730 GCA_018402905.1 Glandirana rugosa
GGCTTACAGAGGAGTCAAGAATGGGAGAGCTGCCAGGACAGGGGTCAAAGGAGCCAGATGTGTGTGGATTGAGGAGAGGAGAATGTTGGATGAAACCAGGGCCACCAAGCTGGAGCCCAGATAGGACTGTCTGATTGAGCCCTGCACGGTGCGCCTGAGAGCAGATCAGTGACAGCATTGCAAGGCCAGTCTGAGGGGGATCTCTGATGTATGGGGGAGTGAATACAGTAAGATAAAGGAGCATTGAAATAAAGGTTTATTCTTCTATCAGTACCCCCCCCCCCCCTTACCTTAGTGCATTAAGTCTGCAGAAGGTGGTCTCCGGTCACCAGAGTGTCCCCCCACTACATCATAGTTCCTGTTGGAACTCTGCGGACCATGATATAAAGGGGAACTCTAATGTAAAGAGGAATGCTATAAAATTTGATCACCAGAGCCCCCTCTCTTACATTAGAGTTCCCCTTTACATGAAAGTCTGCAGCATTCTCCTTTACATCAGAGTTCCCCTTGCACTGTAAGGAGGAACTCTGCAGACTCTGATGTAAGGGAGAACTCTGTGCTGGGTTATTTTAAACTGACCTTAATGTAAATGGAGAAATATGTTTTTTTGACTTTTATTGTTAGTAGCAGCCGCACACATTTTATCTATATTTGTGATTTATATATGTGTGTGTGTGTGTGTGTGTGTAAAACATATATATATATATACACATACATATCCTATGTTGAATGATCTTTGATTAAAGAAGAATTGGTTAGAGAGAATTCTAGAAACTGTGAATTCATAGATCAAAGGATTTAAGGCTCTTAATATATGCAATTTATACAATTAATTTTTATCAATTGAATTATTTTACCCATTATGGGCGTGAGTGGGGCCTCATGTCCAGGTTTTGCTTAAGGCCTCGCAAAGCCTAGAGCCGCCTCTCTCCACAACTGTCCCACTTTGGACCTAATCCATCTCTTACTCTCTTCTCTAAGTAGCGCCTCTGGAAGCCTGATGATGACTTTTGGATCGAAGCCTTTTACCTCGGTCGGTAATGCGGTGGGTCAGACTGACCCACGGCACCACTGATCGCCACGATGTGCGCCCCCAGGGGCACGCGATCGCGGATTATCCTGAGGACGTCAATAGACGTCCAGTCAGGATAATGAGCCACCCGCCCGGACGTCATTTGTCTATGTGCCGGGCGGGAAGTGGTTAAACAAAAGGAAGTTTATTTCTCAATGGGAGAAATGGGGGGGGGGGGCAGGGCACATGACACCCTTAGTAACAGTCAATAGGCAGGCAGACTCCTTAGACAAAAATAGGCGAAATTAGGCAGACAGCAGTACAGAGAAAAAGAGCCTTTAAGCTGAACCAGCACATCTGTACTTTGTAGGACAGGCTGTCACCTCTAGTAACTAAGCTCTACTCACAGCTTCAGGCACATGGATTCACTTGGATGAGTTCTCTCTTGAAGTCCTCCCAGCCACTTCATAGCCTCCCTGCTCATGAAGAGACCCCTCTGGTGCCTCCTCTGAACTCCATCCCTCTCAGAATCCCTTCTAGATCTTTGGCAGGCTTCCATCAGCAAACTTTGAACACCCAGATAGGGCTCCGACAAGCCGAGCAACCGGCAGCCTCCTGGATTGGCCCCAGCATCAGGCCCAGCAGCCAGGAGCTGTTTCACACATGTCCACCCATGAGGACGGGGTGGGCTGGACTCCCAGGTCACCTGACTTCTTCCAGTTAAATACCTCTCCCACAAAGCAGCACTACCAAGCTCGTTGGCCCAGACGGTATGTGTCACTATAACATCTATGTAGTGTAGCTTATCACTCTCATGCCAGAAGCAACAGAACCACCTACTGACAAAAAGTAGAAGCCACACAACTGGAAATGAGCCATGTAATCCCAAAACACTGTAAATCAGCCAGGATAAATATTATCCAGCACAACTAAACTTACCTATTACCCTATTCTAGTGGTGAGGGAGGGCACTACATCTACAACTGTCCCTCTATTGTACCCAAATCCCTTGGTCCATCTACCTTCAAAACTGACCTTCTTTTATGGGACCCAAATTCCTTTATATCATCCTCCACCACAGCTGTCCCTTTATTGGACTCAGATCCCGTTGTCTCCCTCATCTCCACAACTGAATCTCTACTGGAACAGAAACCCTTACTCTTTTATCACTTGCCTTTTATATTGGACCCAAATACCTCTATCTTTCTCATCTCCATGACTGTCCCTATATTTGATCCAAATCCTTCTGTACCTCTCTTCTCCACGACATTCCCTCTATTGGACCCAAATTTCTCCATCCTTCTCTTCTCCACAACAGCCCTTTTACTGGACCCAAATCCCTATGTCTCTCTGTCCTCCTCAACTGTCCCTTTATTGGACTCAAAAGCTTTTGTGCTTCTCACCTCCACAACTGGCCCTCTTTTGGACCTAAATCCATCTCTTACTCTCTTCTCCACAACTGTCCCTCTATTGGACCCAAATCCCTTAGTCCATCTAAGCTCCTCAACTGTCCTTCTTTTTTGGGACCAAAATTCCTCTGTAACACTCTCCTCCACAACTGTCCCTTTATTGATCTCAGATCCCTTTATTGGACTCAGATCCCTTTGCCCCATCACCTCCACAACTGAATCCTTACTGGAACATGAAACCCTCTCTTACTCTTTCATCAACTGACTTATATATTGGACCCAGGGGCGTTGCCAGGGTGTGGCTAATATGTCCGCCGGGGTCCCTAATAGCGGGCGGGCTGCATGAAAGCCACAAGCAAACGGCTTGACATAGCCGAGAGTGGACGGCTAGACAGAAACACTGGTGGCCTGCATAAGGGAGCCGCGAGCGGGACGGGCGAGCAGAGATGACATCACTTTTCTCCGCCCCCCCACATTACTGCTCTTCCGTCATCACAGCCTGGCCTCTGCAATGTTGAAGGTGTGGGGGGGGAGCAGAGAGATGACATCATCTCTCACTGCCCCCCACATCACCTCTCTCCTGTGATGTAAGGAGGGACACTCCGCTGGGGGCACCTGTGATGTAAGGAGGGACACTCTGCTGGGGCCACCTGTGATGTAAGGAGTGACACTCCGCTGGGGGCACCTCTGATGTAAGGAGGCACTCCGCTGGGGGCACCTGTGATGTAAGGAGGCACTCCGCTGGGGGCACCTGTGATGTAAGGAGGCACTCTGCTGGGGGCACCTGTGATGTAAGGAGGCACTCCGCTGGGGGCACCTGTGATGTAAGGACACACTCTGCTGGGGGAACCTGTGATGTAAGGAGGGACTCCGCTGGGGCACCAGTGATGTAAGGAGGGACTCCGCTGGGGGGCACATGTGATGTAAGGAGGGACTCCACTGGGGGGCACCTGTGATGTAAGGAGGGACTCCGCTGGGGGCACCTGATGGAAGGAGTGACTCTGCTGGGAGCACCTGATGGAAGGAGGAACTCCGCTGGGGGCACCTCATGGAAGGAGGGACTCCGCTGGAGGCACCTGATGGAAGGAGGGACTCCGTTGGGAGCACCTGATAGAAGGAGGGACTCCTCTGGGGACACCTGATGGCATCTGGTAACAGGCGACAGTGGCAAGTGACACACTTGGGGCTCCCACTGATTCTGAATTATGGTGAGTTGAACTATTTCATTTTATATTACAATGTAATAATACAAATAATGCACTTAAATCATCCTGACAACATACCAGTCATGGTGCCGGCATGATTGAAGCGCCAACACCAGGTGTTTGGAGTATCTTTATCTGCTCATTGTTAAACTTTCTGGAATACACATATTGCTATTGTGGTGTAGGATCTGGGCCTGCTGTCCTTCCATCCCCCTTTCTTTCTTTCCTTCCTTCTCTTCTCTCTCCTTCCCTCCCTGTCTCTTTCTTTCTTTCTTACTCCACCCCTCATTCATCTCAGATGCGAACCACACACCCTTAAGCCACAGCCCATTTTAAACCACACCCGCCATTTAGTTTAGACCCTGCCCATTTTTCATCGTGGCACACAAAGCACACCACATTTCTTCAGGTTGGAGCCCCTGATCTTATTCCCACCTAGCAACACCCCTGATTGGACCCAAATACCTTTATCGCTCATCTCCATAACTGTCCCTCTATTGGATCCAAATCATTCTGTGCCTCTCTTCTCCACAACAGTCCCACTATTGGACCCAAATCTCTCAATGCTTCTCTTCTCCACAACAGCCCTTATACTGGACCAAAATCCCTATGTCTCTCTCTCTCCTCCACAACTGTCCCTCTATTGGACCCAAATCCCTCCATCCCTTTCTCGTCTTCAACTGTCCCCCTATTGGACCCAAATCCCTCCATCCCTTTCTCGTCTTCAACTGTCACCCTATTGGACCCAAATGTCTCCATCCCCTTCTCCACAACAGCTCCTATATTGGACACACATCCCTATGTTCTTCTCTCCTTAAGGTGAAGCTGCGCTTTGATGTGAACAGCTTCCCCCCTGTGTTATGCTGATGCATGCAGAAGGGAAGAAGGGAGTTTTGCAGTCCAAATCAGGAGCAAGAAACCTATGGCGAATAAACAACAGCACTCCTCTATAGATACATTACAATGAGTTAGCATAGTCACCCTACAACTGGAAGTGTGTTAAGTGCAGGACCCAGGAAAATAATAAAAACAAATGCAGCCACCACATCTAAGGACTGGTAAGCTGCAATATATTGTGCTTTTCTGGGGATTATATAGTGTACACTTTAAGGTTCCACTATTTTTAGTGAACATAATAAAGCAAACATATATGAAATGCAACACATTCTCTGTAAGTTCATTTCCCTGTCCTTTCCCTGTAGAAATTCATTCATGTAACTGCTCAAAAATGTGTTTTTCTTTTTTAAGACTGGAAGGTCTCAGTTATAATAAAAAATACATTATGTGAGTGTCACAAAGTCTGACTTATTTGTTTGATTTATTTGCTAGACATTCTGGTAGAGCATGTTCTCCGTGAAATTCTTCAGATGCTGTTCTCTGGTTTATCCATATTTTATCACACTGGGAACATTGTGGATTATGTCTCTTTGTCAATGCATGCTCCAGCTCGCAGATTTATAGTTATCCATGGTGCCCCAGAATCCTCTATAGACTTATTTATAAAGGTCAAAAAAGCAATGGGTGTTTGTCACTTTTTGCCCATTTTTGCTGCAAAAATTCTCCAATCTTTTACCAAAGAACAACATAAGACAAAAATAATGAAAGAATTCTATATTTGTAGGGTCCTCTACTTTAGGTAGGTGCTGACTGAGTGTAAGATTTTTTTTAGTTAGGTGAGGCAAATTTAGTCAGGCCTGATTATTTCGATTCTGGGCTGGGAGTGGCTCAGGGTAGGGGCTTTGTGATTCACAGGTGGTGTCATCACAACCTCCCACTTCTTTCAAGAAGGTTCTGGTGTTTTCTGGAAAGAGAGGTGGAGAGGGGAGATGTAGCCACCTGGGGTAAAAGTGTTCCCTTCAGGAAGACACGGGCTACTAAATTTACTGTTGCAACCACTGGAAAGGTCAGCATGTCTGTACAAGTTCTGCTAGCAACTGTATGTCTCCAAGTTTCCATCCTTCACACAAGGGGTTAAAGCAGCTTGACCAAGAGTGAGCTTGCCTTTTGGCGCTAGCCCGTCTGGAAACGAGGGGGCAGCGCCACGCCCTGAAGGAGACTCAATGTTTCCTGCTAGCATTAGACACCACGAGACAGCAGAAGATGGCAGAGGATAGTTGTCTAGTTCCAGCTATCACCTGGTTGCCGTAGAAGCCAGAGCGGACATTGGTGGACACCAGTGTCCGACTGGAGCCCCGCGGGGACACCCTGGGAGTGATCGAGGGGGCTCAGCGGTTGTGCCTGATATGCCTGGAATGCTGGATTCCAATTGCAGAAGTCACTGCCTAGGCCCGTTGCGGCCATTGTGACAAACCGTTAACCCGGCTGGTGTCCACACCGCAGGAGCCATGATACTTTACAGTGTACCTGCACACAGGGTTTTGTCGCCCACAGCCACGGAAGCTCCGGAAGGCCAATGAGGGCCTGAAGTCACCAAACAAAGGCGGGGTAGAGTTGCGGCCTGGCGACTCACACGTGAGAACAGAAGACATGGGGAAGGAAGAGACTGCCGTGACCCAGGGCCTGGTCTGGGGCCTAGGAACTGTGAGTACTGCCCTGCAGGAACTAGTAGCCAATGAAATGCTGGCCCCCAGTATGTCCATTGATATCCAGCGGAGTTGGTGTGGGAGGGTATTGCGCACTCTGGAGAGCCAGACCGATTTGGGTTCTCCCAGAATGCAGGCCGAGTTCGGGTCATTAGAGGGGCTGATGGAGTGGTCATCCCCAGGTTCAAGCTCAGATGAGGAGTGAGAGACTGGAGGGTCAAGCATCCAGGGAGCCCAGTTAGAAACAGAGCAAGAACCCACTGTGACATCTGAACCTACTGCAGGAGCCCTTATCAGCATCCAGCAGCTCTTCTTGCGCAGGCCTTCCACCACCCTGACCAGGGCATCTACTTATCACCAATGGGTGATGAGATCTCCTGAAGCACATGTTCTTCCTGGGAGATGAAATCCGAGAGAGTTGCCAAGGATGTCCCGATTCCAGAGGGAAGTGCAGCAGGGGGTAGCCTTGGATTGGGGCCTGGACTTTCCTTATGTTCCATCCCAAACTATGGATATCGTGGAGAGCTCTAGAGGAGAGTGAGAGGACAATTTAGTTTGGGATTTCCTACATGTCCCGAAGCCACAGAGAGGACCAGAAAATGAGTTGTCGGCCCGGTTCCTGGACATCAAGAAGCAATGGTGGATCGGGAGATCTATCTATAGAGACAGAGTGCTGGTTATTAAAGCGGGTCGGCTGACCCAAGGTTACTCAGTCTCTCAGGAGACAGAAGAAGGAAGCCGAAGACGGTTACCGGACCCTCAGTTTTATGCATAGGAGGACTATGAAAGACAGGCGTTGCATGAACCCAACCACAAGGGCTGCTGGAGAGTGCAGCATTGTTTCTTTCTGTTCTTCCTGACTTTGACGGAGCAGATCAGACTGCCACCCTAAGCCCAATGGAAGAGACTTTCCCATTGACTGGACACTTGGGTGAGGTTTGTTCGGGCCCTTTCATCTTTGAAGAACTTGTTGTCTGGGAGGGGCCTCTCCCACCAGAAACTCTTAAAGAAAATAATGATCTTTATATTTCTTGTTCCCTTTTTGCTGTTTCTGCTAGTGGGTTATAACCCCTCACTAACAGAACAGATAGGTGAATGTGCTGTGTTTTGTTTGCTCTGCTGGGAGGCTTATAACCCCCTTCTAGAAGACTGTGTGCTGTGTTAGTTAGTTGTTTTTTAATTGCTATGTCTTCTCTTAGGATCCTTGGGATGGGACGGCTGTCCATCCCCTTTCGGCGAGAGTCAAGACCTTTTCTACAAATGTATGAGCAGAGTATTTTTCTTATGGGAGAAATGTATATTGGTTGTGTATGCCATTAGTTGCAGGGACCTGTAGCTAGGAATCTCTTAGCCATACTGTACAGATGTAAATACCCTACAAAGATTATGTCTTGACTTATTTGTACAGACCCCATCCAAGTTTGTTCCCTTTTCCCCCTCCCCTTTATTTTATGGGATGCCCTTGCTCCTGGGCCATTTCTTCTAAATGTTCCCAGCTGGGGTTTGGTGGGGGGGGGGGGGTGAGTGTAGCGCCCTCTACTTTAGGTATGTTCTGAGTGTAAGATTCTATTTTGTTAGGTGAGGCAAATTTAGTCATGTCTGATTGTTCGTATTCTGGGCTGGGAATGGCTCAGGGTAGGGCTGGGTGGTATTATCAGGGCCTCTTTCCAGAAGGTTCTAGTGTTTTGTGGAAAGAGAGGTGGAGAGGGGAGGTTTAGCCACCTGGGGTATTCTGAGGAGCTCTGACCAATCCCCAACTTGGTTTGGCAGGGGGCAGGCCTCCTCAGATACCCAGGGTCAGCCCAGCTAGGGAGGAGAGTTTGGGTGGAAGAGATGAAGTAGTACAGAGGTTGTCAGGGCCTTGAGGGAGTCCCCAATCTGGGGGGGTGACATCGGCTTGGGGCTCGGGTGAATCTGGGAGGAGAGCAAGGATCCTGGAACAGAGGCACAAGTGAGAGAGCAAGTGAAGGACAGCTGGAGAGAGTACTTCCAGAGAGATTTCCAGTAGAGGAACTGGACAGGATAAGGGGTCATTGCAGCCAGGAGGGCTGGCAGGACCTGAAGAGAATGGACTGGGAGCAGTAGTCCGCCAAGGCTAGCTGACACTATGTACTTTGCTACACTAAGGGGGCCCATGGTCCCTGCCTGTAATGGATGGTTTGGAGGTTGTGCTAAAGTAACAGCAGGCCTCACCATGTGCTAGCTAGGCCTGAAGCGAGTGTTGTGCTGGAGGAGAGGAACAAGTTAAGAAGCAAGTGTTGTGCTGGAGGCCGAGGAGAAGTTTATATACTAGCGTGTGTATATAAATGGTCCTACTAAAGATCTTTTGATTTGCTGAGCATCCCATAACTACCCTTCACCCATCCAAGTTAAATCCCCTGATGAAAAAAAAAACAACGTACTGGCCTGCTTTCCTGACTCCTGATGCAAGGACATGTGTGATTGAGGGCAGAGTAACAGGTGAGCCACAACTTTCAGCAACCCCTACAGGAGCAATGGCTACATGTTTATAAGCAAAACTGCTGAATGATAAATATTACAACCAGAAAAGCACTATATAGATGTTCTTTGTTTGTAGGTGGCCAGCTTTGTCTATTGCAGAATCTCATTATAACATGGCCTCTATTTTTGCAAAGATATACACCATATGTCCACAGTTCCAGTCTGGGACACCAAAGCAGCCCCTCTCCCTTTCTCCTGTCTTCTATCTTTCCTTAGCTTTTCCCAGACAGAAGATCCAGTGATCCAGCACCAACCACCTTAAATAGGTACTCCCATAATGCTCCAAAAATAGGAGGAGCATACGTTAAATGGGAGCTGACCCAACTCCACCTGCTTACATGTTCATCCCTCTCTCATCCATATCCCTCTATTGGACCCAAATCCCTCTGTCCATCTCTCCTCCACCACTGTCCATCTAATGGACCCAAATCCCATTGCCCCTCTCTTCTCCATGACTGACCCTCTATTGCAGTGGTTGCTACCTTTTGGACCTCACGGACCACTAAACTCACAATTTTGAATCCCGTGGACCACTAACATGAATTTTACATGCCTTATAGATACAATGTTCCTGCTCTCTGCCCCCTCCCTCTAGATCAAGCCGCTGCCTTATACACACATTATGTGACAAAAAGTGCAGAGCTAAAAAGACCTTATGTGTAAGGTCAGATACTCATCATCTATGTGCAAAATGACAATAAAATCATATGTGCAAATAGTATCAATACCACTTAATGGATTGATGAGGTAGACAAATATAAAATAAAGTCCAGCTGTTTCAGTATATACATGTGTCCATAGTATTATTTAATGGAAGATCCTCCAGTTAATAAAGATGTTCTGAGGTAGACAAATATAGAGAAGTTCACATGTGCGATCCAAAGGAGAAAAAGTTCACTTGTGCAATCCAAAGGGAAGAAGATTTGAGAAAAAATGAGTCCCAACTCCCATATAAAAACATCCATGCACAAAGGATCCACCACCATTCAAAATGGGAGCTTACCAGAACAAGTGGACCTAGAAAGGCATACGAAAGAAAAAAATGTGAATGATCAGCACGAAAAATGTAAAAACGTGAGCAACGAAGCAAAAAAGAGAAAAACACAGTCTCAATAGTCCAAAGTGCAGTGAATTGATGCAGCGCTCATATATAGTGACCAAAATTGTTTGCAAAAAATGCACCAACAAATATGGGACTCGAAACAGTCCAAAATGATGAATAATAATATAAAGTGAATCCAGTGAACAGTTCATATCAAACGATCCTGGTAATGCCTATAGGGTCTATCACAGAGGTTCCTCCACATAGATATCAGATGGCAACTCACCAGATCCCCAGGCTGCCTCACTTAAGAGAACAGCGGAGGCATTTTAGATGTCAAACGTAGTAATGGGTCATCAGGAGCCTCCTTTCTTGGTGGATTTTCTCATATGGATTCAGAAAACATTAAAACAATAATAGTGCAGTATGCCAAAATCCACAGATGATAAAGGCAAGAAAAGACCTCCACCGGTGTATAGTGCAAGCGCATCACCAACAGTGTATAGTTTTCACCATGACCACATGTGCTAAACACTCACCAGATGTTACATTTGAATGCACATAAATTCCAACCGAATCTCTTCAGAGGATGAATCTCCTGAAGTTGTGGACTCACAATTCGGTGACCTCATATGAACTTGCATGCAAAATATATAAACATGCGTCATCGGCAATTTCCCGTAGATAAAAAATAGGGCCACATAGCGTAACACTTTTTTTTTATTCCCAATAAAAACCTTACAATGATAAAAGCATAAAAACATACAGCGTCCACTGATCAGGCGGACTATACAATGAATGAAACATACTCTGACACATTTCAAGCTAACGCCCATTATCAAAGGGTTCCTTACAGTGTGTAGAATGGTCACCTGTACTTATATCCAGGGGTGGTGTCCATGAAACCGGATGTAAACAAAGCCACTTCCGGCGCCATGTTGGGTGCATCACTTCCGGTTTCGGCGCCATTTTTCCAAAGAAAAATTAACCAGGCAGGGGGTGTAACACACCAACAATGGAATCTCCACGTCTCTCCAATTTCACACCGATATGGGATAACCTCCACATCAATAGTGCATTCATCTCTTGTACACACTACCAGGGTTTAAGCATTTGTGTGTCTGGTTTGGGCACGAGTATGTTCAAAAAGAGATAAAGAAACCCCACATAGTGTAAATCCATGTGAAAAAAGGGTATTTATTATAAAATAGGAACATTCACATGTCCATGTAGTAAAAAGTGCTTAGTTAAAATCTTTCAGTCAGCAACATCGCAATGGCAGCCAAACAGCACAACCCGACGCGTTACGTCTGAGAAGACATCATCTGGAGGATCTTCCATTAAATAATACTATGGACGCATTTCTATACAGAAACAGTTGCACTTTATAGTTTGCACTTTATTCTACAGTATATTTGGCTACCTCATCAATTCATTAAGTGGTATTGATACTTTTTGCACATTAGTGATATAATTTTATTGTCATTTTGCATGATGAGTATCTGACCTTACACATAAGGTCTTTTTGCCAAAAAAATATTTAGCTCTGCACTTTTTGTCACATTTTATGGTTTACAATATTGTCTGTTGTTGTGCTGGCTGCTCACTTATATATCAAGATTAGCGCGGTATTGTGCCTTACAAATTTTTATACACGCAATACTCCAGCTCTCTGACCACCCTGTGCCTCACACAGACTCATCATTGGATCTCACCTCCTTAACCGTCCTTGTACTCAAGCTTAGTGCTCCCTCCCACAGTCTGTGATCAGCACTGCAATTGGAAGTCCCCTCCTTCTTCACCTTCCTCTCTCTTCTGCACTACTACAGGCGCCCATCTCTGAGTTCATAGGAGTCGGAACTACAAAGGAGGCATCGGGTATCAATGCGCACTGATAGTATCGAAGAATGAGAACAACACTGGAAACATCATTGGGCGGCATACATCCACCACAATGTTGATTTGCAGCAGAACCCCTGGGAACCATCAACATTTCTCGTGGACCATCAGTGGCTCTATTGGACCCAAATAATTTCCCTCTCAGTCCTACACTACCCTTTTCAGACCAGGGCTGGCAAATTCTTCCAAAACCTTCCATGCCCCCCCCCCCCTGCCCAAAAGGAAAGTTTATATTCACACAAGAAATGTACGGGAATACAATATGTGTATTGAAATCCTGGAAGGCTCTGGATGGGGCTGGGTGTCACTGTGGGGGGATGAAGGCTCTGGAAGGAGTTAGGTGACTGTGCAGCAGACTTGGTGTCACAATAGGGTATGAGCTTTTTGGAGGGAGCAACCGTGGGCAATGGGGTCTCTGAAGGGTGCTGGTTGTCTCTCCAGGAGGCTGGGGGTTTTCAGGGGCAATGTCGGAGAATGGAGGGCACTGCAACAACTGGTGGACATAGTGGGGACTGAGTCTCAACAGCAAACTTGCCATTGCTGGAGTTAGGGCCCCTGTGGGATGTTGGCAGGCACTGTGGGAACTAAGTGCTCTTAGGGGGGGGGCACTGTGAGAGATTGAGGGGCACTGCGGGCCACTATGGGAGCTGGAAGGCACTTTGAAAAGTTAGGGAATTTGCAGCTAACTGGAGGCCCAGGAGGATTAAGGCTGCAACTTGGCAGTGGCTGAGAACCATTAATATATGGTTAAAAGTTATTGAGTTATTGAGTTCAGGTGTTTCCAGTGAAAGCTATTGTTGATGCTACAGCATTTAAAGACATTTTAAACAATTGCGCGCTTTCAATCTTATGGTTACAGTTTGGGAAAAACCCGTTTCTGTTCCTAAGTACAGAGCCAGTTGCATAAAGATATGGCTTGACCAGTTTGGTTAAAAGGAACTTGATTGGTCTATACAGATCCCTGACCTCAACCCTAATGAACACCTTTTGGCTAAACTGTATTGTTGATTAAGGGCCAGGTCTTCTCATCCAACATCAGTACCAAACCTCAAATGGAAACTAATCATCACAGACACACTCATAAATCTTGTGGAAAGTCTTCTCGGAATAGTGATGGCTGTTACCACAAAGGGGGGCCAACTCCATATTAATGTCCTTGGTTTTGGAATGAAATATCCAACAAGCTCATATAGATAATGGTTAGGTGTCCACAGACCTTTGGCTATATAGAGGCCTACTCAAAAAGCAGAAGTATTGCCTGGGTACTGCTTTAACACATTTGGAAAGCACAGCAATGGGAGCCTGGAGTCTGTGGAGCCCCCCCCCCCTCCCCCAAAAAAAACTTAAGGGGAAGCTTTTATAAAAGCCAGGAGGAGAATCTAGTCATGTGGCCTTTCAAAGTAACATCCTCTGCATGCGTCTAATTACAGAGTCCTCTCTGCTGGGTTAAGCTCAAAGAACTCTGTAGCAAATTGCAGGAGGCATACTGAAGTCTGGATTTTATGATCTGGAAGAGCACATTATGTATGTACATATAGTGTATAATGTATACATAAGGGATAGAAGATAGCACATAATCCTTGATAAGCTACAGGTAGTGAGTTGGAATTTATACAAAGGTAATCTTCTCTTGCAGCAGCTAAGCAAAGCAGCAGGGGAGCAAAGAAAAGGTAGGTATAAGCTACTGTGACTTTAAAGTTCAACTATAGTCTGGGTAATGCCCCATCCCTATTCCTTCCACTCCTAAAATTTTGTTTAAGAAAACTTGTGTAAGGTGAAGAGAAGCACAGCTGGATCGGTGAGTCTAAAGGGGTCTTGCCAGAGATCAGGTGAGTATAGTTGCTAGAATTGATCTTTTAAGCTACTTGCACATGGGTGGTTTAGTCTATCAATGTTAAATCCTGCTATTTTTGGGCACCCTTGAGGCACAGGCTCAGCACCCAGCCCCACTGCCAGTAGCCTGTCAAAATCTATGAGAGGCTGTAGGGCAGGGGTAAGCAACTTCGGCACTCCAGCTGTGGTGAAACTACAAATCCCATCATGCCTCTGCCTTTAGGAGTCATGCCTGTGATTGTTGCCTACCCTTGCTGTAGGGCCATATGCCCTTAATGCAGTACCGCATATGAGTACCACGTATTTCAACCAACGCATTTCAGCTGGTCCAAGAATTTGAAGGGCTGCTGGCAGCTGGGCTAGACACTGTACCTGCACCTTCCAGGCACCTGAAAATGCTGGTATTTGATTCTGATGGGCCAAATATCCCATGTGCATGTAGCCTTTTTATCTACTGCTAGGGAGTCATTTTTTTTATTATTTATTTTTTCTCAAACTGAAATTCGGCTTTGAATTTAAAAGACCCTTTTAAGGCGACAACCTGCTGATCTTAGAATGAAAAAGAATATGGTGGAATTTAGCGAGTACTGAAATGAACAAGCGATATTTAAACCAGGCAAATTGTAAATGCTCTTATTTGCCTGAATATAGCATTTTTCTAGGGAATCCTTTAGGTTGAAAAGGGATGCTCTACTTCAGGGGTCTCCAAATCTAAACAAAGGGCCAGACTCAGTCCTTTAGACTTTAAAAGAGCAGAACTATGGCCAGTGGGAGTAGAAAATATCCAGACAAAAAAAGGTAAAATAGTGCCCCGTCATTGCGTCCCCGCAAGAAATGATGCCTCATTGTTGTGAGTGGAAGGACTAGTGCCCCACAGTTGAAGGCATGGTGCCTCAAAGTTGGTGTCAGTAGGAGGAATAGTCCCTCATATCAGTGGGAGCTGGATAAAGGCAACCAAAGTGCCACATCTGGCCCCATGGCCACGGTTTGAAGCCTACTGCTCTACTCCATAGAAGCCATGGTTTCCGTTGACTGCACTGGTGATGACCAACAGGCCTGAGACAGCTGTATGCAGTTTAGAATGCATAGTTCTATAATAATAGACTGTATATGAACACCTTACAGTATACATGCACCAGTGATTCTGGAATGGTCATTGAAGCACTAAGTAGTGATTTCCATGACTCCATCCACTGTCCTGAATGAGGAATAATCCTTTTATTTTTTGGATATGTGATGGAATAAATAATTTCCGTTCTAAGGCTTGAACATGCTACATTCAAATACAATGAAAAAAGATGCAGAACAATGTATATCAATTTTATTAAAGTCAACGTGTGAACATCTGGTTATCAATGTAAAACTTATCATATTTATTTTCCTACATGGCTCATGGTAACCATGAATAGATTCATAAATATCTCTCTAATACACAAATAAAAAGCAGTAGATGGCTGAAATATATGTAAAACACGTTTAATAAGTTCTCTGCAACAGTGTGTAATGGATGAGCAAACGTCCCAAAGGTCAGTTCATCAAACACTCAACATGCTGGCTGACATATTTATTGGAACCACCTGTAGCTGTTGTTCTATCTGAAAATCTTCACATCTGACATTTTTGAGTGTATCGGATTCCTTGTCCCCCTGCCTTCTCCTGTGGTTTAATCTGCTGTGTTGTGTTCTGTAATGTTACCACTTTACAAAACTCATCTGGAATATTCCGTCCAGTTCTGGCCACCTGTCCTCAAGAATGCTGTGCTGGAACTGGAGAGAGTCCAAAAAAGGGCAACAAAGCTAATAAGGGGATTGGAGGACCTCAGTTATGAGGAACGACTATAAGCACTAAACTTTTTCTCCTCGGAGAAGAGACACTTAAAAGGAGATATGATAGTGCTTTACAAATATCTCAATGGTGATTCTAGCATTGAGAGGAAACTTTTAAGTCTCAGGTCACTCAAGAAGACACGTGGCCACTCAATGAAGTTGGATTAGAAATGGTTTAACCTTAAACTGGGTAAGGTTTTTTACTGTTAGAGCGGTAAGGATGTGGAACTCCCTTCCACAATTTGTGGAGTAATGTTGCTAATTTTTTTTTTTCAATTGGGCCATTTATTGAACATAATATACAGGGATATGAGAAGTGGTAGAGACATAGGTTGAACTAGATGGGCTGGTGTCTTCATTGAACCTTACCAACGATGTAATTATGTTTGCCATTGACAGACAGAATTCTATTCTACAGTTGGGGGTCAAGCATCTGACGTGACCTGCAGTGCCAAATGTGAGGATTCTTGTGGTGTAGTTCTTCAAGAGGGTGAATATTCCAGGATGGGTGACAGGACAAGAGAGTATAATCAAACATCTATTGAAGGTACATTTTTATATCGCTTTTTTAAAGGGTGGCAAATTCAATGGTTTCTCTCTTAACACATTTCATTTAAAGTTTAAAGTGTATCTAAAACATTTTTTTTTAAATTCTAGATAGAGGAGTCGATTGTTAAAACCAGTTTTCATCTTACCATCTGAATGTCATTGGGGGATGGGGTTTCTTCCTCTCCAAAAGACACACCAGGAATTGAGAGGAAATCCCCTTTAAGACAGTTGTCACCAAAACAAGTGCCCCCTCTATTTCTGTTCAGATGAAAACCCATAATTTTAGATTTTCATTTATTTTCTATCCTGGTGACAAGGGTGATAAGGACAAAAAAAGGATGAGTAAATCCCCAAAAATATGGATCCACTAGGATGGGTATAGAGGAGCACTTAATGACAAAAGTTCATATCACTCAAGGGTCCATTTAAACTGTTTATTGGTCAAAAAAACAATGGGAAAACTCAAAGGGTTTCAGGGCAAATGCCTCCTTCTTCCGGGCTGTAAGATCTTCTCGCTATTGTAGACTGGCTCTATACCTATCCTAGAAATGAATGTTGAACATTCTCTTTTTCACTAGCAGAGGCAGCAGCCCAGGACCACAAATAGGTCTTTCTACACCGTACCTTCATTGGGTATAAGCCCCCTGGAAGGAAGAATCACTCCATTGTCTATTTACCAATACCAAGCCTTGCTTCCATTGGTCCAGGGCTACTACACACACACACACACACACACACACACATCAAAAGACAGCAATAAAAACCTAGAAAATGTATCATTGAGGTGCTAAATTTGAATTTCAACAATTAGTGGTTGAAGATGGTCATATGCGTTCATTCTGGGACAATTGGTCGGATGAGACTGCCCTTATCAATAACCAGGGTACCCCTTAGGAAAGGGACCCAGAGTTTGAAATCCAGGTATAGAAAATGTCTAATGAGAGTGCCAAACCAAGGAACTATTAATCCAAAAATCATTAATATTAGTATTGATTCATACAAGAAGACAAAACATCCAACACTTTTTGGGGACTCAAAGCTCTCTCCCTTTTTTAGGGTTACAAAGAAGATACAATAATGGAAGAAGAAAAGAGAGATCTATGAGCCTCCATAATGTGTTGGCTGTTTTTTTGTCTTCTTCTTTAACACCAATGTTATTAATTTTTGGACTCTTAGTGCCTAGGTCTGACAGTCTTGGTAGACTTTTTCCATGCCAGCAAAACAATACCCACCAGAGGGTTCCACTCAAAGCTAAAAATGGTGACGGTATAGAAGATAGGGAAGGGGAAATTTTACATTACCACACCAAAACAAGATTCCTTGCAAAGTCCAGTCTGAGTCACTTATATTAGATCAACATTACACAGTTTCCTATTTTCAAAGGTTAGGTAATCTTTAGTTCCACACAAGTTTCTGAATATTGCTGATTGGATGTGTGGTAAGGAACACCTTGTACAAAGACTGATTTCTAGACGAATCATTTATAAGATGAACTCTTCTTTTAGATGTGGTTAGGAACACCTTGTACAAATGTCCAATTCATTTGGTGATTAATGTTAATTATTTATTAAGAACATCACATGTAGCCATCGTGTTTTGGAAAAAAGCCTTCCCTTCTTCAGGGTTTTAACAAATGCTTTGTAGTTAAATCTTAACAGACTTCACTTGAAAGTCTAAGTTAAAGCTAAAATGGGCGGACTTGCCAACATTTCCTAATAGCGTTGAAGGAAGTCGAGGTCCAGATCTAAACTATGAGCCATTTGTTTAAAGCTCTGAAGATGAGAAAATACTTTACTCCAAAAGTTGGTTCTATCTGATGTTCTTAATCAATAAACACTTTAAAGGAATCACCAAATGAGATGGATGTTTGTCTCAGGAGCTCCAAGCCAAGATTTGGGTTGGTCCTACTGCAAGCACATTGTAACTTACATGCTGTAAGTCTCACTGGCACTGTTGCAACTTTGATCTTGTTTATCCTCACTGCTGGTGTTTTTTTTCTTACCCTTTCACCTTCACCTTGGTTCACAGTACTTTTATCTTGTTGCAATATCTGTGTCCACTTGGCTTCATAGCCTATCCTTACAGCTATAACTCACACAGTTGGTGTCTTATATCCCTATCACCTTCCTTGGTGCATGGGTCTCTTGCTTTTACTCCCTTGGACTAGACCTATTTTAATTAAATTTTCGTTGATACTCTACATCCACCACAGATTGGAGCCCCTGCGTTTTTGTCAATCTGATACCAATTATCACTTTCTTGTGCTTCCTCATACCACGTACAACACCTCAGCTCCCGGTAAGGGCGCCCATGTCAGCCCACCTATCTCAGCTCACTGTCGTGCGCATGCTGGTCCATGTAAGTAGCTCACCGTGCATCCAATTTACATCAATTAACCATTTTTTACTTTTATTATTTTTTGGCTTCCCCCAGCAGGGTTGCTTTGCTTGTGCTTTAGTGACATGCCCATGTCTTTTTTCAGATTCTACTCACTTCGCATCAGCCCCTGAAGAGTGGCTCTACTGCCACAAAACACGTCGGGCATATTCTAGATGCAAATGGTTTATTCAGGTTATTGTGTGTGCTGTCAGCACTCCACCATTTGGAGCTGGTTTTTTCAACCTACTGTCTCATTCATGTGCAAAAAGTCTGCAATATATTATTGTCTACATGTTTACCATTATGTATATGTAGCCATCATTGCATGGTATTGTTGTCAAGGTTCAACAATAAATACTTACATTATTTGGTATCCTTGTTTGAAGTCGCATCAATGTATACCTCATTCAAAGTCCCTCCCTTCTCCCCTTTTCAAACCCAAGATTAGGTCATTCAATGAATGAATTGCCTACCATGATCAGATAGGCAGCAGCCTAGAACCATAACACGTCCCTCACACAACGTAATTCCACCAACAACAGGTTAAGCTCCTTAATTATCTCTTTATATATGTACATTAGTATTCATTTTGATTCTCTTGAATTCAGCACATTTACTGGAATGTGTTCATGGAGTGAATGTTCAATGAACTGATCCTTGGGGTTCTTTGTATTGCCAAACATGTGCTATGACATATTACTCAATATTAAAACTGTAATTATGTTTTTTGTGCGTTGGTGATGTAGTGGTGGATGGATTATTGGCTGAAGTTATTATCGGGAACTGTTTTTCTATTTCTCAGTAGAAGACTTTTTCCAGATAAGCATTGAGGAACATCCCTGTTGGGTCAAGCTTTTCTCTTAAGTTTTTGAATTTGGCGAATGCAGGATACATCTTCTCAAAGTCTTTCCGGGTACAAGTATGAGCCTAAGACAAGAACACAGACACGGATTATACACTTTACAGCCCAAAAAACTAGTAGATATGCACTAATGTTTTCTAATGGGTCTTCAATGATAAACACATGAAACTGCGTGCCTGAAAATGTATGTTAAAGCAGAACTTCAGTAATTTTTTTCATCTTTCCATCTATTAAATCCTCTGCCTTTAGTGTTTCAACTTTGGATATTAAAACATTTTTTTCTGACAGTAAATACCTTATACAGCCCATTTCCTGTTTCTTGGCTGGAAAAAAAAGCCTTGGCATTTGACATCATGCACAGCTCTCTCTCTCACTCTTGTGAGAGTTTACCAGCAACGGAGGGGGGATGAGAGGGCCAATGAGAGCTGCAGAGCTGGAGGTGTGCCTCTATGTGTCTGTGTAAATCCAGGAAGTTACAGGCAGCAGCTTCAGCTGCCCACACTTAAAATGACTGCAGCCAAACTCAGTGGAGGAAGATTTCTGCAGCATATTTGGCAAGTACAGAACCACAGTATATATAAAATAATATTCAAAGTGGTTGGAGGGAAGCCTCAGAATGGCAAAGATGTTTTTATTACAAATTATGTGAGCAGACTGCAGTTCTTTAACCCCTTCCCGCTGCCTCTCAATGGCCCTTTAAGGAAGAAGTTAAGTAGAAGTCCCATTGTTTCCCATACAGCTAGTTCACATGTACTGCATTTTAGTGTAAAAAGAAACATATATGGGCCCATTCACACCTATGTATGTGCGTTACCTCAACTGCTGCAACACATATGGAACAGTGTGAAGCCCACCTATGAGTGTGTTAAAGCTAAGGTTAGTTTAAGACTAGGTTCATGTTCAAGGGTTGGGTTAGGTTAAATCTGGTGGTTAAGTTAAAGAAGAACTCTAGGTATGGATATTTGTTATAGACAGATTTTTTCCTCTAGGGATAGGTGCAGGTACTCCGCCCTTCCAAATCGCCCCTTGTCTCTGCCCCCTACCCATCTCCAAGAACCGTCTCTTGGCTCCACCCCCTACCCACCTCCCAGTAAGAACACTTTTAGAGAATACAGAACCAAGTAATTTGTATGGAATTTGACACTTATAAGAAGAAAAACAATAAAATAGATCCCAAAAACAAAAGATCAACCCAGCAACAATAGACCCCCCCTTCCAAGCAACAATAGAGCAGCCACAAAAAACGACCCCCCCAAAACAATAGACCCCCACTAGCAACAACAGATCTTTCAGCAGCCAGCATCAATAGACCCTCCAGCAGCCAAGCACAATAGGCCGCTCCCCCAACAGTAGATCCCTCTAAGCAATTATTGACCCCCCTCCAGCAACAATAAAACTCTCCAGCAACACTAGACCCCCCCCCCCCCACAATGATAGATCTCCCCAGTGACCATAGATCCCTCAGCAGCCAGCATCATTAGACCCTCCAGCCCTTGCCATTACATACATTCTGTGCTGTAGGCGCTGGAACTGCATTTCCCTTAAAAAAGCCCTGGAAATGCATATACCATACCTATGAGATTCCACTAGAAGCTGAAAATCGCTGTAGTGGGCACCACTACACCAATAATCTCCACTAGGTTCTGAGCCCTGTACCAAGCTGCTGCCTTGCTGCATTCCAAACACAGGAGCTCACCCATTTTCTTTATAAATGCAAAGCAGTCTCTGATTGGACAAGGACTGTACAGGAGTGTGGGTGGGGCTTAACACGTCCAAGTGGGGACTTGATAGTAGCTCTTGCTAATGCTTGCACTTACAGGCTGAGGCTGTGGTCACATTAAATCATCGTTAAGGCAGCACTCTGTCTAAGAAGCAATTCCAAATGGGTCTGTGATCTCTCAGGGTAGGTACCTAGGATGCCCTGTGCTGCGATATCTGTCCTGGTATATGGGGTACCAATTGGTAGAGAGGGGCCAAGCTCGCAAGCCCCCCTCACTACCAGGGCCTTCCATCACCCTTGTCAGGTCACCAATGACTCCCTGTTGGCTGGCTGCTTAAGCACCCCAAATTACTCTGGTTGCCCCTAGCAATGGCAATATAGCCTTCCACTGCAGGTTAGACCTTTGTAATGTATCTCTACTGACTTCTTGTCACCCCCATTCTAAGCCCTGTTTCTAGATAGACAAGGCATGAACCCCTTTTGAATCAATTCCAGACCAGGCACCATTTTGGAACTTCAGAATGTTTACCAGAAATCTTTTTCAGTCACATATCAGTACAAAGCAGTCTTCCCCATAATTCCTCCATTGCTCCAGTGATTCTAACCTCAGGCTACCCCAGATCATACATTATGAATAGTGCAAAGTCTATTGAATAAAGTACATGAATCTTCCTTCTGTACACTGACTGGGTACCCAAAGGTGAGAACAGAGATACATGTGGCAGCAGTCTCCCATGCAATTCCCCATCCAAGGACCCAGCCTTTGTATTTATAGCCCATCACAAGGGGGCAAAGCTAAGAACACCCAGGAGCCAAAAGCATTAACCCCTTCCTAACTCCTGGGCAGCCTGGTACCAAACTACTTAATAAATCAGCACCTTGCCGCATTTAGTTCCCAACCACTGCTTTTTGGATTGACAGCACTGCCCCTATTACTGGAACCCTCCCACTCCAAGCTGTAGTGTCTGGGAAGGACAGCATGTGAGACACAAATGAAGGAGGAGGCACTGGGGTTGATTTACTAATGGCAAATAGACTATGCAATCTGTGAGGGCATTTGCTCCAGAGCTTTGTTAATGAGGGGAAGCTCTGCTTACTTTAATTATTAAATCATGCGCAAGCAATGCTGTTTTGTTTTTTTGCACGTGATTGGGTATTCTTTGCAAAGTGGAGCTTATCCTCACTTACTACGCTCTGGAGAAAATGTCCTTGCAGAGTACAACTATCCTTGCAAAGTGCACAGTCTATTTGCATTTTGTAAATCCACCCCTAAGTGTCAAGGTGTGGAAGATATTATAGGATAAATCCTCAGCTCACAAGGAAATCATGCCCCTTGTAACTTGTATTACCTTAGCCCAGTGGGGTCGTCCTCCAACACGTTTCATAATCTTCTCATATTCTAGCCAGTATTCTCCATGTGGGACATCTTTTCCATATGGCCTAAGAAAAAGCTTTACAATTAAAAGATGTCTACAGTCTTTTTACAGTGTTTTTTTTTTTGGATATACAGTGGGGACAATAATCATTTGATCCCCTGCAGATTTTCTTTGCCACTTACAAAGAAATGAAGGGTCAATCATTTTTATCATAGATGTATTTTAAATGATAGAGACAGAATATCAACCAAAAATACAGAAAAAAAACACGATACAAATGTTATAAATTGAGTTGCAGTTCAGTGAGTAAAATAAGTATTTGATCCCCAAGCAAAACACGACTTAGTACTTGGTGGAGAAACCCTTGTTGGCAATCACAGAGGTAAGACGTTTCTTGTAGTTGGTGACCAGGTTTGCACACAGGAGGGATTTTGGTCCACTCTTCTTTACAGATCTTCTCTAAATCCTTAAGGTTTCTTGGCTGTCACTTGGCAATTCGAAGTCTCAGCTCCGTCCATACATTTTCTATAGGATTAAGGTCTAGAGACTGGCTAGGCCACTCTGCTTCTTTTCCAACTGCCTTAGTTAAGCATGTGCTAAACACATCATATACAACATGTACTAATGCACAAAAAAACATATACCATACAGTGGGGGAGGTTTGTGTCATGCGGCTTTGAGGACAACAGTGACAACACACAAATCATTTAAATACCCTTCTTTGGGGGGTAACGCTGTATGTGGTGTTATGGGACAGTATAATTTTTACGGACAGTCTTGGTGCCTGTGTACACTGGCAGCTCATATTTGTGGAATAGATTTTTTTCTCTTTCTAATAGTTTGGCTTACATACAGCCATTGGCCATCTTTAATCAAGCTCTCTTTAAAGCGGCAGTAAAGTCTTTAAGACAAAAAAAAGTTTCCACCTGCAAGGCAATATCATAATGTGTTAGTATGCAAGCATACTAGCATGAAAAGACTTACATGAAAGACTTACTTTAAAAGAAAGGTCTCCAGTGGCGTGCTGAGGCTTCCATCTTTATCCGGTCTTCCTATCTGAGTTTGGGGACTCAAGCCATCTAATTGGCCAAGCCACAATGATGTCACCCCGTGCATGCATGAGAGAGATGCGGCCACAGCAAACAGCTCTGAAGGAAGGGCACGGGTATGCCATTCCTTCAAAGCGCATGCGCCCGTGATGTCACTGGCTGCTGCTCTGTAGACTATCTCCCAAATGGTGCACATTTAGGAGATATTCATTTTACCTACAGGTAAGATTGTAAGATTACTTACAATCAACCATTGGAAATGGTACTGTTTGTACTAAAATTAAAAATATGAAAGATACATGTGCAAAATGTGACAGTGAATTCAAGTATTTGTTCACCAATGCCAGGAGTCTGCCAAGCAAAATAGGTGAGTTGGAAGCTCTGGTGCATGAGGAGAACTATGATTTGATTGGTATAGCTGAATCTTGGCTTCATTCTTCACATGACTGGGCTATTAATATTCCTGGCTATGCTCTCTTTCGGAAAGAAAGGGTAAAGCGGATGGGTGGGGATGTCTGTCTCTATGTGAGAAGTGATCTCAAAGCGAGTGTGAATGAGGACCTAGTTGATGGAGAGTGTAATGAGTCTGAAGCATTATGGGTAGATCTGCATATCGGTGTGCACACTACAAAGGTTATCATTGGAGTTTGTTATAGACCTCCCAGTGTTAAAGAGGAGGTGGAAACTCTGCTCCTTGCACAGATAGAAAGAGCTGCAAGGGCTGGGACAGTGATAATAATGGGGGATTTTAACTACCCGGAAATTAACTGGAGTAATGGCACTGCTGGGACAGCTAAAGGGCAAAAATTTATAAACCTATTACAGGAAAAATGTATGGTCCAGTTTATTGAGGCCCCAACTAGGAATGACGCTTTGCTGGATCTGGTAATCTCAAACCATGCAGAGCTTATTACCAATATTCATATAAAAGAACATCTGGGTTACAGTGACCATAACATGATTTCATTTAATGTAAGCTGCAAGCAACAAACACAAATGGGAAAGATAAAAACACTTAATTTTAAGAGAGCAAATTTTACAAAGATGAGGGCTGCTCTCCAGGACTTAGACTGGGAGGGAATATTAGCATCGATGAACACAGAACAGAAATGGAAGTTTTTCAAAAAAACTGTATGCAAACTCACTGCAAAGTATATTCCCATGGGCAATAAGTTTAAAAGGCTAAAAAGAAAACCTATTTGGCTCACGGCCAAAGTTAAAAAAGTTATAAATGATAATAAAAGAGCATTTAAAAAATATAAAAATGGGGAACAGTGTCATCTTTTAAATGTTACAAAGAATATAACAGAATATGTAAAAAGGAAATCAAGGATGCAAAAATTCACAATGAACGACAGATTGCAAAAGATAGTAGGACAAACCCCCCAAAAAAAATTTAAATATATTAATAGTAAAAAGGTCAGGTCTGAGCATGTAGGCCCTTTACAAAATAATCTAGAGTGCGTGACTGGGGACAAAGAGAAGGCAAACTTATTAAATACTTTCTTCAGCTCTGTGTATACAAAGGAGCATGGGGGAGCTCATGTCCATAATGGGGGTGGTAGTGATACAGCCCCGAATGATCCACAATGGCTCAAAAGTGAAATGGTCCAGAAGTATTTAGACAGAATAAAGGTAGATAAAGCACCTGGACCAGATGGCATCCATCCACGGATCCTAAAAGAATTGAGCTCTGTCATTTCAAAGCCATTGTATATAATTTTTAGGGACTCCTTAATGACTGGAATAGTACCACTGGATTGGCGTAGGGCCAATGTGGTGCCCATGTTTAAAAAGGGATCAAAGTCTTTACCGAGTAACTATAGACCTGTTAGTTTAACTTCTATAGCTGGGAAGTTACTGGAGAGTTTAATAAAAGACCACATAGATGATTCTTGTTGGAAAAAAATGTTTTAAGCAACAGACAGCATGGATTCATGAAAGACGGAAGCTGTCAAACAAACCTGATTTCTTTTTATGAGGAGGTAAGTAAAACCTTAGACAGAGGGGTGGATGTGGACGTGGTATACTTGGATTTTGCAAAAGGGTTTGACACCGTTCCCCACACACGGCTAATGTGTAATGTAAAGTCTACAGGCTTGGAAAGATCAGTTTGTAAATAGATAGAAAACTGGCTAAAAGACTGAATTCAGAGAGTAGTGGTTAATGATTCTTATTCTGAATGGTTTAAGGTTATCAACGGTGTACCCCAAGGTTCAGTGTTGGGACCCTTACTATTCAATATATTTAGAAATGATATAGAGTCTGGGATTAAATGTACCATTTCAGTGTTTGCAGATGACACCAAGCTATGCAGTGGAATAACGTCCTTACAGGATGTCTCCAACTTACAAGCAGACCTCAATGCACTGTCTAATTGGGCAACTATGTGGCAAATGAGGTTTAATGTTGATAAATGTAAAGTTATGCACTTGGGGGCTAAGAATATGCATGCATCGTACATACTAGGGGGAGTACAACGGGGGGAATCCATAGTGGAGAAGGATCTGGGGGTTTTGGTAGATCATAAGCTTAATAACGGCATGTAATGCCAAGCTGCGGTTTCCAAAGCAAGCAAAATCTTTTCTTGTATAAAGAGAGGAATGGACTCCAGAGATAGAGACATAATTTTGCCCCTGTACAAATCATTAGTAAGACCTCATCTGGAATATGCAGTTCAGTTTTGGGCACCAGTTCTCAAAAAGGATATCGGGAAACTGGAGAAAGTACAGAGACGGGCAACCAAACTAATAAAAGGCATGGAGGAGCCTAGCTATGAGGAAGGACTAGAGTAACTGAATTTATTCTCTCTTGAGAAGAGGCGGTTAAGAGGGGATATGATAAACATGTACAAATATATGTGAGCCATATAGTGAACTTGGTGTTGAGTTATTTACTTTAAGGTCATCACAAAGGACAAGGGGGCACTCTTTACGTCTAGAGGAAAAAAGATTTCATCTACAAATACGGAAAGGTTTCTTCACAGTTAGAGCTGTGAAAATGTGGAATAGACTCCCTCCAGAGGTGGTTTTGGCCAGCACGTTTGAGTGCTTTAAAAAAGGCCTGGATTCTTTCCTTAATGCAAATAATATAACTGGGTACTAGCATTTTTAGGTACAGTTGATCCAGGGTGTATCCGATTGCCTCTCGGGGGATCAGGAAGGAATTTTTTCCCCTGTTATAGCAAATTGGATCATGCTTTGCTGGGGTTTTTTGCCTTCCTCTGGATCAACTGTGGGTGAAGTATTGTATATGGGATTGTTTGGTTATATATAAATTATATATATATATATATATATATATATATATATATATTTTTTTTTTTTTTTTTTTTGGTCGAACTAGATGAACTTGTGTCTTTTTCCAACATGACTATGTAAGCTTTATTATAAGCTTACCTGTTGGTAAAAATAACAGAAAAGAGTTTAATACCAGTTTAAGGATTAAGAGTCTGCAGATTGTACAGCAGTGCAAAATTGGCCAGGAGCAGGACATTTCTAATGAAGGAGAAGTGGCTGAAATATACTAGAAGACCAGGATCTGAACCTGGAACCTCTGCTGTCTCTGGCAGTATCACTTCTTGCTGAGCCACCTGAGATGCTGGAAAGATCCCTGGACAATTCGTTGGACAATATTGCATTTTCCTTTTTTTCTACTGAACCTTGAAATCTTTGAGCCTCCCATGAACTTCCTAATTACATCATGCCTTTGCACTTCCTGTTTGCCAGATTATTGTGCTCTCTCCAGGCAATATCTCACACTTGTCACTGCTGCTGCCATCTGCTACCATTTGTTACCGACCTTTGACTTGATCCCAACCTGCAACCACTTGTTTACAACCTTTGACTTGTTCCTCAACTAAGCTTCTGCTTGATCCCAACCTGCAACCACTTGTTACTGACCTTTGGCTGGTTCCTCGACTACGCCTCTGCTTGATCCCAATCTGCAACCATTTGTTACCAACTTTTGGCTGGTGTACTTATTACACTTCTACTTGATCCCTACCTGCTATATCTGCTACTGGACCCCAGCTTGTTCACCTCTTGGTGGGGAGACCCAAGGACCGCAACCTGGTACTATAGTGCAGCAAAACCCATCTCCACCATCAGAAGTTCTGGTGAATACCGGTTAGTGTTTCAACCCTGCATTTGCCAGAATGACCTGCTTGTATGCTTAGCCTGCTGGTCAGCGGGAGCCTCTCTAATGCTATAGCTACTGGTCTCCAAGCCTGACCCCTGACTGTGACACGAAGAGTATAGGTAATTGTTTTAGTACAAGAATTCAGAGACAGCAGTTGACACAGCAGTGTGTAATTGGGCATCAGCAGAACAGTTTTAATGAGGAAGAATTGGCTGAAATATACTGGAGATAAAAAGTAGGCAGGTGTTTTTGTACCAAATGTAGGAAACCGAAAATGGAACAGCCATGTAAAACTGGTGAGCAGCAGGACAGTGTCAATGGGCAAGGATAGGGTAAAGTGCATAAGATGTAATTTTAGTACCAAAATTAAGATATTGCAAAGGATACAGTAGTTTAAACATATCTAGCAAAATTACATTTTTAAATAAGGGATAAAAGGCCTAACCAGTGTGTGCCTAACATTTATTTTATCTATGGGGATAAACAAAGTGTGTTGAATGTAAGTGATATAATGTTAGGTGAGGTAACTGTTGTTGCACTCTTTTTTTTTCAAAGTATTCTGCGGCATGCTGTGAAGAAAATACATGTCCAACTTCCAAGAGCAGATGGTCAGCAAGTGAATGCTTTACTTTGAAATCTCAAAGTTAAAATAAGCCCCTTGCAGCAGACAAAAAAAATCATTTCAGCCTTAAAAACGGTCTTATCAACATACATACAACTAAAACTAATATACCCCTAAAATAAATGAAAACCTCCAACTATCCCCACCCCAAAACAGAAACAGATTTCCCAAGAGCTACAATCAGAATTATTGTTCAGTTTCCTTACTGACCCTAATCTCTCACTATGCAGTTCTCCCTGGTCAGGTTTCCCTATCCTTTCCCTACAACAGTTTCTAATACACAGACACTATGCATTCCAAAGCCCCTTATTGGCCCTTCTAACCCTGCTGCCCATAGCATTCTCCAGGATAAATCTGCACAAAAATGTGGCAGGATCTCCAATGTCGAACCTGCGGGATTCAACTGGAGCCCAGGATAGCAGCGAACAATACCCTCATCCTAATGGTAATATATAATATGGATTGAGAAAAAGAGAACACAGATTTTCAGGTATCTATGCACAATTTTAACTTGTAATTTCATGTTCCTGTTATAAAAAATACTTTATTTCTGCTTTTAAACAACCTTGAACCAAGGTTCCTATATGGACATTTTTTTAAATTTATTTAACACAAAACCACTTCCGGTCTTAAAAGAGGATCCGTTTGTGAGAGCCTCCACTCTGTTCCCTTAAGGCTCAGTGAGACTGTCCATAGTGGCAGAAGGTACCTCTCACGTCAAGCCAAAAACTATTTATGCCAACAACACACCAATCCATTCATTACACCTTAATTAAACCCATCCTCTAAATCTCCAGATCTGCAGATGGAGTTTTAGATGTGAAATGTGTGTTGCTGGTGTAACTTTGGACTGAATACGAAAATTCAGTTTTTAAGCCGTTAAAGTTGTATACCAAGGGTTGGATCTCCATTTCTAGAGCCTGTAGGCCCCTGGTGCCCACCTGTGGCTCAAGGACACCTCATGGCTTTGGCACTTTTTGTGTGGCCCCTGTAGTAGAAGTAGGAGCACTGATTTGCTCAGAGCTTACTGAACTGATCTCTACTAGCCCTGTGTCCCTAGTCTGTGGGCACCAAACCTGTCTGGGTATTTTTTCTTTTGATCAGATGTCCTTAGGTTCTTTTTTCTAGGGTTGAATGTTCTTAAGGTATTTTCTCTGTGGACTGAATGTTCTTAGATTATTTTTTTTAGGAACCAGGTTCTTAGAAAATGTTGTGGTTCTCTTACAACTACATTGTCTGGTAGTGCCAAATATTCACCTTATGTAATTTTACAATTATCTCCTGTATGTTCTTTCCAAGCCACTTAAAAAACTGTTCCTTATATAATAGTCTCACCTGTACATAATTATGTTCATATAGCAGCTGTCTTGATTGAAGCATGGGCTCAATAAAATATCATCTCCTTGGGCAAAGCGGACTTCTATCGGAAAATGGGCCCCCACGCGAGGGTTCTTCTCCAACCAGGATTTCAGCTGCATTATTGCTTCCTTAGTCTTTTCTCTATAAGATATAACTATGAGTAAATGGAAAAAAAATGGCAGGAGTGCAGCTAACTGGTTAACAGTGTTGGCTCACAGTGCTGCAGTGTTACTATCTGGCCCCTATTCGTTGTTTGCACAGATGTATTCCAAACACATGGACGCATGATGGGTGGGTTGACTTATTATTAATTGGTCATGGAATGTGGGAGTTGGACATTATTGAGGGCACCAGGCAGTAAGTTAAGCCGTAGATGGAGAAAATTTCTTTCCTGCAACCATAGGTGTTGACAGGGGAATCCCTCCTGCTGAGCAGTTGTCATCTCCCAGCAGGGGGTGGTGGAAGCAGCCCCCACCGGGAAAAGTCAGTGATTATTTCTAGCAGCTGTAAAATTGCATTGAATCCTGGTTGTGCCCAAGTTGATTGATCAATTAATTTGGGTACATTCAGCCTGCCCATACATGGTTCAAATCTCGGCCGGCTCCTGCTGAACCGGCCGAGATTCGAACCATCAGTTTAAGATCTTCTGCAGTATAGACGTATGTGAATGACACAGTTATCCTAGGTCTATTCATTACGCTGTTTTTGTTGAAGTTGATATACTGCAACCCTGTCACAGAATACTTACTAATTTAATTGTGAGATATTTTATGTTTTTTTTTCATTCCCCATTTTTTTTTTGGCGTAGTCTGCAGGATTTCTTTTTTACATCCTTTTAAAAGTTTTGATCTTAAAACATAATTATACTCTGAAGTATGGACCTACGTGAATGGCACAGTTATCAACTGCCTACTTATTATGTTGTTTTTTTGTACATTGGTATACTGAAATCCTGTTATAGAATATTTATTAACTGGTTTGTGAGATATTTTGTCTTTTTTTTTAACCACTTCCTTACTGGGCACTTAACCAATTTTTGGCTTTCAGCGTTGTCGCATTTTGAATGACAATTGCGCGGTCGTGCGACTTTTGTACCCAAACAAAATTTATACAATTTTTTTCCCACAAATAGAGCTTTCTTTTGGTGGTATTTGATCACCTCTGCGTCATTTCTGATCGCCGCTATAAACAAAATAAATATTGTTTACTTTTTGCTATAATATAAATTTTAAAAAAATTATAAAAAAAAAATAGTCATCGGGTTTTGGCCAATTTATATTCTTCTACATATTTTTGGTAAAGAAATTGCAATCAGCGTATATTGATTGGTTTGCGCAAAAGTTATTGCGTCTACAAACTATGGGAATTGATTTATGGTGTTTTTATTATTTATTTTTTACCAGTAATGGCGGCGATCTGCGATTTATATCAGGACTGCGATATTGCAGCAGTCATGTCGGACATTTTTGACACTTTTTTGGGACCAATGACATTTATACAGCGATCAGACATTTAAATATCCACTGATTACTGTATAAATGTCATTGGCAGTGAAGGGGTTAACCTTCAGGGGGCAGTGAAGGGGTTAACAGTGTTCCCTAGGCATGTTCTAATTGTGGGGGGACGGGGCTGGCCGGGGCATAACAGATCTAACTGATCCCAGTGACAGGGATCAGTAGATCTGTCATGCCCCCTGTCACAGAACGGAGAACCGCCGTGATGGCAATGGCGGAGAGCGCGCACCGCCATCGTCTGTGAGTGCGCGCTAGGAGCGCGCACAAGGGCTGGGCATCCATGGACGTCCACCCGGCAATTCAGATCCGCGCTGAAGCTGTACTTCGGCTATAGCGCAGATCTGAAGGGGTTAAATTCCCCATTTCTTTTTATTTTTGGCTTAGTTGATCTTAAAATAGAATTAAACTATGTGTTTTGACATGTATATTGTTATTTATATTCAGTAAAATATTTGAACAAAAAAATATAATTAAACCTTCGGAAAGATCTAAGCCTTTATATAGCCATGTCTTAAAATATCCACCAAACCATTCTCTTTGCTCCTACCAAGATCTCCTGCTCTCTAGTTCCCTCATCACCTCCTCCCATGACTGCCTCCAGGACTTCTCTAGACCTTCTCCCATCCTCTGGAACTCCTTAGCCAAATCTGTCCAGCTTTCTACTACTTTGTCTACCTTTAGGTGATCCTTGAAAATCCATCTCTTCAAGGAGACCTATCCTTCCTTCATTCCTGCCCCCCACCATAAAACTGTTGAAGGTCTATAAAATAGGTGCTGGAATTACAACTCCTATCAATGCTATAGATGGACTAAAGAGTTGAATTATATTGTTCATGGATGCAAATCTTTGAAATTCTTTGAGATGTCCCTTACTTCCTATTCCAGTGATACTGGACACTAGAAGAGGATGTAATGGGAAATTTCCCCAGCAGGAACACAGACAGCAATAAAAACATAATAGAGGTTCTTAGCTTTCCCCAATCTATCCAAAGCAAAAAAGCCGTCATTGGGTTTCAACTTACATGGGAATGGCCCAGTCTTGCACGTGCTGTTTGAAGAGACAGTCAAAGTTGAAGACTTTGTAGCTGATGTCCACACGCTCACTTCTACCGCTAAACAGCAGCCAGAAGAAGAATTGGTTTATTGCAGGAACAAGGCTGGATATGAAAGTACTGCAAGAAAAAAAGGACCTGACACCATCAGTCCATCAACACAGATTAACCACTTATGCTCCGGTAGGTTTTACCCCCTTCATGACCAGGCCATTTTTTGCTATTCAGCACTGGGCTATTTTAACTGGCAATTGCGCAGTCCTGCAACACTGTACGCAAATTAAATTTTTACACACAAATAGAGTTTTCTTTTGGTGGTTTTTATTTTTTGCTATATAAATGAAAAAAGGCAGAACATTTTGAAAAAAAAAACTTATATTTTATACTTTTTGTTATAAAGCATATTAAAAAAAATGAATTTCTTCATACATTTTGGTCAAAATGTTATCTGCTACATGTCTTTGATAAAAATAAAAATCCCAATAAGTGTATATTAATTGGTATGTGTGAAAGTTATAGCGTCTATAAACTATCCTACAGTGTATATACATATATATGAAAATTGATCACACCTGATGTACTGACCACCTATCTCACTTCTTGAGGCCCTTAAAATGCCAGGACAGTACAAATATCCCCTAAATGACCCCTTTTTGTACACAGTACACAGTCTGAGGTATTTAGTAAGAGGCATGTGAGTTTTTCGAAGTTGTAATTTTTTGTCACAATTTGGAAAATGAAGAAATGAAATAAAAAATTTTTTCACAATTTTTCTTTTTCTGCATACGTTCACCAGCAAAGTACAGCGTCGTCATACGGGTGATGTGGCAGTGATCAGGGACACTGACTGGTTACAGTATGTGAAAAAAATAACAACAGAAATATTTTGAAATCATTTTTATTCAATTTTTAATTTCATTTTATTTTAACTTTTTTTTTTTTTACATAGATTCATCAGAGTAATTCAGTTTTTTTTTACACTTGATCATTGTAACATCAATGCTTTAAACTGTCATGCATGAGTTTAATTCATAACAGCTGTGATTACTAGTGATCTGTGATTGGTTACAGCTAATCACATGGTACAGTGTGCAGTGATTGGCCCAGGTATCATGTGGTAGCTGTGGGTCAATCACAGCTCACTGGTATAGGAAGCAGAGCTGTTATCAATGAAAGGGGGAGCGCAGCATGCTCCAAAAGCGGCACAGTAATTTACATGTATGCGATTGTGCTGCCCGCCTGCAGTAAAATGACTGTGGGTGGTCAGCAAGTGGTTACATTGGATAAATAGAGCTTTTCATGTTCTTGCAAAAAAAAAAAAAGTCAAATGTTTTATATGTACTCTTTTGCAGATTACAGGTGGAGACTATGAGTCTGGTCCTTCAGTGTTTCAGATAGCTGGTTTTACTTTTATGTTGTGAATAGTAAGCGCTCAAGTCGAAAGCACACACAGCTAAATGACTAAGAAAGGGTCCTATTAAGATCCTCAGTCTGTAAGTGCAGAACTAGTGCTAGACTCTCTTATTGGAAAGCCCAGCATGCACTGAACACACTGAATAATGTAAACAACCTAGTTTAAATTTTTGTGTTTTAAAATGGGAATCCCATGCAGACAGTAAATAATAATCATATAAAATAGTTGATAAAACTTTTAAACACTTAAAACAGAAAGTCTGGAGTATAAGTGATCCCCGGTCCAGGAAAGTGTGGTACATCCCATCATAGTAGTAGAGTATTGCCATTGATTAATAGAATGCAGAAGGTTTAGAGTTTAAGTAAAGTGGTAAAATGTGAAAAGGGGAAACGGAGCGGGATCATATGAGAAAATAAAGAAAGCAAAGAAAAATATACAGAAGACTAAAAGACTATAGAATAGCTCTTTAATGTGGAATTTCAGGAGGGGAGACATGGAGAGTGTCTGCGAAGTGACCGCTCTTCTATCCTGACATCCCGAAGAGTATTAGGAGAATTAGGAAAATAAAAAATGACATTTTCACTAATCTGTCCCCGGGGGAGAGGACGTATCTGGCAGTCATCTGCTGAGGCAGCTGTTACTGTCCCGGGGCTGAGGGAAGAAGAAAATGTCTGAGAGACTCCGTATAATCTATACATATTGTCCTTGCAATGGCCAAATATATCCATCGGGGATCTGATAAATGCTTCATATCAGTCTTGAAGTGTTATATACTCATAGGCGTGCGCACATAGGGTGGCAGGTGTGCCTGGGCACACCCTAATTACCCTGTACTGTACAGATTACCCCTGCTGCCTTGGCTGCAGAGAAAGGGATGGGGGAATCTCTGTCATCGGTCCCTTTCTCTATCTCAAAAGTGAGACATCAGGGGTCTGTTTAGGGGTCCTAAATAAAATTGTAAAACATAATAAAAAAATTAAATTGTAAAAAATAAATAAAATAAAATAAAAATAAACTACTAACAGCGATCTCTGCCCTTCTGACATATACACACACACTCATGTTTGTTTGCGCTTTGTGGTGCACACCCTAATGCAATAGGCTGCGCACACCTATGTATATACTCTAATTTCATCTACTGTACATATACTTCAAATGTTTATCTATCTATCTATTGATCTATCTATTAATCTATCTACACCATACATACATTAATCGATAGATAGATAGATAGATAGATAGATAGATAGATAGATAGATAGATAGATAGATACATTATATTGTCTAAAGTTTTGGGACACCTGCCTTTACACACACATGAACTTTAATGGCATCCCAGTCTTAGTCCGTAGGGTTCAATATTGAGTTGGCCCACCCTTTGCAGCTATAACAGCTTCAATTCTTCTGGGAAGGCTGTCCACAAGCTTTAGGAGTGTGTCTATGGGAACATTCCCATAGACACACTCCTAAACCTTGTGGACAGCCTTCCCAGAAGAGCGGAAAGTGGTAGTAAACCCTCCTATCATTTTCAGCCAAGGAAGCTGCCATCTTGGCCTCTGTTTAATCTACAACTGCCATGATGCTGCACATGTGATCAGCTATGACACCGGCTATTGGATGGTTTGACAGTATGGTTTAGAGCACAACCAATGGGAGTGTTACATTTTCGGCACGTGCCGGAAATGTAACTGGTTTTTAAACTGTTAAATGGATGGGTTTATTATCGCTTGAAGCGTTTATAGCTACAAAGGGTGGGCCAACTCAATATTGAACCTTATGGACTAATACTGGGATGCCATTAAAGTTCATGTGCGTGTAAAGGCCGGCGCTTCAATACTTTTGATTAGTTAGCTAGATAGAGTATTTAGTGCCACCCCCAAAGAAGCTGCTGGTTACGTTGGGTCCTCTGCTTTCACTTCAACCCTATTCAAGGCCCTAACCTCTCTGACGCAACCAGTTTTACCTTGTCAACAGGTGTAGAGTAATGATTTCTATGCACTGTAGGGTCACCCAGAAATTATACCCACAACCCTATAGTAAGCGGCAGAGTGTATTAACAAGTCAATGACAATCAAGAGAAAGCATAACAATGGAGAACATAATCATATGCACAATGTATACAGGGTTCCTTGAAATGATTTTAAATCCCAGCATGCACTCTAACCCCAACAGCAACCTGTAGATCACGGTCTGGGCTTGCTGACTCACCATCCCAGAGCATCAGAGTGCAATGCAGAGGGACTACTTGTAAAGTTAGAGCTGTAGAAGAGAGAAAGAGCCACATAAGCCAATGTCTCCTCTGTAGTGCTGGCTCCTGTCCCATGTGATACCAACTGCACTCCACCTCTTATCCATCTCCAGAGTGGTACCAGCAGCAGAAAAAGATCTTCAGGTCAGTGTGAAGCAATACAGTGGGCATAATAGTATAAGGGTGCTTTCACACTGATGTGCTGTGGTTTACCCACACCGTGGGTGCAGTGTACCTGCAGCTGTCCTGCAGTTTTGCTGTGCTTAGCCATAGACTTCTATTATACCTTGCGGATTTGGTGCACTTTCTGAAAGCGCACCAAAACTACTAAGCCCCCAAAACTCCAACCAAAACTGCGACACAACTGCAGGGTTTTAACTTTACGTGTGAATGAGCCCTAAGGGTTCTGCTGCCAAATGCACAAGTGAAGCAGGTACTGCTGCTCCTCTGAAAAGCAATCCAATTGCATTTGACAGGTGGTGAGGAGGTGATATGTTGCCTCCTCACCACCTGATTTAAACCCACGATTGGCATGCAATGCACACAATTGCAACACGATAGTGCGGCAATTAGAGGGTTAAATCAGGTGTGAGGAGGTGACACTGGTTGAAACTGTGCTCCTTGACTTCTCCCATGTTGTGCAGGTAGATCTCCACCTCTTTATGCTTGCCTACCCCTGGCATAAACTGTTTCTCTCCTCATAGAATGAGCCGCAGCAAGTGACACAGGTGGGTAACAATTTGGCTAAAGGCTAAGTCACTTGGGAGCTCTCACAATGAGGGGCTAAGCCTAGGTCTGTGGTCAAAAACTTAAATTAATAAACTGATCTGCCCTCAGGAACAAATAAACTGAATACAGTTCTTAAATTTGCTCTTCTGCCGGCTATGTTGGGGCCCTTGAAGATGTTATAGGTATTTCTATGCATATACGTGTTTATAGTTCTGCACCCAGTGGGATAGGCTTGCAGGTAGTAGGAGTCTTTAAAACATTATACAAATAAAATGGATTGTCAAGCAGGGTGGCATTTATGGCCTAGTGCAGCAGAACAGCAGAATGTTAGGCAATTAAATATACATACAACTGAAGTGTGAGCTCATTAAAAGAATGTTTTCAATGTCAGCAACCAGACTAACTGTGGGTCAAAAACCCTCTCACCACTCCTTCTGTGTCTCCTCAGCAACAGGCTGTGTTGTTTTAGGGGACCGTGCTCACTAGTGTCCCTCAGTTGTCTGGAGGGTACAGGCTATAATGATAGGGTAAAAAAAGAGGCTTACCAGAGGATTATGACCCCCAAATTATAGAGTGGTCATAACAGCTTAACATAAGGATTTTCTCCAATTGAGAAGCAAACATCCACGGCAAGTGACATCCAGATTCCTTTTAGCAACTGTAACAATCCTCCTCCATAAATTGGCATGTGGCCATTGGAACACCCAAGACATTAATTCCACTTAGCAGGTGTTGAACTTTTTAATTGAGGGACAAAACCCTCAATTGTAAATGTCATCACTGATTTCGATGATGCGATGTGGGAAACCCCATGCGATTTGGACAGGAATTGCACAGCATTCCTGTTCAAATCAGATGCGATTCTGCAGCAGTGTGATTTTAGCCATTCATTCTGTATGGCTCAAATTGGACCACATCGGTACCAAAATCGCGTAGGACCCTTTTTTTTTGATGCACCAGAATCGGATCACATGGGTGTCCGCACACATACGATCTGATTATGCAAATCACACTGCATTTTAGGAATCAATTTCGGGTTGTCAACTTAATATGCACACCCTACCCACAGAAGTGGGGTGCGATTTTCATGTGGTGCGGAAACTGTGCAGAATTTGCTACGAATTCTGCACCACATCATTGTGAACCAAGCCTAAAGCCCAGCTCTGGGCAGCTGAAAAAACTACCCTTGAAGTGGAGCCTCCCTGCACTGCAAGGGTTAAATGCTCATTAAAGCGGACCTTTGGTTAAAAGTGAAGATACTGCTAATCTGACATTCCCCCCACCTCTAACATATTTAGACCTTTTTTTGGGAGTGGATACCTTTTTCTGACCGGTACCTGCCTGGGTGAGGATTACTGAATATTGCCCCCCCACCCCATCCCCCAATCTCCTAGGGACATGTCCCAAGAGGCTGCGGTGCTAATCTGACGGGGCAGCGCGACCTTGCACATGTGCAGTGGAGAGCCACAGGAAGTCACAGTGGCACTGGGGACCCAAAGACCAGTGAAGAACCAGTCAGGGTTAAGAAAGCATTTGGGCTAATAAATCCAAGTTTAATAAAACTCAGCAGCCACAGTATGGGGGGGGGGGGGGCACTGCAAGGGTTTTATTTAATTTTTATTTTCTTTGAATACTGCTTTAAAATTTTCATATGCATGGCATGGTATTGCGTTAGTATAATTTAGCCCCTTTGTAATTTTCTGAGTGAGGATATAATTACTAGCTGCTGACTTTTTATGAGGATTTTTAAATACAAATTATTTGCTCAGTGTTGGCAGTTATGCGCCCAGAGAATCATGTCATACCAGACATTGAACACACGGGGGCAGCAGCACACCAGGCATGGAAGGCCTCCTACAGCTACAATATATATTCTCGGACTCCTTTGCTACAATACAGGGAGTGCAGAATTATTAGGCAAGTTGTATTTTTGAGGAATCGTTTTATTATTGAACAACAACCATGTTCTCAATGATTCCAAAAACTCATTAATATCAAAGCTGAATATTTTTGGAAGTAGTTTTTAGTTTGTTTTTAGTTGTAGCTATTTTAGGAGGATATCTGTGTGTGCAGGTGACTATTACTGTGCATAATTATTAGGCAACTTAACAAAAAACAAATATATACCCATTTCAATTATTTATTTTCAGCAGTGAAAGCAATTTAACATCTCAAAATTCACAAATATACATTTCTGACATTCAAAAACAAAACAAAAACAAATCAGTGACCAATATAGCCACCTTTCTTTGCAAGGACACTCAAAAGCCTGCCATCCATGGATTCTGTCAGTGTTTTGATCTGTTCACCATCAACATTGCGTGCAGCAGCAACCACAGCCTCCCAGACACTGTTCAGAGAGGTGTACTGTTTTCCCTCCTTGTAAATCTCACATTTCATGATGGACCACAGGTTCTCTATGGGGTTCAGATCAGGTGAACAAGGAGGCCAAGTCATTAGTTTTTCTTCTTTTAGACCCTTTCTTGCCAGCCACGCTGTGGAGTACTTGGACGCGTGTGATGGAGCATTGTCCTGCATGAAAATCATGTTTTTCTTGAAGGATGCAGACTTCTTCCTGTACCACTGCTTGAAGAACGTGTCTTCCAGAAACTGGCAGTAGGACTGGGAGTTGAGCTTGACTCCATCCTCAACCCGAAAAGGCCCCACAAGCTCATCTTTGATGATAGCAGCCCAAACCAGTACTCCACC
>BLSH010510204.1:507949-522676 GCA_018402905.1 Glandirana rugosa
GGTCTAACCTCTTATGTGAGGACCCTTCTCTTAGAAAGACCAGACTTCAGGTGTATCGAACACTAAGACAACAAACCCTAAAATATATTTTAGAAAATATATCATAGATACATACACTTCGACATACTGGAAACAAATTAGCCTGACTATGCTACAACGAACCTTACTTCTAGTACTGTAATCTATCGCCAGTTGGGATTCACGAAATCGAGAACGTTGGAAAATAATATAATTTTAATGGAGGGATTTCGTGAGTCAACATAATATTATAACTGTGACATAGTCCTATCACTTGTATATCTACCTAGGAAAGTAGTCGTATAACTTGTATGTGACACACGTCTTAATAATCCGTTTACTCATAAAACTGGTGTAGTAGGAGAAATACGTACAACAGAATGAGGTTCGACATATCCGAGCTTTCGGATGATGGTCAATTCGTATAATCCACTACACGTAGAGTAATTACTCTTCCCCACACCAAATTACTGTAGTTGTGGGATATAGTCCACACGTATTAATAATCCGTTGAAGGAAAGGAAACCGTTTTACCCGTAGTAGGCTTTCGAGCCTATACAGCTTGGAGTAAGACAACATGCATAAAGAGGATGATGTGGTCAAAATACTCATTTGCCTAATAATTCTGCACACAGTGTATGTTCAATATGCTGATGAAAGGATCCATCTATATGTTCACTATCCTGATACAGTGTCAATATTATAATACAACTGAGTGCTTTAGGGAGGTAATTTTAATATAATAAAAGGTTGCAAGAGCTAAAGCACTTAGGGTTGACCGCTATCTAATGTCATGATCTTCATTCCAAGCAACATCGTATCAGTCCGATTAAACAAAGGTCATACAGCTTCACATACATAGATACTATATAAAAGATTTTATATAAAATCCCAAACAACAGAATCACAAGCTATGTGGACTTCAGACCAGAAAGATTCTCTTCCCAGGAGTGTATTCTCCAATCTGGCCACTTGAGGTGCTAACAATCACATATCCAGAAGCAGATGTCTGCTTCAGGCAAGCTCTCTCTAATTGAAACCCTGCATAGAACAGTAAGAAAGGAGGAAGGAGGATTTGTTATCTTTTATGTGACCAGGAGCTTTTTTTCTGCAAATGTCTTTAAATTAAACTAGAACTCAGAAATATTAACTATTTTTTTTAAATGCAGGTAGCTTATGGCTGGTGGGAGGGGCCAGTAGGGTGCTTCCTGAAAACATCCCAGCACCCAGCCTCAGTACTCCTCTCAAGAACCCTCAGCCCTAAAACAGCAGTGGGCTCCCTCTTGAATGGGTTATACAAATATCTAAATGCCTTGATGGATAAGAGTAGGTATTCCTAGACAGGCTGTATTTGCTTAGGTAATGCCCACATGTGATGAGCCTCCATGATTGAAAAATCCAATGAATGAAAGGGGAGGGCCAGGGACAGTCAATCTGAGGAGGAAAGTGCTTGATGATGAAGGACATCCACCACCCAAGAAATGAGGTGGGCTCTATCTGTCTTGCAGCAGCTTCTAATGCACAATGTGCAGTGAAATCAGAGTAAGCCATTTCAGTTCAGGAGAGGAGCCTGTACAACTGTGCAAGACTGAATGGAAGGTTGAAGGTCAGATGCAAGATTGTAACTAAAAATAATTTGTGTGAAATGAACTTTAAAACAGAAAACAGTGCATTTGGCCAATGAATGGTGCTAGATATCATGATACATAGTGACATCTAGTGGCCAAATGTGGTATTTTCAGTTTTAAATCATTTATTAACATTCGACAAGCACAGGAAATAGCCGAATAACATTCTTTTACCAGATTTGCGCAAACAAATGTGCTGTACATGCGCTTTCAATGGGCAAATGGCTATGCAATTTTTTTTTATAAATACATCCCAAAACATTTGGTTATTTCCCAGCAGCATGGCTGCTTTATATCATTGCTACATTTCCATCAAAAAATGACATGTTGCTGATCCAGCATTGTGGGAAAATCCTCCCTACAAATCTACAAATGACCACCCCCCGTAGTCATTAAATATTTTTGTTTGACTATATGCATTAAAACCTTTCCATTTGAAGGAGGGGTCTGTGGTGAAGCGGGAGCGAACATCATTTTGTGACACTGTTGAGGTTAATATTTTTGCCAAAGCTTAATTCAAAAAAACAGTATTTTCCATTTTCAAGAACAGAGCTAAATACTGTCTTTTTTATTATCATTTTCAAGATAATCCTCTAGGAGGCAGTCACTTTCTTCCAAGAAAACATGAGAAAAAAACTTTCGAAAGACATTAATGTTAACCATGTAAGGTCTGAGTGTAATATATCTATTGGTGAATGGTATTATAATTATATCTATATTATGTTCTCCTTCTCCTATCATAATGTTCTACTTTATTGTGTAGCAAATTCTTTATAGATCTGTTTTCATCAATTCGCTGACTAAATCAAACTATTTTTTTCAGGTTAGCTGCCAGGGATAATAAGCAGTGTTAACATCTTCCTTCCAACAAAATTGATACTGAAGACCTCCCAGCTTTAGGGGATTAATAGCAGGGACACCTTTTAGCAGAAAGTATATAGGGGAAGGACACACCCTCGCCACGTCCCCTGACCACAAAGAATGAAATGCTAAAAAATGATCAGTTTGGTATTTTTTCACCACTATTTTTGCTTTATACTGGCTTTTTAACCACTTGCCGACCGCCAACCGCAGGTTGACGGCGACAGAGTGGTTCGATATCGCAAATCGCCGTCATCTGACGGCGGCAGCGAGAGCCCGCACGCTCACTGTGTTCGGGGAGGGCCAGGGAGCGGGTGCGGCGGCTTCGATTGCCGCCGGCTACCCGTGATGCCCCCCCCCGGAGTGAAAGAACGGAGGTCCGTGTATGTAAACACGGACCTCCGTTCTGTGAGGGGGTAAGGGCTGTGATCACAGCCTTCCTCTACACGGAAGCTGTGATCACTTCCCTTCCCCTGCTAGGACAGTCCCCCCACAGTTAGAACACGCCCAGGGAACACAGTTAACCCTTACAGCGCCCCCTGCAGGTTAACCCCTTCACTGCCAATGGCATTTACACAGTAATCAGTGCATTTTTATAGCACTGATCGCTGTATAAATGCCAATGGTCCCAAAAAAGTGTCAAAATGTTCCGACATGTCCGCTGAAATATCGCAGTACCGCTAAAAATCGCAGATCGCCACCATTACTAATAAAAAATAAAAAAAGAATAAAAACCCCAAAAATGAATTCTCATCATCCGTAAACGTGGCCACTTTTGCTCAAACCAATCAATAAACGCCGATTGCGATTTTTTTATCGCAAATATGAGGAAGAATATAAATCGGCCAAAAACTGTGAAAAAAAATGTTTTTTTGTATTTTTTTTTTTGTATTTGTATTTTAGCAAAAAGTAAGAAATTTGGGTTTTTTTGCAAAATTGTAGCTCTTCTTTTGTTTATAGCGGCGATCAGAAACGATGCAGCGATGATCAAATACCACCAAAAGAAAGCTCTGTTTGTGGGAAAAAAAGGACGCAAATTTCGTTTGGGTTCAACGTCGCACGACCGCGCAATTGTCAGTTAAAGCGACGCAGCGCCGAATCGCAAAAAGGGCTCCTAAAGTCCTAAAGTGGGAAATCCTTCCGGGGCTGAAGTAGTTAAAATAATGAATTCAATAATTTAGGGCAACCATTCTTAACTAGGGTTCCTCAAGAGGTTGCAAGAGCTATCTGCAGCTGTGGCTGATTGACCTCCCATTTTATGGTGCTGGCAGAGTTCTGGGCTAAAGCATCCATGACACCAATGACTGTTTTAGCTAGTTTCATGTCTGTACGGGTGGTTCCCGCGCTGGATGCGTGCAGGTGACATTAATCCTAATGGCACGCTATACACTTGGGAACCGCACTACACTTGCAGTTCCCGTGTGGGCTGCGATTCCAGAAGTGGTGCAGGAGCCTTTTCCCTGCTTTTCAGGAAGCACCGAAGCCATACCTCCCAACTTTCTGAAATGGGAATGAGGGACACCTATTAGAAAAAGTATGTAGGCATAGGACTCACCCCCTGCGACGCCCCATTAAAGGAGAATTATATAAGAAAAATTACTAGGTAAACCCACAAGTGCTTTTTTTCACCACTACTATTCCTTTATATTAGCCTTTTAAAAGTACAAATGCAGTAATTTAGAAATCAGATGAAAGGTTTAGCATTGTAAAACACTTTTTGATAGATAAATAGTACATTTTATATATAGGTATATGCATCCAACCAAAATGAGGGACAAATGAAGAGCAATGAGGGACGGAGGGACATTGTTCCAAATAAGGGACAGTCCCTCGAAATCAGGGACAGTTGGGAGCTATGCCGAAGTCCATTGAATTGAGGAAAACATGGCTCACAGAGCCGCAAAGGTGTGAATCTAGGTTTAACTGTCTATAAATCAGAGGCAGCCAGTCCATCAGGGCGCACGGGTGCCGCCCCCTCTCTCCTGTCACCCCCTGATTGTCATGGATAGATTCATGCATAGCATGAATCTATCGATGGCCGCCCATGACCACCCATTCGTGCGGCTGGCCCCTTTGTGGGGGGGTGTCCATGAAGCATCTCATTAGAGCCGTAGGCTATAATTGGCTTCATTAAAGTGTGGCTTGTGGCGCAAAGCGTGCTGCCACAAGCCCTTAGAAAGGCACATGAACATTTGCCTTTCTAACTGGGAACCGCTCTCAGCCAATCAGGAAGCGCCGGTATGTTACCTGGCAGGGAAGACAGGCGATCCTATTGGACGCCTATCTCGGAGGAGAAGGAGGATGCTCCCGGAGCACAGAGAGCACGCTCCCCCGATCGCCGGACTCTGCACATTAACAGCACACTCCCCCACTCACCGGACTGGGCACACTGCCAGCACACTCCCCGCTCGCCGGACTCTGCACACTGCCAGCCTGCTAATAGATGGGGTGAGTGCGGGACTTAGTCCCGACTTCGGGGGGGGGGGGGGTGTCTGCAATTTATCCCACCTGTGTTATTGGCTGCAATGTACCCCACCTGTGATATTGGCTGCAATTTACCCCCACCTGTGATATTGGCTGCAATTTACCCCCACCTGTGATATTGGCTGCAATGTACCCCCACCTGTGTTATTGACTGCAATGTAACCCCACCTGTGATATTGGCTGCAATTTACCCCCACTTATATTATTGACTGCAATTTACCCCTACCTGTATTATTGGCTGCAATTTACCCATACCTGTGTTATTTCCTGCAATTTAACCCTACCTGTATTATTAGCTGCAATTTACCCCCTACCTGTGTTATTGGCTGCAATTTACCACACCTGTGTTATTGGCTGCAATTTACCCCCACCTGTGTTATTGGCTGCGATTTACCCCACCTGTCTTATTGGCTGCAATTTACCTCCACCTGTGTTATTGGCTGCAATTTACCCCTACCTGTGTTATTGACTGCAATTTACCCCCACCTGTGTTATTGGCTGCAATTTACCCCCACCTGTGTTATTGGGTGCAATTTACCCCTACCTGTGTCATTGGCTGCAATTTACCCCTACCTGTGTTATTGGCTGCAATTTACCCCACCTGTGTTATTGGCTGCAATTTACCCTACCTGTGTTATTGGCTGCAATTTACCCCACCTGTGATACTGGCTGCAATTTACCCCACCTATGATACTGGCTGCAATTTACCCCACCTGTGATGCTGGGGCTGTATACTGTGTCCTGTGATACTGGCTGCTATATACCCCACCTGTTAGGCTGAGCTGTATACTGTGTCCTGTGATGCTGAGCTGTGTACTCCTGACACAATATGAGTAATACAAGGGACGGAGTGGGTGGATTCTGTAAGGAGTGGGGCTTATGAGAAGTAGGAGGGGTCAAAAAGGAAGGGCGGGGGCCTGGCACCCCCCCATCCTAAAACTTTACCAGCCGCCACTGCTATAAATGTGGCATTCTGACCATGTAAGGAACAGTTTTGCAGCTGACCACCAATGTAAGGGGCGTGCTTCCCACTGACCACCAATGTAAGGGGCATTCTTCACAATGACCACCAATGTATGGGACATTCTTCCCATTGACCACCAATGTAAGGAGCATTCTTCCCACTGTCCACCAATTTAAGGGACATTCTTCCCACTGACCACCAATGTAAGGGACATTCTTCCTACTGATAACCAATGTAAGGGACATTCTACCCACTGACCACCAATGTAAGGAGCATTCTAACCCCTGACCACCAATATAATTGAGGAAAACATGTCTCACAGAGCTGCATAGATGTGAACCTAGGCTTTAACTCTCTTCAAATGTGGCATTTTGACCACCAATGTAAGGAACATTTTTCCCATTGACCTCCAATGTAAGGAACATTCTTCCACTGACCGCCAGTCTGAGGGTCATTCTTCTAACTGATTGCCAATGTATGGAACATTCTTCCCACTGATCACCAATGTAAGGAACATTCTTCCAGCTGAGCCCCAATGTAAGGAACAGTCTTCTCACTGACCACCAATGTAAGGAGCATCCTTCCCACTGACCACCAATGTAAGGAACATTCTTCCCACGGACCACCAATATAAGGGGCATTCTTCCCACCGATCACCAATGTAAGGAGCATTTTTCCCATTGACCACCATGTAAGGAGTAGCAGCACGTTTCCCATCTTCCAATTGCTCCAGCGTTACAGCTTTCATCAGCTTCTTTGGCATTCAACACTTCTGAGATTGTAAGATGCTGTGTTCTCCAGCGTATGGAGAGGCTACATCCCCCAAACCGTATGCAAGTGCTGAGCCCCATAACGAAGGTTGTCTAATGGTGAAGAGATTGATGGAGACTGTAGTGCTGGAAATGAAGGAGAGGTGAATATACTGTCTTTTGCTTGCTTTGAGGCTTGTTTGTGTAATTGAAACCTCCAGCACAACCATCTGGTGAAGCACTGCTGAGATGTGAGTCCATTGATTATTGCACTTGCATCTGTATTTTAAGCATTAGCTACTCTCATTCATGTAGTTCTGGTGTTCTCCTCAGCACAGAGACCTGAGAGAAAACTGAATAGTTTACATAAGTCTCCGCCCCCAAGGAATTAACCAATTCTTTACTTGCACTGTTGCTATTAATTTATGCAACTCTGATATACAGTGCAGTCTTTTACAAATAATACTAGACCAATAACATCAGTCCCAACACAATTTTGAATGGAAACCTTGAACCATTTCTTTTTAGTCTCCACTCCAGAGGATCTTTGTTAGAAGAAGATTGTGCTGAGGACTTGTTTGCATTATGTTGTTGTTTCCTCACACTCCCGGAGGAGTCGGTGCCGGGCAGCTCTATTTAAACAGTGTGCTTCCTGTAGCAAGTGCTGTCCATTCTACAGCGTCCCCCCAGCGCTTGTTCTAGTGAGACTTCCTGTACCTGTGACCCCGGCTACCTATCTGGACTTTGTTTGCTATCTGCCTGCCCTGACCTCTGCTTGTTAACGACCACTCTTCTGCCTGATCCTTGTACCTCATCTGAGCACACGTTGCCAACCCTGCCTGCTCCACCTGTACCGCATTGCCTGCCTGTTGACGACCCGCCCTGTACCACCACTCTTCTGCTGCACGAGCTCCTGTGGACCTGCACCTACCACCTGTGACCAAGTCCAGCCCTCCTGCCCCCCTGTGCTCCTGAGCTCCCTGTCCCCACTATCAGGGGCTCACGAACCAGGGCCGTAAGAGAGGCTGCCCCCGCATTAGTCAGACTCAACCACCAGGTACGTGACAGTAATGGACAGCCACGTCTGAGTCTGCGCCGGGGCCCTCCACTATGGAGGAAATATGTGGGCACATCACCGGACTGACCCAAGCAATAACGGCACTTTAAGAGGAATACACCCGCTTGGAAAGTCAAGTTTGGGGCTTGGCCTCACCAGCAGCAGCCAGTCCCAGCCTGCACTATTGTGACCCTTCCTACGGAGCCTCAAGTGCCCACGCCCGAGCAGTTTAAGGGGGACCGCGGGAAGTTCCGGGCGTTCCGTAGCGCCTGCAAGCTCTACTTTGCTCTGCAGCCCCATACCTTTGCTCTGGAGGCAACTAAAGTAGGCTTTGTGATTTCACTCCTGTCAGGGGGGCCTCAAGTTTGGGCTCAGTGTTGTAACAGAAAGCCCCAGAGACCTCAAGGCTGGATCTACCATTGTGTGCTATGGCGCAGCTATACAAGGACCCCCATCAGACCGCAACAGCGGAAGCAGCACTTCATCCTCTCCAGCAGGGCCACCGTACCACAGAGGAATACGCCTCCGAGTTTCGGCGATGGAGCTCCGACACCACCTGGGACTCAGCCGCCCTCTGCTTCCAGTTCAGATTGGGGCTCTCTGAGCCGCTCAAGGATGAGCTGGCTCGCGTCGGGGTACCTCACACCCTGGACGCGCTCGTCAATTTGGCCATCCAAATTGACCGCCGCCTGCATGAACGCAGAGCGGAGAGAGCCTCTGCTGCCCGCGGCTCATTCAGGAAAAGCCCAGCTCCCCAAGATCCAGTCCGACCTTGGCCTCCTCCTCCTCTCCCAGGCACCACCTGGAACCACCTCAGAAGGGACTCCCCCGCCCTTCTCTCTCACCTGCTGAGCAGCAGAGACGCATAGACCTCAACCTATGCTTATAATGTGTGGACCCGGGACATTTACCTGGTGCCAAGCCCCACCTGTTCCTCTGCATCTCCCTCCAGCTTCCCGATGGAAGCGTCCAAGTCCCAGCTATTCCGGACTTAGGGGCTAGTAGTTGTTTCCTGGATCAAGCCTTTGCCACCCTGCATCACATTCCTCTACGCCCCAAGGCCCGACAAGTGGTACTTCGACTGGTGGATGGGTCAATCATAAAGTCGGGCACCGTGACCCACGAGACTTTCCCCCTACCAGCCTGGACGGCAGAAGGGCACACGGAGTTTTTACTTTTGGACGTCATTGCATCCCCCTTGTGTCCGGTGATCCTCGGCCTACCCTGGCTCCAGGCCCACAACCCTCTGATCAACTGGTCTATCGGAGAGGTGCAGTTTCAGTCTTCTTATTGCCTTACCCACTGCCTCTGTGCTCCTGAGCTCCCTGTCCCCACTATCAGGGGCTCACAAACTAGGGTCATAAGAGAGGTTGCCCCCGCATAAGTCAGACTCAACCACCAGATACGTGACAATCTTACATAATGTCCCTAGACTAGACATACAGAATGGCATCTACCAGAAGTTCAGTAAACTTCTAACTTTTTGTATTAAGCTAATACTGTACAGTGGCTTTTCTGCAGTAAAAGCCCAACCAGTGCCTATATGTGAGATCAGGCACCACAGTTAATAATCACATCTCAGGTGCTGGCTCGGCAGGTCTCCACCAAATCAATCACATATTAACACAGCTAGCAACAACAAGTTCTATTTCAACATGTTTTGTGCTTGCCACTGCGCTTTCTCAAGAGCTGGTGCAATGTGTAAGCAGAGAGCTCCCCAACCAGAGACCATACTGGACTACAGGACTCCACCTACCCCTGCTCTTCTATCTCTTCCCACTTACAAATATCAATTTATTTTCCAATGTTAGGACCTGGATCTGAACCCAGGACCTCTTCAGGGTCTGGTAGTAAATATTCTTGCTGAGCCACCTGAGATGCAGGACAGCACCCTGTCTGATCTTTTAAATCAACCTTGCCTTGTGTCTTCTTTCTCTTGAACCCTTGCTCCTCCCATGAACTTCCCAATAAAGCCATGCCTTTGCACTTCCTGTTTGCCAGATTATTGTGCTCTCTCCAGCCAATATCTTGCTCAAGTTCCTCCTGCTGCTGTCTGTATCTTTGCTAACACTCTTTTCCGACCTTTGGCTTTTTCCTCAACTACGCTTCTGCTTGATCCCAACCTGCAACCACTTGTTAACAACCTTTGGCTTGTTTACTAACTACGTTTCTACTTGGTCCCTACTTGCTATATCTACTACTGGACCCTGGCTTCCTCACCACCTGGTGGGGCGATCCTGAGGACCGTGACCTGGTACTAACACGCAGCAAAACCCATCTCCACCGTCAGGAGCTCTGGTAAATACTGGTTAGTACTTAAACTCCCACACCTCAGTTAAGTCCCCATCACCCTGCCAGGGTACCTGCTTGTATACCCATGCTGCTGGTCGGTGGGAGTAGCTATGGGTACTGGTCTCTGAGCCTGACCCCGGACCAACACAATGTTGCTGCTTTAAATCCAAAGAGTTTTTCCACACACTGTGTGTAGGGAAAAGGCTCTTGGGAGATGTCATTCTGGGGGTGTGCCTAGGTCAGTAGGAACTGAGCACCCAGCAGTTACCCCTGCAAGAATTTTATAAGCTTGGTGATGGCATCATGTAGAGTAATTAAAACTGTACAGGTGAAGCCACTTGTGAATATTATAGATAAAGTACCCACATCTTATTCAAGTTCTAAACAGAAAAAAAGGATTAGAGGCAGCAGAGGACTTTAATGGTATGTAATATGGTTGTAAGTCTATTACGTACTTTTAAAGTCCTCTGTTGCCTTCAGTCCTTTTTTTCTGTTTAGTAATTAAAGCTGTAGCTTTCCACATGTAGTGAATTTGAGTAATGCTTGGAAATACACTTTAACCACAGCAATATTGTATGCTCTTGGCTCGGGAAAGAGATTGTGTGGACTGAATTTACAATCATCATGCATGGCAACACTGCTAACCACTTAGGCACCACACTGCCATGAGAGAGTATGAAAGCTCCCCATTTTGCATGCAACAAGGCATCTTGGCAACAGAGACCTTTGAATGAGTTCAATTGTCCCACACCCAGGTTCTTCTCCGGGTGACAGCTTGTAAAGCACATACGCTACCGCCGTTCTTTCATTACCATCATATTCCATAATCATTTTTTGTTTTATTGGATTCACATTTATCCGAGCCCGCAGAGCATAGATGGTTTGCGCTCAGGATAACTAGCAAATCACACTCGTTCGGCACGATGTTTAGCTAGGATTTCACTAAGTTCTTGTGAAGAGCCATTAGGGTTCAGTCTGTCAATTAAACTTGCTGAGGTCTTTTCAAGTCTGCGCTGCCTGCGGACTCACTTTGTCTACAGAGATCCCAGCAGCGACCTTCCCCAGCTGTTCTTCCTCCTTTTCTCTTCATATTTCTTTCAGAAGGAGAGGCCTTTCATGTGATGAGATGGAGCATTAAACCAGCCACGTGACAGCCTTACTCCCTGTCTTATGTTTGTGTTTTATTAGAAAGCTTCAAATGGAGTTGACAACTGTTCCTCCTCTGGATCCAAACCATCTGCCCCTATTATGGATCCAAGCTCTCTGTCCTTCTTCTGGACCCAAAACCTCTGTCCCTCTTCAGGATCAAAACATCTGTCCCTCTTCCAAACCCCAACCCTCTGTTCTTCTTCTGATGCCAAACTTCTGCATCTCTTCTGGGCTCAAACCCTCTGTTCTTCTGGTCCAAATCTTCTGTGCCTCTGCTGGGCTCAAACCATTTGTTCTTCTTCTGTCCCAATCTTCTGTGTCTCTTCTGGGCTCAAACCCTCTGTTCTTCTGGTCCCAATCTTCTGTGTCTCTGCTGGGCTCAAACCATTTGTTCTGCCTCTGGTCCCAATCTTCTGTCTCTTTTGGGCTCAAACCCTCTGTTCTTCTTCTGCACCCAAAATAACTGTTCCTCTTCTGGACCCAAAACCTTACTCCCTCTTCTGGACCCAGACCATCTGTCCCTCTTCTGGACTCAAAACCATACTCCCTCTTCTGGACCCAAACCATCTGTCCCTCTTATGGATCCAAAAGTAGCTATCTTTCTTCTGGGCTCTAAACCTCTGCAAGATACAAACCTTCTTTGCATCTTCTCGACCAAAACCCTCTGTCCCTCCTCTGGACCCAAATCTTCTGTGTCTCTTTTCAGCTCAAACCCTCTGATCTTCTCACCTAAACCCTGTGTCCTTATTTTGGACCCCACATTTCTTTCTCTCTTTTTCACTTAAACCCTTTGTGCCTCTTCTGGACCCAGCCCCCCTGTCCCTCTTCTGGACCCAAACTCTCTGTCCCTCTTCTGTACCCAAACCTTCTATGCCTCCTCTGTACTCAGACCCTCTGTCCCTCTTCTGAACCCAACTCATAGGGGCCTCTGAAGTTCCTCAACCTGCCAGGTTGAGAATCCTGGTCCATCCCTACCATCTAGACCCTGGCAGGGCAACGTTCTGCCACATATACTCCACCCCTGTTTCAACCTCGTAGGGGGCATAACACACCGAACCACCCTCCTGAGTGGGGCACCTCTGTGCCCGCTGACCACTGCTTGGGTCCACTATTTCTTTCGTGTGTGTTTCCATAAGCCCCCCCTGGGTCCCTGTTTCTGGCCCCCAGGTTTCCCCCTACTTCTCTCCCCATTTCTCCTCCATGCCCCTGTCTCCGGGACCCTATCAGCTTCATCACTTAAACCCATTCCTGAACTAGTGACACCCGTCTCCTGAATCGCCTCCATCTGAGCCCCGGTCAGGATCTCTGCTGTTTCCTGGTCCACTCTTTGCCCTTCCATCTCAGGTGGTTTGTCGCTGGTGCAGCCAACGCGCCCTTCACCGACACCAACAGTTGAACAGCACCCCCGTGGACCATAGCTGCAGAAATGCTTTCCACCTGGCTGTTAGGAGGTGACACCTCTGACATTCCTGACACCTTTTCCCCTTTTCTAGAGTCTCTCCCGCATACTACTTTTGCAAGAAGTAATCAAGCATCAAACCTAGAGGCAACTGTTAACACCAGCAAGAAATTCAGCAATAACCCATTTCTGTCTTGTTTCGCCTGGTTCAGTACAGCCTGCCATTCAGTGCTCCACCTAGTGGTACTCCGCAGTACCAGACGATCAGACTGTGGAAAAGACGCACGAGTATCGCATGGCTGTACATCCCAGCATTTAAGCATCTCCTTGAGTGTTTTAGTTATAAACCAGCCCTATGATTCCCGATCCAAATCCTTTCTGAGGACTTTCATGATCCTGGGAATGCAGAGAAGCTCACTTTCTGCAACCTGAGAAGTTGCACCATTTAACCGAAGCTCCTCTCAGGCGGTGGTAGCCACAGCCTGGTGCTCTACCAGAGCGCTGCCAGATGCTGTACTTATATCCAACTTCTCAGGCTCAGCAACAGTGAGTTTACCAATGACAACATCTCTCTGACTCTCCCGGTCAACATTACTTTTTAAAGTCACAGACAAAATCCTTGCTGTGTGTTCACCCTTACCTGGTCCTCGTTTCTCTTGAGGATTAACTTCTGCATCAGCCACCACACCTTCAGCTACAGGCTGTCCTGCAGTTCCCCCTGCTGGCACAGCAGAGGCAGTGTCCACCACACCTTTAGCCCCAGAAATTCCATCTAGCATTGCACTTATTCTCTTGGCCAACTCATCATAACAAGCGTTGCTCTGTAGCACTAAATCTGTCCAACGAGGTCTGGACAGACCAAGAGGCTCCACAGCATCTGCAACCCTGCACTGGTCAGTACCACCCTTCTCAAGAACATGATTGCAAACATTATCAGCATGGTAATAAACACATTTCTACTGAACATTCCTGTCTTCCATGGTTGCTAATGTCCGCCTGGCCATACCTTCCCAACCCATTGCATGTGTGCTCCCTTCATCGGTACTCCTCAGCACCGAACATCTGAACAAGGAGACACACACAAGCAGGCGGGCTTAGCTGCAGACTTATTACACAAGTCATTGATAGATAGAAAACTGGCTAAAAGACCGAATTCAGAGAGTAGTGGTTAATGATTCTTATTCTGAATGGTCTAAGGTTATCAGTGGTGTACCCCAAGGTTCAGTGTTGGGACCCTTGCTTTTCAATATATTTATAAATGATATAGGGTCTGGGATTAAAAGTACAATTTCAGTGTTTGCAGATGACACCAAGCTATGCAGTGGAATAACTTCCTTGCAGGATGTCTCCAACTTACAAGCCGACCTCAATGCACTGTCTAATTGGGCAACTATGTGGCAAATGAGGTTTAATGTTGATAAATGTAAAGTTATGCACTTGGGGGCTAAGAATTTGCATGCATCGTACATACTAGGGGGAGTACAACTGGGGGAATCCATAGTGGAGAAGGATTTTTGGGTTCTGGTAGATCATAAGCTTAATAATGGCATGCAATGCCAAGCTGCGGTTTCCAAAGCAAGCAAAATCCTTTCTTGTATTAAGAGAGGTATGGACTCCAGAGATAGAGACATTATTTTGCCCCTGTACAAATCATTAGTAAGACCTCATCTGGAATATGCAGTTCAGTTTTGGGCACCAGTTCTCAAAAAGGATATTGGGGAACTGGAGAAAGTGCAGAGAAGGGCAACCAAACTAATAAAAGGCATGGAGGAGCTCAGCTATGAGGAAAGATTAGAGGATCTGAATTTATTCTCTCTTGAGAAGAGGAGATTAAGGGGGGATATGATCAACATGTACAAGTATATAAGTGGTCCATATAGTGAACTTGGTGTGGAGTTATTTACTTTAAGGTCATCACAAAGGACAAGGGGGCACTCTTTACGTCTAGAGGAAGAAAGATTTCATCTACAAATACGGAAAGGTTTCTTCACAGTAAGAGCTGTGAAAATGTGGAATAGACTCCCCCCAGAGGTGGTTTTGGCCAGCACGGTTGATTGCTTTAAAAAAGGCCTGGATTCTTTCCTTAATGTAAATAATATAACTGGGTACTAACATCTTTAGGTAAA
>BLSH010510204.1:538022-551720 GCA_018402905.1 Glandirana rugosa
GTCAATATTTTGTGTGGCCATCATTATTTTCCAGCACTGCCTTAACCCTCTTGGGCATGGAGTTCACCAGAGCTTCACAGGTTGCCACTGGAGTCCTCTTCCACTCCTCCAAGCCTCCTTGGAGACATGCTTGGCCAGTCCATCATCTTTACCCTCAGCTTCTTTAGCAAGGCAATGGTCGTCTTGGAGGTGTGTTTGGGGTCGTTATCATGTTGGAATACTGCCCTTGTGGCAGGGAGGGGATCATGCTCTGCTTCAGTATGTCACAGTACACATGGTTCCCTCAATGAACTTTAGCTCCCCAGTGGCGGCAGCACTCATGCAGACACAGACCACGACACTCCCACCACCATGCTTGACTGTAGGCAAGACACCCTTGTCTTTGTACTCCTCACCTGGTTGCCGCCACACATTCTTGACACCATCTGAACCAAATAAGTTTATCTTGGTCTCATCAGACCACAGAACATGGTTTCAGTAATCCATGCCCTTAGTCTGCTTGTCTTCAGCAAACTGTTTGCGGACTTTCTTGTGCATCATCTTTAGAAGAGGCTTCCTTCTGGGACAACAGCCATGCAGACCAATTTGATGCAGTGTGCGGCGTATGGTCTGAGCACTGACAGACTGATCCCCACCCCCTTCAACCTCTGCAGCAATGCTGGCAGCACTTATACGTCTATTTCCCAAAGACAACCTTTGGATATGACACTGAGCATGTGCACTCAACTTCTTTGGTCGACCATGGTGAGGCCTGTTCTGAGAGGAACCTGTCCTGTTAAACAGCTGTATGGTCTTGGCCACCGTGCTGCAGCTCAGTTTCAGGATCTTGGCAATCTTCTTATAGTCTAGGCCATCTTTATGTAGAGCAAAAAATTTTATTTTTTTTGCAATGAGGTGCCATGTTTAACTTCCAGTGACCAGTATGAGAGAGTGAGAGTGGTAACACCAAATTTAACACACCTGCTCCCCATTCACACCTGAGACCTTGTAACACTAACGAGTCACATGACACTGGGGAGAGAAAATGGCTAATTGGGCCCAATTTTCACTTAGGGGTGTACTCACTTTTGGTGCCAGCTGTTTAGACATTAATGGCTGTGTATTGAGTTTTGAGGGGACAGCTAATTTACACTGTTACACAAGATGTACACTCACTACTTTACATTGTAGCAAAGTGTAATTTATTCAGTGTTGTCACATGAAAAGATATAATAAAATATTTACAAAAATGTGAGAGGTGTACTTATTTTTGTGAGATACTGTATAAAGACACAATGCTGTAGCTGCTAAGGCTTTTCAGCTATGCAGCCTTCCTCATAGCAACAAGAAGAGGAATTGTCTTGGGCTGCACATAAAAGTCAGGCCTGATTGTTTTTATTCTGGGCTGGGAGTGGCGAGTGGCTGGTGACTCACAGGCAGCATCACTGGAAATTACCCTCTCCTTCCAGAGGCTTCTAGAGTGTTCTAGGTGGATAAAGGAGGGGAAGAGAAGGTGGAGCTAACCAATCCCCAATCTGGATTGGCAGGGAGCAGGCCCAGGGCTGTTGCAAGGAGCTTTGACACCCTAGGCGAAACCTAATTTTGCCGCCCCCATTGGCCCTGCCCCTGACTCCACCCCCCTTGCCCTGGTGTAGATTTTTCTGCAGTGTCTCTCTGCCTATTACTTCAGCCATTGTCTGCAGGCACGCATCTGCACCTCTGAAGCTGGCATATGGAAAGGCTAGGGTAGTGCTATTCTGCACCAGTTGCCAGCCAGATGGAGCCCTGGGAGCCGCCTCTCCTCCACCTATGCTCCTGCCACGACCTGCCAGGGGGGAACCGATCCTCTGGAGGAGACCCAGGAGCTGTGGCTGTGTCCCTAGGCAGCAGTGCACCCTAGGCAGCTGCCTAGTCCGCCTAGTTGTAGAGCTGGCCCTGGGCAGGCCTCCTTAAATACCTGGGGTTCGCCCATCCAGGCAGGAGAGTTTGGATGGAAGAGATGGAGATGGAATAGTATGGAGGCTGTCGGGGCCTTGAGGGAGCCTCCAATCTGGGGGGGAAGGGTGCCTTTGGCCTGGGGCTCGGGTACATCTGGGAGCATAGTGAGATCCTGGAAGAAAGGCACAAGGAGAGAGCAAGAGAAGGACAGAGTACTGCCATGAGGGTATCCAGGAAAGAAACTGTGTCGATGAGTGATACACACCCTGGGAAGCTGGAAGGGGCACACCGGAGCAGATTGGGCTTAGAGACAGTCTGAGAAGGGTGCAAGAGCCAGTTGGGACTGTGGTGTCACTATGGCAGTGGAGAGGGCCATTGCAGCCAGGAGGGCTGGCAGGGTCTGGAAGAGGATGGGCTGGGAGCAGTAGTTCATCATGGCTAGCTAGCACTTCAACTAAGTTTCAGCTAATTAAGAGCAGGCCTCACCATGTGCTAGCTAGGCAGAAGTTTGTGCAGGAGAGAGTATGAGGAAGTAACTGAGAAGTAAGATTGTGCTGGAGGAAGAGAAGTGTATATACAGGAGTGTATATAGAAGGTCCCGTGAAAGAACTGTTAATCCTTGGGCATCCTATAATTACCCCTTTCCCCATCCAAGTTTAATCCTCTAATAAAACAACAAAACAAAGTACCGGCCTGTTCTTGTGACTCCGGATGTGTGAAGAAAGGTTATTGAGGGCAGTGTAACAGGTGGAACAACTACTTCCAGCAACTCCCAAGGGGGCAATGGCTACACTAACAATAACCCCTGGTCCACACTTGTACAGCTTAGCAAGCCATGTTTTATGTGGGTATGGCAGCCCATTCATTTGAATTGCAGATATTATGAGTGGTGCATGTTTTCGGCAGAACATGTGTTAGTGGGTACCGCAGGTTTGTGTTTGTATAAAGGGTTACCAGTGTCCTTATCGGCCTCAGATCACTCTTAGGCACTGGGGGCTTAAACTGTTGTCCTGTAGATGGCAAATCTCTGCATGGGGGAGGCTGTGATTGTATTATGTCACATTCTGATTTCCAGAGTGGATCTAAGAGTGTAATCATCCCAGCAAGCATGGATACACTATATTACCAAAAGTATTGGGACACCTGCCTTTACACACACATGAATTTTAATGGCATTCCAGTCTTAGTCTGTAGGTTTCAATCTTAAGTTGACCCACCCTATGCAACTAGAACAGCTTCAACTCTTCTGGGAAGGCTGTCCACAAGGTTTAGGAGTGTGTCTATGGAAATGTTTGACCATTCTTCCAGAAACTCACTTGTGAGGTCAGACACTAATGTTGGATCAGAAGGATTGGTTCGCAGTCTTCTGTGAGTTCCTCCACCCCAAACTCACTCATCCATGTCTTTATGGACCATGTTCATGCACTGGTGCACAGTCATGTTGGAACATGAAAGGGCCATCCCTAAACTGTTCCCACAAAGTTGGAAGCATTAAATTGTCCAAAATGTCTTGGTATGCTGACGCCTTAAGAGTTCTCTTCATTGGAACTAAGGAGCCAAGCCCATCCACTGAAAAACAACCCACACCATAGTTCCCCCCTCCACCAAATGATTTGGACCAGTACACAAAGCAAGGTCCATAAAGACATGGATGAGCAAGTTTGGGGTGGAGAAACTTGACTGGCCGCACAGAGTCTAGACCTCAACCTGATAGAACACCTTTGGGATGAATTAGAGCGGAGACTGCAAGCCAGGCCTTCTCGCCCAACATCAGTGACTGACCTCACCAAATGCGCTTCTAGAAGAATGGTCAAACATTCCCATAGACACACTCCTAAACCTTGTGGACAGCCTTCCCAGAAAAGTTGAAGCTGTTATAGCTGCAAAGGGTGGGCCAACTCAACATTGAATCCTACGGACTAAGACTGGAATGCCATTAAAATTCATGTGCATGTGAAGGCAGGTGTCCTAATACTTTTGGTCATATAGTGTATGTCTATAGAGCAGTGGTTCTCAACTCTTGTCCTCAGGACCCACCAACAGACGAGACTTTAAGTATTACCTTGGGGAGATGCAGACTAGAATACTGCAATCACTGAGCAGCAAATGATATCACCTGTGATGTATTTAAGTTATCCTGCAAACCTGGCCTGTTAGCGGGTCCCGAGGACAGGAGTTGAGAACCACAGCTATAGAATCTGTCATCCCGCTATGAGTTTGTCAGTAGATGTGTTTTACGGACAGGTGGATGATATGAATATGTAGATAGAACTTCATTGTAGGAATAGAGTTCAGAAGAGTTTCAGGGTAAACCTGTTCTATGTGGTTACAGTCCTGAATTTAGCTACTGCATAGTACCACTTCTCTTCTTGTGTATGCTGGATGTAATTCTCAGTATCTGTTCTTATTCTGTATGTATGGACTCTGCACAGTACCACTTCTCTTGTCCTGTATACAACTCACACAGCCAGTTCCGGTAGATAAGACCATAAACATATCAAACCTCCATCAAAAACCAAAAACTTGCAGCTTGGAGACAGAGGAGTTAATATGACAATTTTTTGAGTTTTCAAGTTCTGAGTAAGGAAAGTGGAGTCAAGTGGACGGTGATGATTAATGATGTGATCAGAATCATGTATGGTGAAAGCAAATTAGCTGTTTGTGCCCATTTCCGTGGAAGGTGCCTATGTAAGCGTCTCTATTTCACGCCACGCTGGAGATCGCTGCATGCCTAGAGCGATATCTCCTTCCCCGCCCCACCAGTAGTTCAGGTGGAAGAAGAACACTCGTACAATAATACACTGCAAGCAATGACATTGTTTAGATGTTCCCCATGTGTTAGATATAGAATGTGTAGAGCAGACATTCTCAACCAGGGTTTAGTGGAACCAAAGGGTTCCTCCAGAGGTTGTTAGGGACTCCCCGACCTATAGCTGATTGACGTCCCTGTTGATTGTGGCAGCATAGTTCTGGGGGTCATCGCTACTTGGCAAAGCCAGGGTCATGACACCAATGATTTTTTAGCTGTATGTAAGATTTCTAAAAAGATCAATCAGCGCAAATGAATCTAATAGTATATATAAGCAGATGAACACATAGGGTTAATACGACAAACTCCCTCAGATAAATCAACATACATAAAATGTGCAGCGCTCAGAATGAAACAGTAAATCTAATAGAATAAGAGTCCAATTAAAGTGCATAGAGGGTGGGCATAAACGACTTCCACAGGTGCAGGAGTGCTCTGTATCCATCACCAGTAAATCAAGTGACTCACCTTCCCCAATGGATCGTCACTACAAGGATCATTTGTGCCTCTGCCTTTATTCCGGGAAAGACAAAACCCTCTCAGGGATATATGCTGTTCCAAAGATGAGCCTAGGCAGTCATGGATGTCAGAAAGCTCTCTTCCCCAATAGCCATGAGAGATGTCCCCAGAACGGTAAAGACGAATATAGTGCTCTCCGGATTTCAGCGACTTTTTCAAGCATTCTAATACATCATTGTTTTGGAATCTGAAAACACTTGTAAAATACACCACGTTGTACTGTACATGACGTCAGTCTCTCTGTGATGGGCTCCTTAATCCCGGAGAGCAGAGGTGTCCCCCGATGATTGCAGTGACAACACACACACAGTATGTAAGATTGGCATTCTCGTCATTCTTGCCACTGACCACCAATGCAGGGAGCATTCTTCCCCCTGATCACCAATGTAAGGAGCATTCTTCCCACTGATCACCAATGTAAGGAGCATTCTTCCCACTGATCACCAATGTTAGGAACATTCTTCCCACTGACCACCAATCTAAGGAGCATTCTTCCCGCTGATGACCAATGTAAGGGGCATTCTTTCCACTGACCACCAATGCACTGTAAGTGGTATTCTTCCCTCTGACAACCAATGTATGGGACATTCTTACCACTGACCACCAATGAAGGGAGCATTCTTCCCATTGGCTACCAATATAAAAAGTGTTCTTCCTACTGACCACCAATGTAAGGAACATTCTTTCCAATTGGCCACCAATGTAAGGAGCATTCTTCCCCCTGATCACCAATGTAAGTAGTATTTTTTTTACTGAGTGATAATGTAAGGGACATTCTTCCCACTGACCAGAAATGTAAGGAGCATTCTTCCCACTGACCACTGATGTAAAGGAGGATTTTTCCTACTGACCATCGATGAGAAGAGTATTATTCCCACTGACAACCAATGTAAGGAGCATTCTTCCCATTGATCATCAATGTAAGGATGATTTTTCCCACTGATCACCAGTGTAAGAAGCATTCTTCCCACTGACCATAAATGTAAGGAGCATTCTTCCCACTGACCATAAGTGTAAGGAGCATTCTTCCCACTGACCACAAATGTAACAAGCTTTGTTCTCACTGACCACAAATGTAAGGAGCATTCTTCCCACTGACCACAAATGTAAGGAGCATTCTTCCCACTGATCATTAATATAGGGGACATTCATCTCACTGATTACCAATGTAAAGGACATTCTTCCCACGCATCAGCAATGTAATGGACATTCTTCCCAATGACCACCAATGTAAGGAGTATTCTTCCCACTGATCACCATTGTAAGAGAAATTCTTCCCACTGACCACCAAATAAAGAGCACTTCTCCCACTGACCACCAATGTTAGGGTCATTCCTCCCACTGATTTCACTGTAATGAGCATTCTTTCTGCTGACCACCATTGTGAGGAGCATTCTTCCCACTGACCACCAACGTACGGACATTTTTCCCACTGACCACCAATGAAGGGAGCATTCTTCTCATTAGCCACCAATGTAAGAAGCATTCTTCCTACTGATCACCAATGTAAGAAGCATTCTTCCTACTGATCACCAATGTAAGGACCATTCTTCCCATTGGCCACCAATGTAAGGCACATCCTTCCCACCAACCACTGATATAAAGGGCATTCTTCCTACTGACCATCAATGTAAGGAGCATTCTTCCGACTGATCATCAATTTAAGGAGCATTCTTTCCACTGTCCATCCATGTATCGATGATTCTTCACACTGATCACCAATGTAAGGGACATTCTTCTCACTGACCATCAATGAATTGAGTATTCTTTCTACTGACCATCAGTGGAAGGAGTATTTGTCTCACTGACCCCCGATGAACTGGTTTAAGCAGGGGTTTTTCATGATCTGAAAACTATTTATTGGATTTCTCTTGGAAAACACTGTTGTGAATGGCTGGTGGAGAAATAAAGTGGTTTATGTTAAATTAAACAAAAATTGGTACGAAGTTATGTTAATGGTCTAGCAGGAATGGATAAGAAAGTTGAAGCCTGTCTGCCAGCGCACTGACAGGCCACCCATGAAGCTGTCATCTCCCTCTCGCCTTGCCCTGAGTGCACAGAGTGGCCATGAGAGGAGAGAGAAAATAAAGTCACTGTCTCAGGCTACATACCTGCAGTTGCTGGAGGTTAAGCCCACCTACCATCTGGAAAATCAGGCCTATTACCTCTAGGAGCCACAGGGATATATGGGGACTGTAGCCTCCACCTGGAGACTTTACATTGAGAAAGGCTGTGACTACAAATCCCTGGAGAATTGTACAGAGGAAGAGGACTGGGAGCCCATGCTGCCCAATAGTCAGTCTCATATGGAGAGCCAAGGAGAGAGGTGTAATGTGTGAAGCTACTGCAGAGGCTGTTGAGTTCTGGATCAGTACTGAACTATCCCACCTACCCAGAGACCACCAGTACCAGAGGGATCTTTGAATGTGTACAAAGGGTCATGCTTTGAAGGGCCCCATGAAGTGGGGAACTGTGCACCATGGTTGGTTTCCCGACTAAATGGGACTTTGCTGATGTTTCCATGTCCAGATAGGCCTGCAATGCCCAGTGAGCTATAAGAGAGAACATTTGCAGCCAGAATACCTGCTGCTTCATCTGGGGTCACTGTTATTTCAGTACTACTGCCATCACACTCAGAGACCACAAGAATTATCCTGTTCATATATCTTTGCTATACTCCTCCTTAAATAGGCAACTTCACTCCCCATAGATTCCTTCTGAACAGTATTCCCCCTTTTCCATTGGAATTACAAAAACTCTGTTTAAAGAGCTCCAACGTAGTCTTGGACCCCAACACTGGCCTCTGAAATTTATATACCACCGGCCAGAGGGAGGGTGAGAAAGAGGGACTGTGACTTATAGCTCTGTTTGAATTTCCCATATTTAGGGCTTCCCCTTAAGACATAGGGCTAGGAGGTGTAGACTTTGCCCCCCCTTGAACCAGATTTAGGACACCCTTCATTAGTGGTTTCAATAACATTGTGTGCAAACTGTATTATTGGAGCAATTGTCTTATGCCTCTGTTTGCCATTGTTTGGTATTATTGCTGCTGTTATTTGCTCTGCCTCGCACATTTCCAAAAAAACAGCTTTTCTTTCAGCCTTGGTGTTTCAAAGGGTTCAACACTGCCTGAACATGTGATTAACATGTGATTATCACCAGGAACAAGAGAACCCTAACATCAGCGGCTCCTTTGGGGGTGACCGCTACTCTACATCATACCACAAAGATATTTTATACCAAGATATCCTACTGCCTACTGCTATGACTAAGCCCAGGTGGGCAGGGTGAAACACATTAGAGGGCATGGTTTTTGAAAGAGCAAAGGCTGGGGCCATTCCTAACCTTCATTTCACATGGGCTGGCTGGGAGTGGGGCATCCATATTACTCCATTGCTTATTGCTATGATCTTTGGTTTGTACAAAATCTCCACTGTACAGGCATCTCCTCCAGTTAACACCCCATGTCAACAAGTACAATCGACACTATCCTTATTCAAACCTGCTACTATAGACGAAGTTGCTAAACTCCTTTCTAACGCCCACCTAACCACCTGTCCACTGGACCCTATTCCCTCTCAAATACTACGGTCACCCTCTGACTTTATCCTACACTCCTAACTCACATCTTCAATCTCTCCCTCTCTTCTGGCATCTTCCCCAATGCTCTAAAGCATGCATTGGTCACCCCCATACTCAAAAAGCCATCCCTGGACCCTACCGATCTTAATCTATGCCCTATCTCCTTGCTCCCCTTTTCCTCCAAACTCCTCGAATGCCTGGTCTACAACCACCTTGTTAAGAATAACCTTCTTGACCCCCTTCAATCTGGATTTCGCCCTCAAAGCTCCACAGAAACTGCCCTTCTACAACTCACAAATGACCCACTAACCGCAAAAAACAACGGACACCACCCTGTACCCCTACTTCTGGACCTTTTGCCTGCCTTTGATGCAGTTGACCACCCCCTCCTCCTCAAAAAAACTTTACTCCCTCGGTCTTCGTGACTGTGCTCTTTGGTGGCTCTCGTCCTACCTATTCCAACGCACCTTCAGTGTCACATACAATTCTACTTCCTCCTCTCCTCTTTCTTTCTCTGTCGGGTCCCCCAAGGTTCAGTTCTTGGACCTCTCTTATTTTCAATATACACCTCTTCCCTGGGCCAGCTGATAGCCTACTTTCAATATCATTTCTACACTGATGACACCCAAATCTACCTCTCCACCCCTCAACTCACTCCATGAGTCTCCTCACACATCACTAACTTACTAACAGACATATCTGCCTGGATGTCCCACCACTTCCTCAAACTCAACTTGTCCAAAACCGAGCTCATAATAATTTCCTCCCCCACGTGCCGTTTCCCCTGACTTCTCTGTCAAGAGCAATGGCACAACCATCCACCCATCCCCACATGTCAGGGTGCTTGGTGTTATCCTGGATTCTGATCTCTACTTTTGGCCCCACATCCAATCACTTTCTAAGGCTTGCTGCCTCAACCTCCGCAACATCTATAAAATATGTCCCTTCCTAACCAATGGAACCACAAAGCTCCTGATTCACTCCCTGGTCATCTCTTGCCTTGACTATTGCAACTCCCTCCTCATTGGCCTACCTTTAAATAGACTATCCCCCCTTCAGTCCATCATGAATGTCGCTAGAAGACTCATCCACCTTACAAACCGCTCAGCGTCTGCCACACCTCTCTGCATATCCCTCCATTGGCTGCCACTCACCCAACTAATTAATTTCAAAATACTAACAATGAGCTACAAAGCCATCCACAACTCTGCTCCCAGCTACATCACCAGCCTAGTCTCAAAATACCAACCTAATCGTCCTCTACATTCCTCCCAAGACCTCCTGCTCTCCAACTCCCTCATCACCTAGTCTCATATTCGCCTCCAAGACTTCTCCCAAGCCTCTCCCATCCTCTGGAATTCCCTACCCCAATCTGTCAGACTGTCCCCAAATCTATCCACTTTCAGGCAATCCCTGAAAACTTTTCTCTTCAGAGAAGCCTATCCTGCCTCCACCTAACAACTGCACTTTTATTTTCTTCATCAGCTCATCGGCCACAGTTATTGTCCTTTCATATCACTTGACCCTCCCTTCTAGATTGTAAGCTCTAACGAGCAGGGCCCTCTGATTCCTCCTGTATTGAATTGTATTGTAATTGTACTGTTTGCCCTAATATTGTAAATCGCTGTGCAAACTGTCGGGGCTATATAAATCCTGCATAATAATAATATATAATAATGGTCACCTAAATGATTTTTACATTTCACACTTTTTTGAGTGTCTGATGTCTGTATCACCTGCTGCATGCTGTGCTTCCTTTCTCTGACCCCTACATCACTGTTGTGTCCTGTAGGAACCACAGCACACAGCTGGAGGACCAGGCATCTGACACACCCAGAAGTGTAGAATGTGAGGGTTCTTCATAGCAAAGATCAGAGGAACAGGCCGCCGATCATGCTTTGCTACAAATTTTAACCAAGAGTCATTTTGATAGTGGTTGCCTCCATGGTGCTCTGCAAGCAATATTTTGGTATTGCTAATAAAGAATATAAGCTAAAATTAAATAGTGCTTTATATGTACTGTATGTATGGAGCTAGTTTTCAAAAGAAGCCATCAAATGCCACCAAACAAAGAGGTGAGAATATGATACGTGCATCATCTCTCTGCTTTCACTCTAAGAATCCGACTCTAATCCACTTTTTCAGCCTGCATTCCCTCCCCGCACTTTACGGTAATTAATGTTTTTCATCTCCGTAATGACACATTAATAATGAACGAGTATAATTTTCAATGAATTTAGCGCCAAATGGCATTTATTTCTCTAAAGCGAGCGGCAGAAGCGGGTAGCGCGGTCCTACGAGTCTCTGCCTGGTCTAATTATCCATTTACTTGGCTGTGATTTAATGACAGACATTCTGCTTGAGAAGCGTTATGTTCAAAGTGAAGATAAAACAGGTAAAATCTATTTCATGTTACCTCTCGGTAATCATCAAAGATTGGAATCTGTAACCCAAATTTATCCTCAAAAATAGATTGTGCATCACTGACAGAATGGTCCTACTGTTCTACTACCTGAGTGTAAAAACTTCCCAGATACTTGGGTATTGTGGAATCTTTCCTAATCCTCTGATCCCATCAACTCGCATTCGCACCCCACCACCACCAACATGGGTACAAGTGAAAGTGGCAAGGGAGCCCCCCTGGCAAGGTACCCTCCCCATATTAATGGCATGTGGCTTGGTATGGTCCAAACAAGAGGAAGGGGAGATACAAGCACCTCTGCCTTTCCTGGCCAGCAGACTGCATGCCTGCTTGTCTGGTTTAAACTTTTAGGAGGTGGGCATAGCATTTATTTATGTTGAGATGGAGTCCCCCTTAAAAATCCATATAAGACCACTACCTACTGTAGGTTAAGGGTCTGATATAGATTTTTCAGGGGATGCAACACCCTAACCCTTAAACAATCCATACAAGAACCTTACCTGAGCATGGGGTCTGGGTTTAGCCCCTGCTGAACCATACCACACGAAATGCAAAAAAAAAGCCCTCCCTCCTAAACCATAGCAGGCCACATGCCCTTAACATAAGGAGGGTACCCCCATGTCGATGGTGACAGGGCCTTATCCTCACATCCCTGGCCTGGTAGACATGGGAGTCTGTGAGGAGGACTTATTGGAATCTGGTTGCCTCCTTTCAAATAACAAGACTCCAGATATTTAGCCCCCATTTGATTGAGTAAAGAGCAGTTATTAAAAAAAATGGCTAAGTAAATAAAACACATACTGTACACTGTAGACAAAGTATATTTTTAATACAAAAAAATGTCCTATGATGTAAATCCAACATTAATGACATCATCCAGTAATGTAGAGCATGATGAACCAGCAACATAATACCAGCGACCCTTACCAACAATCCTCTTCACCAAAACTTTCGCTTCAAATGATAGCTCCCCGGATGGCAGCTGAATGTCCAAAAACCAGAATGCTGGCTTAGGCCATTGCGGAATATGGTAATGATTAGGAACGATCTTGCGTTTGGCTGAACCGATGGACAGCTGTCAGTGCTAGGCCAATGTGCTATGGGCATATGATTTCTCCACCCAGAACCTTCACAAAGAAACGAGAATGCTAGCGATATCATTGGCCACATAAGGTCATTGACATTGACCTAATTGACCTAATATGGCTGAGTTTCATTTGCTGTAATTGAAAACCCACTAGGGTGTCAATTGCTAGGGGCAAAATCAAATGTTCTATAGCAGGGGCATCAAACTTAATTTAATTGTGGTCCTCATCAGCATTATGGTCGCCTTCAAAGGGCCAGTTGTGTCTGTAAGACTAGATGTCCAGAGCACCCCCCCCCCCCTTACATCAGAATTCAAGAGTCCCGCACCCTCTCCTACATAACAGTGCACCCCCCCTTACCATGTGCTGCTGCTGGCTTGAAGCTAGAGGCAAAGCTGGGAAGTAGGAAGCTCAGGGTCTAGAAGAGGACTAGAGGAGGGCTTGAGTCAGCTGCTGGAATCTGCTGAATGCTGTGACCAGGGGAGGTGGCGATGAGGGGGTGCTGAGGCTGCATGGAGAGTGCACACTAAGCGTGAAGTTTTTTCCATCCACTATCTGCACAGAGGTGCAGGATCTGTAGGAGGAGTCCAAACCTCTCTGTAGCTGACTGCTGGGACAAGGTGGGGGTGGAGGCAGGGGGATAACAGAGATGAATCTCTTTGCAGCTGCACTGAGAAGTGCAGGATCTGGTGTAGGATCTCTGTTGCTGAACATAAAAATTTGAATGGGGAAAATACAGCATTATGGTCACTAGATGGCGTTGAGTATCACAGGAATGCCCCTCAGCTCCATCTAGTGGTCATAATGCAGTATTTTCCTCATCCACGCGGTTTTTCAATAAATAACATATGAATATAGCCTGCGAACATTCGATTTTGCCCTACTCACAAAGAACAATTTACATGCAGTTTCGATACATAAATAGCTATTCAAATTTTTTTTTTTTTAATAAACCCATTCATGTGGAAAAGGTTGCTGACTCCTGCAGTAGCCTATCCAATATTGTGACCACATAAACAGCACACCAAATAAGAAGCCATGAGCCATATGACTAAAAATGGTTTTCTAGAACTTTGGTGTGCCGGGCCCCTAAAGGCTTTATCAGTTTTTTTTCCATGATAAATGAAACTTTTGATTTTTTTGAGGAAATTTTGAAATCTGAATATCCAGTTTTTAGAAAGCATCACTGCCCTTTTTTGATAAACTCTTATCCTTTTTTCTCAATCTATCCTCAGAATCACCTAGAGACAGCTCCTCTGAAAAACATTTTACATTTCTAAGCCTTTTACCATAAAGAACCCTTTTTTTTGCAAGTTGAGATGAAATCTTTTTTTTGTGACCAGTGGGGGGGGGGGGGGGGGGGG
>BLSH010510204.1:551730-590622 GCA_018402905.1 Glandirana rugosa
CCCCCCCCCCCCCCCCCCCCCCCCCCCCCCCCCCCCCCCCCCCCCCCCCCCCCCCCCCCCCCCCCCCCCCCCAGGATGCAACGTTATATCATCTATGGCAATCTAAAGCAACAGGTAACTAGAAGCTTCCTTCACAACTCAAACCTTTATATTACATTAAAGTAAACAGGCGATAAAATCACATGCAATATTGTTACTGTAGACATTATATGAGACAGTTATCAGTTAGAGATAGACCGATCTATTCCTCTCTATGAAATGGAAATCAGCTTTACATGAAAGAAAAATCACGTGGGTTTGAAGAAGACTTTGATGTTTGCACACCAATAATGTGCGCCGGTGGGGCTCTTTACAGACACCCCTCATCAAACTGCATGTACAGAGGTTAAATGACTGCAGTCAAGAGCAGACATATGCATTATATATGAGCTTAAGGAATTATTTTTCTGTTTCGAGAAAGTTTCGGTGCTGCAACTGCACAGCTGACACCCACTATCTATATTCATTACTGCGTAGAAAGAAAAATAATTCTCATACTGTATGCTTTACTAATCATTCAGGCGGTGCAACTTGGATCTTGAAGGGGAACGACTGCAAAAAATGAAAACAATTTGCGTGTGTTTCCCCCCCAGGAGGTACCAGGCCCTTTGATCTGGTATGGATTTAAAGGGGAACCCCCACGCCGGAAAAACGGCGTAGAGTCCCCCCCAAAGTCCATACCAGACCCTTATCCAAGCATGCAGCCTGGTAGGCCAGGAAAGGGGGTGGGGATGAGCGAGCTCCCCCCCTTCCTGGACCATACCAGGCCGCATGCCCTCAACATGGGTATTATGGGTGCTTTTGGGCGGGGGGGCTCTGTGCCCCCCACCCCAAAGCACCTTGTCCCAATATTGATGAGATCAAGAGCCCCTTCCCAACAACCCTGGCCGTTGGTTGTCAGGGTCTGTGGGCAGGGGCTTATCGGAATCTAGAAGCCTCCTTTAACAAGGGGGCCCCCAGATCCCGCCCCCCCCCCACCCTATGTGAATGAGTATGGGGTACATTGTACCCCTACCCATTTACCTGAAAAAAAAGTGTCCAAAAAAACACACTACACAGGTTTTGAAAATAATTTATTAAATCAGCTCTGGCATCTTCTCCCCTCTCCGGCTCTTCTCCCTCTCCAGCTCTTCTTTCTTCTGCTCTTTTGCAGGGTTTCTGTCTTCTGAGGGGTCTTCTGTCTTCACCTGGGCTTCCTGTCTTCTGTTCTTTTGCCACTGTCTACTCCGCTGTCTTATCTCTCTTCTTTTCTGGAGATGTTGACTTGCCTCTCTCTCCCACTCGAATGCCAAGTCCAAGTCCATGCTGTGCGTCGCCTTATATTAGCATGGGGCGAAGGGGAAGTGGAAGAGAGCGACGAGTCTGGTACCTCCTAGGGGGGAACCCCACGCAAATTTTTTTCATTTTTTGCAGGGGTTCCCCTTCATGATCCAAGTCGCACTGCAAGTCGGATCATCATGATCCGACTTCTGGTGCTACTTCTATTCAAATCAATGGGCTTCCATAGGGAACCATTGATTTTGAATAGAGGCAGAGAAACGCAGCTGAAAGCTAGCGTGGAAAAACGTGCATTGATGCTAATGCAAAACGCTGATAAAATCGCGTTTTAACATGGATTTTCTCCTGGCGTCAGTACCGGCATTACAGCTCGTTTTTCATAATGCCGTGTGTATGAGGACTTAAGGTTAGGTTAGGGTTAGGATTGGGAGTTGGGATTAGGATTATTTATTTGTTAGGGTGTTACTACTACTATGAACACTGAAGGTAAAGGAACCTCAAGGTACTGCCTAGTACGAAACAAAAATTCAAAGACAACATATAACAATATATATTATATATATATATATGTATATATAGGGAGATCCCAAACGTTGGGGAGGGAGCTTCTCGGTACAATATTCAACTCTAGAGATAAAAACCTGAGTTTGCTCAACCTTCACCCAGATAAAATTAATGACCAACTCACTGTATATACTTATGAAATAGTATCAAATTTATTATAGTAACAACCACATGAAAAGACAAAAAAAAATGCAAATGTGTAATAAAACCAGTATCTGAAATACACAATCTATCACACAATTAAACCCCCCCCCCCATTCATCTCTATGACATGGTAGGATCAAGCTGGCGGCCTGTATAAATTTATATGAAATGTATCCTTCACAGATCCTCTAATATTTGAGCACTTCACAGGAAATACAATGTCAATCTGTAGATGGATGGACTTAAGACATCCAAGAGATATGTAATGAAAGGTAGACCATTGGTGATCCAAGATGGGGTCTGTGGGAATGTGCACAACTGCACACATTAACAGATCCTTCATGCAGGGACTGAGCAGTGGTCAAGAGGGGGTAATATATAATACAATAATCCAGGCAATCCATACGCCTCGCTAAAGGAGGCTAGTTGATGGTACAGTCCTGATAAACTCCCTCGCACTGTGAAAAATCCTCCAGGATTGGGCTACTTTTCCCTGGTGACCCACAGACCCGGTGCTAAGAGGGTCATTCGTAATCCAAGGTGTAAGGTAAAAAAATAGTTCAATGAATTGTATACTTATCAGTTCTCCTGTGGATGTTGGCCATCCAGCATGTAACAATATACAGTCTTTATCCACGGGGTGCTTAGGTTTGCCACCTCATCCCTTTAAAACTGAACACATATTAATTACACAGGTTCTATGGCTGATTAAGGTGGTAATTAAACTCACTTGGTGCCTTATCTGCATTAAATTAGCCTCAGAACCTGTGTAATTCATATGTGTTCGGGTTTAAAGGGATGAGGTGGCAACCCTAGGGGTGCTGCTATTGCTGAAATAAAAGCTATGTATCCTCCAGTCTGATGTAACGGAGATGAGCAGGGGGTTCTACCTGACTGGTTTCGCCAGTCTTAGCCGGCTGCGTCAGAGGCTTGTGGCCGATGTCCCGCCACCATTCATGAGTGCTGGGTTTAAATGGCAGCCATATTACCAATACATGAGCCACACCTGCCCCCCAGCACAACGTGGGTGCATACATCACTAGACAGCGCCGGTCGCAGCTTTCCCACATCATGTCTGGGGCGGGTCTACCCCTGGGAGCTGTGGCTGTATAGGTCTATTAGAGAATTCTTGGACATAGAAAAAATGTTCCAACACAAACATAAAATTCCTCCCACTGACCACTGGAGGGAGCCTGAAGATTTTTACAGATTCACAGTGTTAGTCCAAGAAATCTACCCACATTATAAGTGGCTTCAGACTATGGTGTCCATTTATAAAGCAGTGTAAAAAAATCCAATGCTTGAAATAAAATAACACAATAAACTTCAATACATTTCTTGAAATAAAAAAATCCAATGCTCAGTTCTCCGGCATTCACAGAGGAGATCGTTCTCCCCTGTGTGCCTGTTTATTAAACGGTGTAGATCACTTCACAGTTTGTGAAGTGTAGTGATCTACAAACGATTTAAACAGTGGAGAACGCCCTGATCTCGTGAGACATTCCGAGATTACGGCACCGAAATTCACAGAAACTCAGAGATGTTGGTTTATTAAGCAGTGATAAATGATCACTACTCAGTAACGGACATTCTCGGAAGAGACTGCCAAAACAGTTAATAAAATTATTAGCCCCCCTACACTATATATGTATATATAAACACATACACACCTTATATATATATATATATATATATATATATATATATATATATATATATATACCGACATACATTATATATACACATATATATACACACACATCATATACATGTACTGTATATGCATATATACACATATACAGGGCAGGGGGACATGGCTAATGTGTTGGGGGGTCTGAACGAGGCAGGAGGAAGTCTATAATCTTCCTCCTTCCCCGGGATTCCCTCTTCACCCCCCCAATTCTCCACCTCTGAGCTGGTGAATCGGGGAGGGTGAATTCTGACCCAGATCGCCAGTGAAGTGCGGAGATCGCAGCTTCATAAACTGGCCATTTCTGTGTCAGTGAATGACAGTTCTCCCTGTGCAGAGATAATTGGCGGAGAACAGGTTCTCTCCCGATTATCTCTGCTTTATAAACCGAAAATGAACTGTGATCAGCGGTGATCCTTGGGATCACCGCTGATCACAGTTTTATAAAAGGACACCTATTGCTGAGAAAGGCATTTTAAAGCCTGTGCATGTGTACTAAACTCATAAAGACCAATGCCTTATATCTTATAATGCACAAAATACAGTGAGTGGGGAAAAAAAAAAATGTCATCTCTTCCTGAATTCAAACTTACTTCAAAAAAGGGGATAAAACTCAAACTGTCATTGAGTCCAGGGGCTTTTGTGGCCTCCAGTTTCCAAATCCAACGAGAGTCACATTGTAACACTCGTTGATCAAAATATCCCCCTCTCTTATCCTCTGGTACCATTTCTAGGACCCAGCATTTCAAACAGCTGGGGTCCCTATTGTGTTGCAGGCAAACGTTGTTTCAAGTGATACGTCTCAATTTTGTAAATCTGCTCCTGCAAGCGTTTGTGAATGGGTCTGATGGTTTTGCCCACGTAAAACGACTTACAGGAGCACAAAATGACATAAACTACCCCCATTGTGGCACAAATGGCCTTTTGCCTACATTTGAGGATTCTCCCCATAGGGAGTTGGAGCATGTCCCCCTCCACCATGTAGGGGCAATACTCGCAACCCCCACACTGGGACATCCCCAAATTTGTGGCACGTATGGCGGGTCTCCAAGTGACATCGCTATGTACCAGGAGGTTATCCAACGAGCGGGCCCTCCTGTATACCAACCATGGATCCTTTGATATAAATTTTTTAACTGAGCTGTCCTCCCTAAGGAGATGCCAGTGCGTCGAGCAGATGTCCCTGACTTTGTCAATTTTTTGGGTGAACTGGAGGCTTAGTCTAGCATGCTCCTGCCCCCTCTCCTGTTCCTCTTTACGTCTGAAGATCAATGTGCTCCTATTGGTTTCTTTTCCTCGGTTATAGGGTTTGGTAAGCCACTTTTTGTGATAACCCTTGGATTGAAATCTCTGCCTAAGTACACCGGCCTCCTGTTCAAAATCTAGATCCTCTGTGCAGTTACAGTGTGCCCTCAAGTTCTCTCCTGTTGGAATATTTCTGATCAGTGATTTGGGATGGGATACAAGCTTCCTGCATGCAGCAAACGATTTACCGACGTAGGTTTGCTAAAGAGTTTGGTTTTGATGTGGCCATCTAGTTCCAGAAAAATGGTCAGGTCCAAAAAGGTCACACTATGTCTTTCATATTCACATGTAAACTGCAAGTTATAGGGGTTATTGCCCATAGTTGCCAGAACAGATTGAAGTTCACCTTTGGTGCCCGACCATAACATGAGGACGTCGTCGATGTACCTGTACCTGGAAAATATATCTCATACTGTATGCTTTACTAATCATTCAGGCTGCATTCACACCTGAGAATACGCGCCTTTGAGCGTTTTTCCAGCATTTTTTTTTTTCACAATTTTGGCGCGTTTTTATGCACAACTTGTGTGTTTTTATACAGTGTCTTTAACCACTTCAGCCCCGGAAGGATTTCACACTTTAGGACCAGAGCACTTTTTGCGATTCGGCACTGCGTCACTTTAACTGACAATTGCGTGGTCGTGCGACGTTGTACCCAAACTAAATTTGTGTCCTTTTTTTCCCACAAATAGAGCTTTCTTTTGGTGGTATTTGATCACCTCTGTGTCATTTCTGATCCCCGCTATAAACAAAGAAAGTTCGACAATTTAGCAAAAAAAAACAATTTTTCTTACTTTTTGCTAAAATACAAACCAAAAAAAAAAAAATATAATAAAACATTTTTTTCATCGGTTTTGGACGATTTATATTCTTCCTCATATTTTATGCTATAAAATTGCACTGAATACTGTGTAAATGTCATTGGCAGTGAAGGGGTTAACCTGGAGGGGGCGCTCTAAGGGTTAAATGTGTTCCCTAGGCGTGTTCTAACTGTATGGGGGCTGGCAGGGGGAGGAGAGTGATCACCGCTTCCATATACAGGAAGCCTGTGATCACATTCCTTCCCCCTCTGTCAGAACGGAGATCCATGTTAACATACACGGACCTCCGTTGTTTCACTGCGGGGGGGGGGGCATCGCGGGTAGCTGGCGGCAATCGAGTCCGCCCTACCCGCTCCCTGGCCCCCCCGGACACAGTGAGCGCGCGAGCGAGCCTCCGGCGGTGCACACGCTTACAATACTCGTTATCGTGGCCGCCGTCCTGTGACGGAGTTTCGCCGTAACGAGCAATCTTGCCGCCGTCACGCTGCAACGGGTGGTCGGCAACTGGTTAAAATTTGGTGTTTTGTTTTTATTATTAGCCAATAGAGAAAACTATCATCTATTGCATCATTTGTTGCTAGGTATTTCAGCTTTTTTCCTTTTTTATTATTATTAATATTTAGTAATAGTAATAATAAATAAATAATAAATAACCAAACACCCTAACACATAATAAATAAGAAGTAGTAGTAGTAGTAGTAGTAGTAATTTTCTTGTTCAGATTTGGGTGTTTATTATTTTTTTATTCTTATTATTGTAAAGGAAATCTGTCAATTCTGTATAAAATTGTATTCTTTTTTGTATGCTTGCCTATGTATTGCATACTGCATAACAGAAATGAATGTCTCTTGCAATTGACGATGTGCTTCCTTGTGCCAATTTTTTAAGCTGAACTCCAGTAATCTCCTTACTGCCTGACAGCATTGGTCCATTATGGACCAATGAAAGTATGCATATCACATACACTATATAGTCAAAAGTATTGGGACGCCTGCCTTTACACACACATGAACTTTAATGGCATCGCAGTCTTAGTTCGTAGGGTTCAATATTGAGTTGGCCCACCCTTTGCAGCTATAACAGCTTCAACTCTTCTGGGAAGGCTGTCCACAAGGTTTAGGAGTGTCTATGGGAATGTTTGACCATTCTTCCAGAAGCGTATTTGTGAGGTCAGGCACTGATGTTGGAAGGCCTGGCTCACAGTCTCCACTCAAATTCATCCCAAAAGTGTTCTATCGGATTGAGGTCAGGACTCTGTGCAGGCCAGTCAAGTTCCTCCACCCCAAACTCGCTCATCCATGTCTTTATGGACCTTGCTTTGTGCACTGGTGCGCAGTCATGTTGGAACAGGAAAGGGCCATCCCCAAACTGTTCCCACAAGGTTGGGGGAAATGAAACTGTCCAAAATGTCTTGGTATGCTGATGCCCTAAAAGTTCCCTTCACTGGAACTAAGGGGCCAAGCCTGAAAAATGTTATTTCAATGTAATTTGATCTTAATGTCATTTATTTAAATTATTAAAATGTTATTTAAAAAAATCAAGGCATTCTGTGATTTTTGGCAGTACCCTGCGAGTGACTCCTTGTGGGGGGGAAGCTGCTCACACAGGACTCAGAAGATCGTGGCTATCACTGCAGTAGTGCTGACCACTAAAGTGATTGTCAGCTTCCCCCTGCGTACCCTCAGGCAGTGCAGGGACAAGGTCATCTAGAGCCCAGGGTGAACATGCAGAACTTGATCCCCCCTCAAGATGTAAATTACCACTCTCAGCACTCCCCCTCCCTAATTCCCCCTCCTAGAACAATACTTACCCCCTGCCAACCCCCCTCCCTAATTCCCCCTCCTAGAACTATACTTACCCCCTGCCACGCCCCCCCCCCCCCCAATTCCACCTTCCAACACAAATCCCCTCCCCCCCTCCTTGTGGCGCCTCACCTACCTCACATGATACCACAGTGCCCATGGCAGCTTCCCCTCCTGCCCACCCCTTGTCCCGGCCCTGCCCTCAGGTACAAGATATTCATATTTATTGGTCCAAGCAGGTCCAATGTAAGGATACACTAAAGCTGGAGTAAAGCGTTCTTTAAGTTATGTCTGGGGGTCCTACATGGCACCTGTCCTTGCATTTAACCAAAAGATAAGATCTTTGGTGCACCTGCCATGTCTGAGAATTTCCGCTCATGCTATTCTCTCTAGAAACAAAACCCACTACATATTACAAGGCTACCACTGTCAACTTTTTTAAAGGTTCCAGAAGCCTGTTATCATCATCCTTGCCTTGCTACCTATTGAGTGACTGACTATTATATATGCCATTTGTAAGTTAATATTTTGTTGGCCATCAGTAAGTTAATAGAGTATGAAAAACTACAAATAAAGAAAAGGGAACTGGTCCCCATAAAAAAGGCCTTGAAATAGGTTATCATACAGCCACATACCCCCAATGTACAATTTCTCTTTATGCGTTTCACTCGATCAGGAGCCACCTCATAGGGTAAGTTCATAGGGGCTGTATTTCCACAGAGGTACATTTTTTTCATTGTCTCCTCGCCCCTTCGGTTACCTATAGGATACTTGTAATGAGATCTGGTGGGTTTAGGTGCTGCAGCATGAGGTTGAACCATTCAGGGCACCAAGGGCACCCATTATGCACATTTCTCAACAGTTAGGATGAAAAGGACTAATTGTGAAACTTCAGTCCATACAAGGACAAAGACTCCTGAGCAGACAAGTAGAGCCAGCCAGAGTCACACAAGGCAGAAAGAGTCAGAAACCTTTCACTCAGCCTTTTTCAACCTCTTTAGCCCAGAGGGACCCTTGAAATACTATTCAGGTCTCTGGGAAGCCCTCATACAAAATTATCTACAGTTCACAGTCCATTGGCAAGTCTATTTTATTTTAGATATATTAATAAATAAACAAAATAATACAGAATGTGCCATACCTAGAGTATTTGACTCTCTCATTTGCTGTTGTGTCCATAGGACAGAAAGGAATATATCCCAAATGGGACACAGATGGCAAAAAAATTCCAAAAACCTGTTAGAGTTGATAAATTCCTTTTTATGTCCAAAATGAAAAAAAATGGCTTTGGGTGTTGTTGTTTAACATGCTATCATGTACAAAAATTAGCATTTCTGAAGCTAAACCTAAATACTGAGCTTCTCAATTGATGCCCAATTTATCCATTGGACCTATTGTTATTTCCATTGATAGATCTGTGTACGTTACCGCAGACAATCAGAAAAGCGCAAATCATTTCCAAATACCTTATCCAAAGAAGAAACTCCAGCAGGTAATATCCCACAAAACGGTCCCAGACCCAACTGGCTTTGGAAGACGGAGGCTGAAGGAAAAGAAATAAAGAATTAGGACTTTTCTCCATTAATTAATGTCCGTCTCAGCCTAATTCATACCATAATAGGCAATCAAAGGGCTGGAAAATTATGTCGGCACGGCAATTCGTCATCTATAGAGGAACGCGGTTCATTCTCCGTTTGAGGACAATGAGGCTGCCTAGCATGGATCGTTTATAAAAAAAAGGCATTTACAATTCCAATTCTCATTAATCTACAAGAAATCCTTCATACTTTGTCTTTTGCAGCGTAAGTCTGGGGAAATGAGCTGCATATATTACCATTGAAAGCATTGTGATAGGAAAGGTCTGCAAAACCCATAATGCTGTATAACATACAGAAAGTTATTTGTGTGGTTAAATGGCTGAGATTCATGACAAAGCTTCTATGGTTTTATTACATCCTGGGTGTAGGATGCAGTTGAGGTTGAACCGCTTATGGATGAGCTTAAGGTTTGAACACAAGTTCGGGCTGAACCTTGGCTGTTTTGGCGTTCAGCAAAACAACCAAACATTTAGCCATTCGGTTGGAGCCAGCCATCATGTACAGTAGTGGTAATACTTTTATGATATACCTACTGTATGTGTCAGCATGTCATTGGGTTGTAATCCCTGGTGTGAGTATTTCATTGGTTTGGGACCACTGGTGTCAATTAGTCATTGTGTTGGGACCCTAAGGGTCAGTATGTCATTGTTAGGGCATGCCTATGTGTCAGTGTGTCATTGGTTTGGGATCCCTGGTATCAATAAGTCATTGTGTTGGGACCCTAGATTTTAATATGCCATTGTTATGGTATGGTTATGGTACCTGTGTATCAGTAGGTCATTGGTTTGGATTATTGATGTCAATAGCTCAATTTTTTTTTTTAAATCCAAGGTTCAGTGTGTGATTGTTATGTGATCCCCATACACCATGTTTATCTTTGTCTTATGTATAAAATTCCCATGTAATCCATCTCTTTCACTCATCCATATATATTTAATTCTCTGCTTATCTTGGATTATTAATATCCCTCTGTACATTTTAATATATCCCACATGCATACAGTGTGACTGCTCAATGCACAGGACTGTGCGGATAATAGCACAGCACAAATAGCAAAAAAACTTCAATCAGTGCGGTACCTTGTCTGTAGGGTCTTGATAATAGGCACTGACATTTTCTGTGTGTGGAAACCAGAGGAAGCGAAAGTATTCTGAAGCCTTTAAATGGACATCAAGATTATCAAGGACCTAAAAGACACAAGAACAGGGTTCTTTAAAGCAACACAATAGTTGGATGTACATTATTTTATATAGAAAGTACCAGGAAGGCCAAAGTGGCAACTGATGGGGGATCCCCTGGTCACAAGCTGCTTGATTTCTATAGGTCTTCCAACAGCTGCCATCTAGCAGTTAATTTAAATGAGTGACACTCAGATATCAGATAACTACAATTCAAATAGAGCAACATGTATTCCATGAAACACAACTAAAAGCTCTTAAAAATGTTCATTCACTATTAATGAACTGTTGTAATAAGGTGGAACAGACTCGCCCTATAGGCATTTTCTATTCCACTTGACATTTTCTTCTTCTGGATACTAAGGTCCATAGAGGAAAGACATACTAAATAATAGAACTGTTCAGCAGATGTCTGTGCAGTGAACAATGTAACTCGGGGTGGCAGGTCCTATTTGCTGGAGTCCTGGCTACAAATGAATTAAAATGCTATCTACATGGAGTGTGTATATTCTTCCTTGGTGTGTGTGCGGTATCTCCCAGTTCTCTAGTTTCCCCACAACGTCTGATCAGGCTGGTTCTATAATGTGCGCATGAATGTAGCAGCTGTTAAAGTTCCTCAGGGGCGGGGACTGATGGAGAACATGTGCTGAAAAATATAGTAATTTTTGTTGGTGTTAAAAAATGTAATGTTCATAATGCAGTTATCTACCACTATAGAAGCTATTTATAAAGATATGCAGAGCTTAGGTTTTTTGGCCATGTCTGTTTGATACTTTCTGTAGAGGTCTTTGAAATGTGTGAGCAAGAGTGGCACACTTGGGCAATAAATGGCTAAGCCAACATCTGAACTAAACCAAACCTGGCCAGCTGGACCAATCCTGCTAAACACTGGATAGAGGGAGATGGAAAAGTTTGTATGGTCAAGTATATTTTATGGCCAAGGAAACTATGTGCACCCCCTCCCAATGATTAAGCTCAGGTGTTTCTAGTACTGTTAAAGCTATACTATACATTTTAGACAATTGTGTTCTTCCAACCTTGTGGTAACAGTTTGAAGAAGATCCTTTTCTTTTCCAGCCTGACTGTGTCCCTGTGTACAAACCAAGCTCCATAATGACATGGTTTGAGGGTGTGGTTTGGCAGCCTGAAGTCTGAGCTCTGTTGCTGTGAAAGATCTGCGTGCCTTTCTCCATCTCCTCAGCGACAATGGGCAAAATTGGTAGACTTGTCTACTCTACGAAAACCCCACATTCACAATTGGGGGGCAACTTTCTGGAAATCTTTTGGACTCAGCTTGCCAACACACTGGATGAGTCTCAGCCTGGCTCCTTTCCCTCCAACAGACAAATGGAACAAGTCCCCCAAGACCATCGACTTGGAGACAGTGCTAACCCTGATCCAACAGATGCCAAAAATGTTGGATCTGCTAGCTACTGTGACTGATATTCAGAGAGCCCTTTTCAAAGCAATGTTGGGCCTGAAGGAAGAGCTTAGGGGGGTAGTCGACCACCTTGTGGAAGTGGAGAAGGTGGGCCATCATGATGATGACATCAAAGACATGCAGGCTGGCTTCTCACTGCATTATGGGCAGCTGATGAAGATGCATAACGACACGGTTTGACCAGTTTGGTGTGAAGGAACCTGAGTAGCTTGCAGAGAGCTCTGACCTTAACCCTACTAAACCCCTTTGGGATGAATAAGAACACGGATTGTGAGCCAGGTCTTTTCATCAAACATCAGTACCTGACCTGAACCCCACTGAACACCTTTACGATGAATTGGAACACCAATTGGGGGGTCAGGTTTCCCCATCCAACATCAATTGCTGATATCAACCGTAATGAACACCTTTGGTATGAACTGCAATGCTGGCTGTAAGTCAGGTCTTCTCATCCAACATCAGTACCTGACTCAACCCTACATGAGCAACTTTTGGATTAACTGGAATGCCAGTTGTTAGCCGAGTCTTCTCATCCAACGTCAGAACCTGACCTCCATCCTATTGAACACCCTTGGGATGAATTGGACAACCAATCTTGAGCCAGATCTTCTCATCCAGCATTAGTACCTGACTTCCACCCTACTGAACACCTTTGAGATGACTTGGAACACTGATTCTGAGGCAGGTCTTTTCATCCAACTTCAAAACCTGACATCAACCCTTCTTAACACCTTTGGAATGAATTGGAAGCCACGTCTTCTCATCCAACAATAGTACTTGACCTCACAAATGGGCACAAATTCCCACAGACACACTCCAAAATTGTGGAAAGTCCTCTGGGGCTGTTATAGCAACAAAAGGTGACCATCTTCATATTAATAGCAATGGTTTTGGAATGAAATGCTAAACAAGTTCATATAGATGTGATGGTCAGGTATCCACAAGCTCTTGGCCATATAGTGTACTGTATATGTATTATAACAGTGTGCACACGTATGAATATTAGAACACTACAGATTTAAAATGTCTCAGTTTAAAGACTGTGTGTGATAAAAAGGACTGAGGGATGGAGGAAATCAAAATGAGTGAAACTGTCACACCGAAAATGGGAGCTGAAATCCAGCAGTTGGGCGGTGGTAACATCTTTGGTATCTTATATGCTCCAGATGTACTTCTCCTGCTCCTTGTGCAAACATCTGTGCAGTATCCTGTAATGTCCCTATACATTTGCTGGGCATATGTCATCCCAGCAGGCAGCATGTCACTATAGTTACTAAGGAGAGCGTGAATGGAGATTTATCACAGACAGTCTGGAAGGGTTTACAAGGATATTGGAAAATGTCAACTCCATTTAAGTAATGCTACAGTGTAGCCTCCGATCAGTGAAGACTTAATGGTATCACTATGCAGAGAAAGCTTTCCAAAAAATGTACACTTAATTTAAATAAAATGATAGAGTCAAGCTAAGAAAAATATAACCATTTTTTTTTCTTATTTAGTATGTTTATTCGCTTTTTTTTAAAGGGGCAAATAACATTGCAGTACAGCTTTTTGCAAAGATAAAGAAGAAATTTGCTATGTACATGGGGTGTTCTAGTTCGTAATTTTTGGCATGATAACATACAATAACATGGTTGTGAGTAGGTTATCTCAGGGGTGTACAAAGAGAAAATGGGATAGTGTGGAAGATTCCCCGAGATGGGCTGGAGGGGGGAGATCTGAAACCATTGGTGGGGGGGGGGGGAGATCTGAAACCATTGGTGGGGGGGGGGGGTTGGACCGGGGAGAGGGAAGGGATGTAGTAAGGATTGCGTAGCAGTATAGAACAGGAACACCAGGCAGTATAAGACCGAAGGAGGAAGGAGTTGGGATGGGATCAAGTTGAACTCATTACACAATATTAGGGTTCAGCACATAGCCAATGAGTAAATGGGGTTGCTAATGTGGGAGATTGGCTTGTGGTGGCTTGGAGGGGGGATTGGAAATAGGGTATTGGGAAGGGGGGGGGGGTAGGTCCGGGAAGGGACAGGGATATACCAAGGTTTGCTTAATAGTCTAGAACTGGAAGACCAGGTAATTAAAAACAGAAGAGGATAGGTGGTGAAGGGTTTAGCTTGTTTCAACTTCAACTCAGCACACATAAAAATTTAATGGGGTTTACAACATAATTATAGCTGCAAAGATTGGGCAAACTCAATATTGAACCCTATGAACTAAGACTGGGGTGCCATTAAAGTTCATGCGTGTGTGAAGGCAGGCGTCCCAATACTCTTGACAATATAGTGTAGCAAGGTTTGCATAACAATACAGAACAAGTAGACCAGGCAGTTAAGAAAAGAAGGGTGGGGGGTAATTGGGGTTTAAGATTTTTTTCAACTGCAATTGAGCACTCATGGGAACAAATATTAGAGTTCAATACAAGGGCAAACCAGGGTGGCCAACATGGGGGATTGATTTGGGATAGTCTAGGCATGGGGGTCCTGGAACCATTGGTGGGGTAAGTCCAAGGAAGGGCAGGGATGTTAACGTCAACTCCACACATGTAGAAAATATTAAGGTTCAAGACAGCCAAAGAGAAAATGGAGTTGCTAATGTGGATTGACTTGAGATAGCCCATCTGCGATAATACTTATCTTCCTCCCTGCCTCAGCAATCTTTTCTCCAACATGGTCCTGGCCACTTGGTGGGGTGGGGAGGATGTAGAGCATTAGTGTTCACCTTTTTATTTTTTTGGAAAAGGTGAACTAACTCTTTAACCCTTGCAATGCAAGGGGAGCTCCTTGCAAGGGTGTTTTTTTAATTCCCTAAGTACTTTAAAAGAACAAATTCTCCAAGGCTGGGTTCACACTATGTGCGGCTGCAGGGCACAGCAGGGGCAGCGTCCCCATTCACTGTTTCCGGTCTGAATTGTTCCCACAATGTTGGGAGCATGAAATTGTCCAAAATGTCTTGGTATGCTGACACCTTAAAAGTTCCCTTCCCTGGAACTAAGGGGCCAAGCCCAACCCCGGAAAAACACCCCCACACCATAATCCCCCCTCCACCAAATGATTTGGACCAGTGCACAAAGTAAGGTCCACAAAGACATGGATGAGCGAGTTTGTGCAGGCCAGTCAAGTTCCTCCACCCCAGAGTTCTGACCTCAACCCGATAGATTTGGAATGAATTAAAGTGGAGACTGCAAGCCAGGCCTTCTCGTCCAACATCAATGTCTGACCTCACCAAATGCGCTTCTGGAAGAATGGTCAAACATTCCCATAGACACTCCTAAATCTTGTGGACAGCCTTCCCAGAAGAGTTGAAGCTGTTATAGCTGCAAAGGGTGGGCCAACTCAATATTGAACCCTACAGACTAAGACTGGGATGCCATTAAAGTTCATGTGCGTGTAAAGGTAGGTGTCCCAATACTTTTGGTAATATAGTGTATGTTGACAAGGAGCAGGCTGAGAGAAGGAGAGATTACCTCAGTATGCCACTGCTCTTTCAACGTCCAATCACAGGCTGGGATGACCAGGCTGTATTACTTAAAGCAGAGTTCTTTAGGTTTATTAAAAGTCAGCAGCTACAAAATGTGACATTTAATAAACAAACACTCACCTATCCCATGGTCCAGCAATGTGGCCGCCCGATGCCTCGCTCCTCTCCCCCTCCTCTCCATGCAGCCGGCATTGCAACTGTGGGCACCCGACCGTGACAGCTCTCAGCTTCACAGCCGGGCACGCACTGCGCATGCGTGAGTGGAACTGCACTTTGTCAATGGCCAGGCAATCTTCTGGGACCTATGATGTGTCCCAGAAGATTGCAGGGAGGGAGGGGCCATCTAGGAGAGAGGAGGAGTCTAAACTAGGTACCCCCCCCAAAAAGAATGACATGTCAATTGTGGCATGTCAGGGGGCAAAGTGTATTTAAAGCGGAAGTTCCCCTTTTGGGTGGAACTCCGCTTTAACTTCAGTGGAGAAAATTCAGGTCATCCACCTGGCTGTGCTGTGTGGCAAGGCCGTGTAAATCTTAAAACTGGATGGACAGAAGTACAAACCCTTTGGTAGGTATAACAGCTCATCTCAATATTCAGCTGTTTTCCTAGAGTTCAGCTTTGATTCTGTAGGTTGACATTTCTAAAAAAGAAAGAGGAGCCGCTGTAAGCGGCAAATTAATTTGTGTCTTCTCTCATAACAGCTCCTCGCCTCCGCCAAATAAGAAAAATGCCGGAGCGGGATGGGAGCGCGCGGACGGGAAGATGCGCAGCATCGAGCGACGTCTCGTCAATCCTCCCGCATATTATTTTGTTTTTGTTTTATGACAGAACACAATAGAATTATGCAGCGGAGATGTAAGAGAATAGGGAATGAAGTCATGCGCTGTAGTTCTGAATTTACATTTCTAAAAACCCATTTCTGGAACAAAGGCATTGTTCACCCAGCTGAGAAACGCGCCGGATGAGGTTTATTTTCTACAGCTCGTTCTAATATGTAAGTGTTTCAAAACACGTTTTCCCCCCAGCTGAATGAATACTAATTGAAGCATTGGGAGCACAATGTAGTCCTTGAAGACACTTTTAGTAGAATATCATTCCTTACATTTCTACATCCTACAGCTGCTGCACAACAGTAGGTGATAAGGTTCATTAAGAGACCCTGTCACTTTGCCCGTGCAGGACAAAGTGATGGTGTCTTTGCAAAGACCTCACATCCCCACTGACCTCCCTTGAAGCCCAACTTAGGGAAATCCAAAAATTCCTCCTTGTAGTGGGGCTTCACCTGCACTGCAAGGGTTTGCCTTCTCATTTTGGTCTAGGGGAGAATAAAAGCACTTTAACTTACCCGATCCTCCACTCCTTTGGCAGACGGTGCTCCCGCATGCTCTAGCGGTGGACTGTCACTTGGCATGGTCAAGTCCAAAATAAGGCAGCGGACCCTGAATTGGTCTTGATGGCATCAGGAAAATAGTCTTCTGAGTGGAAGGGAGAAGAAACTGCTTGGACTGGTCTAACAGAGCAAAGAAGAGCAGGATCAAGTAAGTAAATCTTCTATACAGCCCCACTGCATGGAGGAATTCTCAAGTTTCCCAGAGCTCCAGGCAAAGTAACTAGTCTTAAAAATACTTCCTCCCCTCTCCTAACAGTATGTACAGTATCTCACAAAAATGAGTACACCCCTCACATTTTTGTAAATATTTTATTCTATCTTTTCATGTGACAACACTGAAGAAATGACACTTTGCTACAATGTAAAGAAGTGAGTGTACAGCTTGTATAACAGTGTAAATTTGCTGTCCCGTTGGCAACAAAATTGGGTACACCCAGGGCCAGCCCTACCATGGGACCCGGTGGGACCATGAGACCCAGGCGGCACTTTAAGAGGGGCGGCAACCAGTTGGACTGCTCAAGGACCCAGGGCTCCCTCCCTCTAGCATGCATGCAGTGTCTGTGTCATACTGTCATGTCATGCTTGTACTGCTGAGGAGCGGAGCGGGGGCTGGAGCGGCTCTCCTGGTCCCGGAACAGCACAGGCCGCCACTGTATAACCGCTGAGTAGCCATTCGTTAAGCAGAAGCCTGAGGATCACAGCCAACAGGAGCCCGAAGTAGTGCTGGGGAGCGGAGCGGTCAGGAACAGTACAGGCAGGCTTCAATAGCAGGAGCACCTGCCAGCCGCTGCCACTGCACTGCTGAGTAGCCGTTCATTCAGGAGGAGACAGAGGATCGTAGACAGCAGCCAGAGTCCGAAGTAGTGCTGTGCTGGGGAGTGGAGAGGGGCAGAGAGGAGTGGGGGTGGAGCGGTTCGGAAGAGCACAGGCAGGCCGCGGGCTTCAATAGCAGGAGCACCCGTGGGCTGCTGCCACTGTACCGCTGCTGTCTGAGATTGAGTAGCCGTTCTCCTTCCTGCCTGCCTGTCAGCTGGCCTATGAGCACCTCTTCACACCCCTACATTCACCTCCCTAACTGTACCTGCATGAGCCCCGCTCCGGTCTCTGTGCCACCCACCTGTCCCTCTGCCCCACTCCAGTCTCTCTGCCACCCACCTGTCCCTCTGTCCCGCTCCTGTCTCTCTGCCATCTACCTGTCTGCTCCCCGCTCCAGTCTCTCTGCCACCCACCTGTCCCTCTGCCCTGCTCCAGTCTCTCTGCCACCCACCTGTCCCTCTGCCCCACTCCAGTCTCTCTGCCACCCACCTGTCCCTCTGCCCCACTCCAGTCTCTCTGCCACCACGTGTCCCTCTGCCCCGCTCCAGTCTCTCTGCCACCCACCTGTCCCTCTGCCCCGGTCCTGTCCCTCTGCCATGCACCTGTCTCTTCCCCCCCTCCCGTCTCTCTGCCACCCACCTGTCCCTCTTCCCTGTTCCAGTCTATCTGCCACCCAACTGTCCCTCTGCCCCACTCCAGTCTCTCTGCCACCCACCTGTCCCTCTGCCCCCTCCAGTCTCTCTGCCACCCACCTGCCCCTCTGCCCCACTCCAGTGTCTCTGCCACCCACCTGTCCCTCTGCCCCACTCCAGTCTCTCTGCCACCCACCTGTCCCTCTGCCCCACTCCAGTCTCTCTGCCACCACGTGTCCCTCTGCCCCACTCCTGTCTCTCTGCCATCCACCTGTCTCTTCCCCCCTCCCATCTCCCATCAACAAGAAGTTGAGTTCACGTGCTCAGCGTCACATCCAGAGGTTGTCTTTGGGAAATAAACGTATGAGTGCAACCAGCATTGCTGCAGAGGTTGAAGGGGTGGGGGGTCAGCCTGTCAGTGCTCAGACCATACACCGCACACTGCATCAAATTGGTCTACATGACTGTCATCACAGAAGGAAACCTCTTCTAAAAATGATGCACAAGAAAGCCCGCAAACAGTTTGCTGAAGACAAACAGACTAAGGATATGGATTACTGGAACCATGTCCTATGGTCTGATGAGACCAAGATAAATTTATTTGGTTTAGATGGTGTCAAGCGTGTGTGGCGGCAACCAGGTGAGGAGTACAAAGACAAGTGTGTCTTGGCTACAATCAAGCATGGTGGTGGGAGTGTCATGGTCTGGGGCTGCATGAGTGCTGCTGGCACTGGGGGGCTACAGTTCATTGAGGGAACCATGAATGCCAACATATACTGTGACATACTGAAGCAGAGCATGATCCCCTCCTTTCAGAGACTGGGCGCTGGGCAGTATTCCAACATCAAACGACCCCAGACACACCTTCAAGACAACCACTGCCTTGCTAAAGAAGCTGAAGGTAAAGGTGATGGACTGGCCAAGCATGTCTCCAGACCTAAACCCTATTGAGCATCTGTGGGGCATCCTGAAACGGAAGGTGGAGCGCAAGGTCTCTAACATCCACCAGCTCTGTGATGTCATGGAGGAGTGGAAGAGGACTCCAGTGGCAACCTGTGAAGCTCTGGTGAACTCCATGCCCAAGAGGGTTAAGGCAGGCCTGGAAAATAATGGTGGCCACACAAAATATGGACACTTTGGGCCCAATTTGGACATTTTCACGTAGGGGTGTACTTACTTTTGTTGCCAGCGGTTTAGACATTAATGGCTGTGTGTTGAGTTATTTTGAGGGGACAGCAAATTTACACTGTTATACAAGCTGTACACTCACTACTTTACATTGTAGCAAAGTGTAATTTCTTCAGAATTGTCACATGAAATGTTAGAATAAAATATTTACAAAAATGTGAGGGGTGTACTCACTTTTGTGAGATACTGTATATATTTGTAGGTAGGTGTAGTCTGCTTTCTCCAGTGCACGTGGCATTCATCCACAGCGGCCTTGCAGAGGGAGCGGAAGTGGAGAGGAACTTAGTTCCACTATGGGTCACAGGGGGCATCTATCCGATTGGATGCTGGTATCTCATGTGACTCCGGTGGCCATCTTGAATAATGCAGAGTCTATTTGACCGCTTGTTGACCGTTATTATACTGAGGCAGGTTGGCACGGCTGCCCGAATTGCCGTAGGTGTATGTTGGGTGCGTACACGTCGATCTGTGGGCGCACACATGGCCATTCGCTAATGGGGGAGCTAACCAGCAGGTTCGGCGGAGTCGATGTCCTCTGGCAACCTGCAATCGCTCCAGAGAGAGGCAGAACGGGGATCTGCCAGTATAAACAAAGCAGATCTCCATTCTGTCAGGGGAGTAGAGAGAGATTCTCTGTTCCTAGTGATTATGAACAGCAATCTCTTTTCTCCTCTAGTGAGCCCAGCCCCCATACAGTTAGAAACACCTCCCAGGGAACACAGTTAACCCTTTGATCGCCCTCTAGTGTTAACTCCTTCCCTGTCAGTGTCATTTATACAGTAATCAGTGAATTTTTATAGCACTGATCGCTGTAAAAATGTCATTGGTCCCAAAAAAGTGTCAAAAGTGTCCGATCTGTCCGCCGCAATCTCGCAGTCCAGCTAGAAATTGCAGACCACCACCATTACTAGTAAAAAAAATATAATAATAAAAATGCCATAAATCTATCTCCTATTTTGTAGACACGGTAACTCAATCAATATACGTTAATCGGGATTTTTTTTTACCAAAAATAGGTAGAAAAATACATATTGGCCTAAACTGAGGTAGAAATGTATTTTTTTTACATATTTTTGGATATTTATTATAGCAAAAAGTAAAAAATATATATTTTTTTCAAAATTGCTGCTCTTTTTTTGTTTATAGCGCAAAAAAATAAAAATCACGGAGGTGATCAAATGCCACCAAAAGAAAGCTCTATTTGTGGGAAAAAAAGGCAGCCAGGCCACATTCCACCCCTCAAGACAGATGCTGTCGGCACGCCTGAGGCCTACTTCTACTGCCACATTGCTGTTATGTGCTGTGAGTGCTCCTGGTCCCGGTTGCCTTCATGCCTGGCCTGTTCTATATTTCTGAACTTCAATTACAATATATTCCTGTTTCTCTGCACTGGGACTCTGTGTGTAGGGAAGTGAAGTCTACTTGTTCCACTGTAGGTGGTGCTCTTCTGTGGCACTGCAATTGTAGAGGAAGTCAGGAGGAATTGTGTACCTCTATGGTTTCCGGGGTCACAGGGGGCAGCTATCCGATTGGATGCTGGTGCCTCATGTGACTCTGGCAGCCATCTTGGGTCAAGGAGAGTCTATTTAAGACCCTGGCTCCCAGACTTGGTGCACATTTTGCATGGGGCTAGAGTAGGGATAGGTCTCCCGTCTGGCAGGAAAAGTGCTTAGCATCAGGGAGAGGTTTCGAAAGGAGTAGGGAAAGTGCAGGGACACACCATCCTATGTGGAAGCCTTCCCACTTGGGTAAGGACTGGCCAGGCCACATTCCACCCATCAAGACTGTTGGAACACCTGAGGCCTACTCCTATTGCCACATTGCAGTTATATGCTGTGAGTGCTCCAGGTCGGATTGCCTTCCCGCCTGGCCTGTAATTGTCAAACTTCAGTTACAATATATTAATGTTTCTTTGTACTGGGGCTGTTTTCTGCTGCCGCACCAAGCTGCGTCTACCCGCACACTTACCACACTTACCTATTTTTAGCCTGCTGCAGTTGGGTCACGCAATCCCTTGAGTGGGCCAACAGCAGCTACAGGGAAGAGGAGAGAGTGCTTGACAACGTCATGGAATGCCTGGGAGCAGTGATGTCACCCATAGGCTCCAATGACCCATCCATTCTCAGCGTTCCCTCCTCTCCCCTGTGGCCACCGTTGGCTGACACAGGGGAGCTGATTCATGTGACCAGATTGGAGCGGCTAAAAATAGGTAAGTATATACAGTGCATCTTTCTTACACAGGTTAGTCAGAATAGTTGTTAGGAGTGGGTAGAGAACACTTTTAAAATTAATTAAGAGTGTTGTCACTCCAGTAACAGGACTACTATGACCTCCAACTGTTCTCTGCTCCATAACAAAGGGGGAGGGGTTCTTTAGTCCTCAGACCTAGAGGGAACAATGTAACTGATTAGAGTGCAGAGGGTCAGTGGGAGACAGACCTTATTGCATTGGTGGTCATTAGGAGGGTCATTGGATGATGGATGTCATTATATTGGTGGTCATTGGGAGGATCATTGGATGATAGACCTCATTATATTGGTGGTCATTAGCAGGCTCAGAGGTAGAAGGACTTCATTACAATGGTCATCATTGGGAGGGTCAGTGGTCGAAGAATCCCATTACACTGGTGGTCATTGGAAGGGTCAGTGGAAGAAGGACCTCATGAATTTTGTCTTTATTGGTCATTGGGAAAAAGACCCCTTTACACTGGTGGTCACTGAAAGGGTCAATGGGAGAAGGACCTCATTACATTCGATGTTATTTGGAGGTTCAGTGGAAGAAGGACCTTATTATATTGGTCACCATTGTAGTGTCAATGGGAAAAGGACGCCATTACACTGGTGGCCATTGGAATGGTCAGTGGGAGAAGGACCTCATTACATGGTTATCAGAAAGGTCAGTGAGAGAAGGATATTATTGAATTGGTGGTCATTGGGAGGGTTAGTTGCTGAAGGACCTTATTGAATTGGTGGTTGGTAAGGAAAATACCTGACATTGCAGCTAAAAAAGAGATAATTGGTGTCAGTAGTCTTTAATGTTTTAATACACAGTTGTAAGAAAAAGACAAGGGCCTTGGTGTCTGGAGAGAAACTTAGGGCTTGGTGACACCAGTGATAATTTATATGCAGATGAGAAAGAGGGACATTTTTTAGCACAAAGTACGTAGGTAAAAGAAAAACTAACCTCTGCCACGTCCCCAGTTAAATGAATTAGTACGCAGAAAATAATTGGTTGCACCCACACGTGTTTTTTTCACTACTACTCTTTCTTTATGCTTACAATATGCATCAGACTATTATGAAGGCCAACTGAAGAGGAAAGAGGAACATAGGGATCTGGATCTAAAGAGGGACATTCGCTCCGAATGAGGGACAGTTGAGAGCCATGCATACTATAAGTAAACGAAAGGGTGTTTTATAGGCTGTATTTTGGAGCTGGATTTTCTCACACAGTAGAATCCTCGCAGGATTTCTCAGTTCTCTCTGCAGTTGGGAAGTTTGTTAAGCAGTCTAGAAAGTTTGGAGATAATGTGTTCTTATCGGGATAATCAGGAGTACAGAAGAAATGGGATTAACCTTTTGTCAGGCTTCAAGCTCTGCTGATTAGGTTGAGATGCCTCGTCTTTTCATCATGCTCTTTGAGATGAGCAGCCTTGACAATCACAGGGAAATGGTGATGCCCAGCACCATCTACATGTCCTTTCTTCCTCTGTGCATTATGAAGGGCAGGAGGTTGATTTACACTATAAACTTTTTAAGTTTTATGTAATTGGAATAATTGGTTGGGCTAAATAATGTTGGAGCTTAACTCCTGTGCAAAGCGTTCTGTGCTTTTTGAGGGGATAGAACCTCTGTACAATTTTTTACTTATCCTCATTGGGAAAATTCCAATCACTTCCTGTTTATTCGAAGGGGATCAGATAGAACAGGAGAGAAGAGAAGCCCCCAACTTTCTGCCTATTAGAAAGAGGGTCACATGGAACAGGAATTAAGGGGAAATGGTCAGATGGAAGAAGAAAAAATGGAAATTTCTTTACTTCCTGTCTATTTGAAGGAGGTCAGATGCATCAGGAAAGAAGAGAAAATCTATTTTCTTCCTGTCAATTTTAACGAGGACCTAATCCTGAACCCACGCCTAAACCCAAGCACAGACTAAAGCCCAGGCCTGAACCTAAGCCTGGATCCAAGACAACCCAAAGCCCGAACCTAAACCTAAACCAAAGCCTGAATCCAAGCCTGAACCTAAGCCCAAACTAAAGCCTGAGGATAAATGGAACAGGAAAGAAGGGACATTCTCTCTTCTTATGATTTAATTTAAGGGAGACCTAATCCTGAACCCAAGCACGGACCAAAGCCTAATAAACCTAAGCCCGGATCTAACCCAACCCAAAGCCTGAACCTAAGCCGAGACCAAAGCCTGAATCCAAGCCTGAACCTAAGCCCAAACCAAAGCCTGAGGTCAAATGGACCAGGAAAGAAGGGAAAATCTCTCTTCTTCTGGTTTATTTTAAGGGGGAATTAATCCTTCTAAACCCAAGCCCAAACACAAGCCTGAACCTAAGCCCAGATCCATGCCAACCCAAATCCTAAACCTAAACCTAGACCAAAGCCTGAATCCAAGGCTGAACATAAGCCCAAACCAAAGCCCGAGGGCAGATGGAATAGGGAAGAAGGGAAAATCTCTCCTCTTCTGGCTTATTTTAAGAGGGACCTAATCCTGAACCCAAGCCTGGACCAAAGCCCAAACCTAAGCCCAGATCCAAGCCAACCCAAAGTCTGAACCTAGATCAAAGCCTAAACCTAAACCCGAACTCAAGCATGAACCCAAACCTAAGCCCAAACCTGAACCTAACCTTGGATAAGAGCCAAAACCCAAGCCTGAATCCAAACCAGAACATAAACTGGGACCAAACCCCAAATCTAAGCCCCAACCCAAGCCAGAACCCAAACCTGAACCTAAACCCGGACCAAAGCCCCAACCCAAGATTCAACCTAAACCCATAGTCAAGCCAACCTAAAGCCTGAACCTAAGCCTAGAACAAAGCCCAAGCCTGAACCTAAGCCCAAACCATAGTCAGAACCCAAGCCTGAACCCAAACTGAACCTAAACTCGGACCAAAGCCAGAACCCCAGCCCGAATCCAAGCTCCTTAATAATGACAAATATGAAAGAAACCTGGACAAGCTTTTTCTCCAACAACTGCATTTAAGCTATTCCAAGACTGTTAGCATAGCTTTATGTTAACATTTAATTATAGGTCCCCTTTAAATATACAAACTGATATTATGTTTGTTTAGTTTGACTTTGATTTTAATATTCGGGACCCTGCTCTGTAGTGCAATATTTTTAAAATAATTTAATTGGAATTTATGACACCTACTTCTCCTAAAAACATGAAAAAAAAAACAGCGAGGTAAGCTGTCGGTAGAATTCAGCCGCACAAACATTTGTATTAATCAAAATATACGTGGGCAGATCTGCAGGGAATTAATTAGGGATGTGAGTTTTTGACCTTGGGTAAGGCTACGAGCGTTCTCTGCCCAGATCCGAGGCTATAATCTTACTGGAATGACTTTCACTTAAATACCACTGCCAAGAGCTTCGACTTTAATCTTCGGATAAATCAGAGCAACAGGTCCCTCCTGCGTCCAGTCTCAGGCACTGATATAGTAAACAACTGCGTTTGCAACAGGCATGCGGGACCGATTTACCAAGGCCGTAAGCTGATTCACTGGGCTTTCAGTCTACGCCAATGCATCAGGGCACATTTATATTTTCACAGTACTTTGATGCATTTTAGGATGTTTTGGAGCATTGGCAGTCAACAATGTTCAATGGTCTGCCGTAATGCAACACATGATGTTAACAACCCCAATGATGGACTGCCAATGCACCAAGGTGTCCTGAAAATCGTACATGTCATAAAATTTGCAACTCAAAGCGCTATAGTGCATTGCCATGTATAGCTGTAATTCAGCGGGGGGGAGGGGGATTAGACCTCTTCAAAGAGACCAATGTTTCCACTCAGAGAGAAAAAGGTCATTCTCTACAGCATGCTGCCTCTGCCTTTTGGACCGCTGCTGGGGAGCTATTTCATCTGTGATTGTAGGCTCCATCTAGTGGCCACAAAGCAGTATTTTTCTGAAATACCTCAGTTAAGAAAATACCACATTATGGCCACTAGGTGGAGCTGACGATTGTAGAAAATAAACATATTATGCAAATTACAGGGTATTATTTGTGAAAGCTGTGCTTGAGAAATTTAGTGTTTTTTCTTATTTAAACCCCCTATTTGTATATTGTTTGAAACATAAAATTAATTTTTTGAAGTGGAAATATGCTGCACACTGTGTTTATGATTTGTTTCATTTTTTGTCTGCACGTTTTCTGGTATTTATTTGAGTAAATGATTACAAACGCTGCTTGTAATATTTTTTATTTTTGATGCTTTTTTTTAAATAATTATCTATTTTGATTTTATTTCATATTTTACAGTATTTATATATACAGTATCTCACAAAAGGGAGTACACACCTCACATTTTTTTAGACATTAATGGCTGTGTGTTGAGTTATTTTGAGGGGACAGCAAATTTACGTTGTTATACAAGTTGTACACTCACTACTTTACATTGTAGCAAAGTGCCATTTCTTCAGTGTTGTCACTTTTGTAAGATACTGTAAATATATATATATTTATTACACGTACTTATACAGCGCTGCCAATTTCCGCAATGCTTTACATATACTGTATATATTGTAAATTCACATTATTTTATTTTTTCATATCAGTGTTTCATTTTTTTATTCAAGGGCTGCAGCTGGATGGGATTTTTATAGCTTTAGAGCACAAAAACGTTTATAATCCGATACTGCCTCTCCAGCTGCCCACTGCCATGGTGGCCTCCTCTGGATCCACTCACCCAGATGCAGCAGATGAAAAGGAGGTGGAGTTGGTCTTCTCCTCTCCCCAAAAAGCGCCTTCCAGGTTCTTCCTATACAATCCCCTCTGGTTCGCTCTGTTCTTTTGAAGTGCACTGCATTCGTCTATTTTCTCCAGTTTGTTTGAGGGTTGCACTAATTTACCAACCCCCTGGCCCTGTGTCACGCTTTGACGACTTCTCTGCATGACTACCCTACTTCCTCTCCTCTGAAGTACCTGCCATCATCCTTGGAGACTTTAACATTCCAGTCAATGCTAACGCCTCAGCCACTTCCCAACTACTCAATTTAACCTCCTCCTTCAACCTAACACAATGGACACAAACCACCACTCACTCCAATGGCAACACTCTTGACCTTGTATTCTCCCACCTCTGCATTCCCTGCAACTTTTCTAGCACCCCCTTTCCTCTCTCTGATCACAACCTCATCAGTTTCACACTCTCCCTGTCCCCTACCTCCCATGCCGCCAACCTGCAGTTACCCTCAGGAACCTTTGCCAACTTAACCCTTCCCTTTTTCATTCTGCTACTGATTGTCTTTATGAGGAAATCACACCCCTGTCCTGCCCAGACATAGCCACTTCTGTTTACAACCACATATTGTCATCCTCCCTGCACAGAATTGCCCCCATCTCTACACGCAGAACCAGGCCTCGTCTGCTACAACCCTGGCAAACAGATTTCACCAGAAGTCTCAAGAAACACAGCCGTGCTCTTGAGTGAGTGTGGTGTAAAACGAAATCCCGACAAGACTTCACCCTCTACAAATCTGCCCTTCTCAAATACATCTCCTGCCTCCACTCCGCTAAAGAAATCTACTACACCACTCTCATCAAATCCCTGTCATTCAAGCCTTGTCAACTCTTCTCTACTCTTAATTCCTTACTCCACTCCCCACTGCCTCCAACCACCAACTTGCTCACTTCCCAGGAGATTGGCAATCACTTCAAAAACAAAATCGACACAATTCATGATGAGATATCCTGTGTTCAGCTTCCTTTACCAACCAACACATAAAGTCCAACACCCAGTGGCGACTGGTGAAATTTTAGGATGGGGGGGCGCCAGACCTTGCCCTTCCTTTTTTTACCACTATCACCAGATAGTGGTATACAGCATCACCAGTTAGGAGTATACAGAGTCACCAGATAGCAGTATACAGAGTCACCAGATAGCAGTATACACTTACAGGGCACCAGCTAGCAGTATACAGAGCTCCAGATAGCAGTATACAGAGCCCCATATAGCAGTATACAGAGTCACCATATAGCAGTATACAGAGTCATCATATAGCAGTATACAGAGTCACCATATAGCATTATACATAGCACCAGATAGGAGTATACAGAGCCACCATGTAGAAGTATACAGATCCCCAGATAGCAGTATACAGAGCCCCAGATAGCAGTATACAGAGCCCCAGATAGGAGTGTACAGAGTCACCATATAGCAGTATATAGAGCCCCAGATAACAGCATACAGAGTCCCAGATAGGGTATACAGGGTCCCAGATAGTAGTATACAGAGTCCCAGATAGGGTATACAGTCACCAGATAGGGTATACAGCGGCCCAGATAGCAGTATACAGAGTCCCAGGTAGGGTATACAGTCACCAGATAGGGTATACAGGGTCCCAGATAGGGTATACAGGGTCCCAGATAGGGTATACAGTCACCAGATAGGGTATACAGGGTCCCAGATAGGGTATACAGGGTCCCAGATAGGATACACATGGTCCCAAATAGGATATACATGGTCCCAGATAGGGTATACAGGGTCCCATATCGGGTATACAGAGCCCCAAATAGTGTATACCGAGTCCCAGATAGGGTATACAGGGTCCCAGATAGTGTATGCAGCCACCAGATAGGGGTATACATGGTCCCAGATAGGGTATACAGAGTCCCAGATAGGGGCAGACTCGATGGACTACTCAGTCTTTTTCTGCCGTCACTTTTCTATGTTTTCTGTGTATACAGAGTCCCAGATAGTGTATACAGTCACCAGATGGGGTATACAGGGTCTCAGATAGTGTATACAGTCACCAAATAGGAGTATATACGGTCCCAGATATTGTATACAGTCACCAGATAAGGGTATATACGGTCCCAGATAGTGTATACAGTAACCAGATAGGGGTATATATGGTCCCAGATAGTGTATACAGTCACCAGGTACGGGTTTGCAGCGGTTCATGCTCCATGCAGAATATTGCAAATATTACATGTCATAGAAAGCTCCATGCAGAATATTGCACATGGTACATATCATAGAAAGCTCCATGCAGAGCATTGCACATAGTACATATCATAGAAAGCTCCATGCAGAATATTGCACATAGTACATATCATAGAATGCTCCATGCAGAATATTGCATATATTACGTGTCATAGGAAGCTCCATGCAGAGTATTTCACATAAGACATGTCACAGGCAGCTCCATGCAGAGCATTGCACATACTACATGTCACAGGCAGCTCCATGCAGAGTATTGCACATAGTACATACATGTCACAGGCAGCTCCATGCAGAGTATTGCACATACTACATGTCACAGGCAGCTCCATGCAGAGTATTGCACATATTACATGTCACAGGCAGCTTCATGCAGAGTATTGCACATACTACATGTCACAGGCAGCTCCATGCAGAGTATTGCACATACAGGGTCCCAGATCGTGTATACAGTCACCAGATAGGGTTTTGCGGCGCCCCCCCCCCCCCCCAAGTGGGGACAGGTCCCGCACTTACCCCATGTAATAGGCAGGAGTGTGCAGAGATCGGCATGAGGCCAGAGGCTGTTTTATGCAGAGACAGCGCTTCTCTCTCCAATCTCCATGGCCGGGAGTGACGCCGAGGCTCTTCCAGATCAATCACCGTCGTCTATTGGACAGCAGTGATTGACTGACAGCACCAGGAGCCAATAGGTGACTTGAGGCGCAGATCAAATCGCCTCAAGGCAGGAATAAACCCTGCCATTGAAGCGTGACGCCAGCAATCATGTGATTGCAATGACGTCACGTTTCCCATAGTGCACTGTGTCTGGAGCCTGAATGCAGTGCATGTAAATTTAAACCAACTTTTTTTTTCTTTTAACGGGGACATTTTTTTTTTTTGGGGGGGGGGTGGCGCCTGGGCCGGCCCTGCCAACACCCCACTCAACAATTTCCTCATTCAATCCTGTTAGCTCTGAGAAGGTTGCCAAACTCCTTTCCACAGCCCACCCCACCACCTGTCCCCTGTCCCCTCGTAACTACTACGACCACCCTCCTGCTCTGTCCTAAACTCTCTAACCCACATCTTCAACCTCTCCCTCTCTTCCAGCACCTTTCCCTCTCCACTCAAACATGCGCTGGTTACCCCCATACTTAAAAAACCCTCACTGGACCCCAGCTGTTTGAATAACTTAAGACCCATTTGCCTGCTCCCGTTTGCCTCCAAGCCTCTGGAATGCCTTGTCCACAACCGTATGAGTTTCTACCTCACTGACAACAACCTCCTCGATCCCCTATAATCCGGCTTCCGCCCAAAACATTCAACTGAAACTGCCCTACTAAAACCCACCAACGACCTACTAACTGCTAAAACCAATGGCCAGTACTCCATACTCATACTCTTAGACACTTCTGCTGCCTTTGACACAGTTGACCACCCACTCCTCCTCAATAAACTCCACTCCCTTGGCCTCTGTGACTCTGCTCTTTCCTGGTTCTCTTCCTACTTATCTCAGCGCACCTTCAGTGTCACATACAACAACATCTCCTCTGCTCGTCTATCTCTTTGTGTTGAGATACCCCAAGGCTCTGTCCTTGGGCCCTCTTATTCTCCCTCTATACCTCTTACCTGGGCCAGTTGATAACTTCCCATGTCTTAAATTACCACCTCTATGCTGAAGACGCCCAGATCTATCTCTTGACTCCTCAACACTGCACCTCAATCACCTCACGCATCACAAACTTACTGAATGACATATCGGTATGGATGTCACGCCACTTCCTCAAACTCAATCTCTCTAAAACGGAGCTTGTAATATTTCATCCTCCCCGGTCCCCTCCTCGTGACTTTACCATTGAGATCAACAGCACAACCATTGGTCCTTCCACACATGCCAGAGTACTGGGTGTAATCCTAGACTCCAACATTTCTTTCAGCCCCACATTCAATCATTGACTAAATCTTGCCTCCTTAACCTCCGCAACATCTCCAGAATTTGCCCCTTTCTGACTAACGACACCACAAAACAACTTATTCACTCCTTGGTTATTTCCCACCTTGATTACTGCAACTCCCTCCTCACTGGCCTACCTTTACACAGGCTATCCCCCCTTCAGTCTATAATGAATGCAACTGCCAGACTTATACACCTTACTAACCGATCCGCGACTGCTGCCCCTCTCTGCCAATCGCTTCATTGGCTTCCCCTACCCCACCGTCTAAAATTCAGAATACTAACCACAACATACAAGGCCATCCACATCATCACCCCCAGCTACATCACCAACTTTATCTGCAGATATCACCCTAATCGTCCTCTCTGCTCCTCCCAGGACCTCCCGCTCTCTAGCTCCCTTGTTACCTCCTCCCATGCTCGCCTACAGGATTTCTCCAGAGCCTCTCCCAACCTCTAGAACTCCCTACCCCAGAATGTCCGGTCAGCTCCTACCCTGTCCGACGTTAGGCGATCCTTGAAAATTCACTTATTCAGGGAAGCCTATCCCACCTCCACCTAAGACCTGTACTTGAGTCATCTCTATCAGATCATCCCCTGCAGCCATTACCTTTTGTACCACTTCCCCCTCCCTTTAGATTGTAAGCTCCATGAGCAGGGTCCTCCTATTCCTTCTGTATTGAACTGTATTGTAATTGTACTGTGTCCCTTCTTTATTGTAAAGCGCTGCGCAAAGTGTTGGCGCTATATAAATCCTGTATAAGAATAATAATAATAATAATTTTTTATAAAGTCGCATCACATGAACTAGCGCCAGTTTAAATTGACGGCGCATCTTTAGCCTAGGATTGCCTTGCACAGAAATGCGACTGAATAGAACCTAGAGAGCCAACAGCTCTGCTGTGGGAACACACGCGGGTTCAAGGTGGAAGACGCCGAGATGCCCAAGAGTATAGAAATGAATTACTTTTCCATTTGTGGCTTCAGTGGTGCGTGAGGCAATAAAGATGGTGTCGATTTTTAGAATTAGGACCCCTGACATTGCCTAATTCAGCCCAATCTATCACCTCGCCCTGAAGCCGTCCCGCTGGGGTCTGATGTTTAGTCAGCAAGGGACTGCTGTGTATTCACCGCAGTTCTAGAATGTGTATTCTCTTCTAATATCCAGAGCCTCCCCCCCCCCCCCCCCTCTTCAATTTCATTCCCGAGAGCTGCTGGGAGATGAGCGGGCCCCGTTCCAGGGTCAGAGGTCAATGGCACTGCAAGTGTCATGCCGCAATTCGCATCTGTAATATATTCCAATGACGTCTCTGCTCTGCTTTTTCCATCTTCCCATCTACGTGTAAAATAGATGCCGTTATTTAAATTTTTTTTTTTTTTGTTGTGTTATATATATATTTTTTTGCTTTATTTATTTATTCTGGGTACTTATATAGCCAAATGACAACTATAATGGTTTTCTACACTCATCAGCCATAGCATTATGACCACTGACAGCAGGGATGTGCGGTGAGGTGAGTGGCTGGTGAGGCACTGGCTATTATCAGAGCCAGATACACACAGGTTACATAAGCCGCGATCGTTAGAGCAAGAGTAATAATTCTATCACTAAACCTCCTCTGTAACTCTAAACATGTAACCTCTAAAAATTTTTAAAGCATCATCTATGGAGATTCTTAATGCTGAAGTTTGGCACCATTCCACAAGTGTGCGCAATTGACATGTTAGGTATCTATTTACTCAGCGTAACATCATCTTTATCATTATACAAAAAAATTGGGCTAACTTTACTGTTTTCTTTTTAATTCATGAAACAGTTTCTTTTAAAAAAAATGCATTTGAAAAATTGCTGCGCAAATACAGTGCAACATAAAAAGTTGCAATGATCGCCATTTTATTCTCTAGGGTATCTGCTAAAACAATATAATGTTTGGGGGTCCTGAGTAATTTTCTAGCAAAAAAATTATGATATTTACATGTAGGAGAGAAGTGTCAGAATTGGCCTGGGTGGCAAGGGGTTAATTACCATAAGTAAGTAATATACAAATAATTATTATATATTATTTTTAAGGTAATTTACTATATTTTCAAAAACTGTACTCAAGCAGGTGGCTTAATGGACAAATTACTGGAGTTATAACGTCCAACCAGTAATTTCTCAATAAATAGATACATAATAAATGATTATCTTATAACATATAACCTGATGATATATGATTTAGCTTGTACCTTTTCAGCAGCAGCAGATTCTCACTCTCCCTCTTAACTGTGTGAGAAAAACATGGGATTGTGGGTAAATCTTATACACATAAACCCATGTATTTCCTTGTAGTTAACAGAACTGGTCTGGAAGGGAGTATTTTTCTTTTAGACACATGCCCTCTTCTATGACACTGTGGTGAGGCGTGCCTCCACTGCAGCATTTTCATTGGACAGCTTGGGCCAATGGTGCTTTACCATTGGATAAGGCTCCAAGCTGTCCATTGAGCTCAGTGCCTCTGACAAGAAGTGAGGAGAGGCACTGTGAGCTCATCCTCTCAGTCTGCCAGCTTGTATTTAAACTGGCCGTTCTGTATGTAGCTTCTGACAGGCTGCGCAAGGAGCCCCGTATCTCCGGAACCATAGATGATAGGAGCCCCAACATACTTTCTAAATTTGGGCTCTCTGTGACCCCAGGTCACCGAGCTACGACCCTTGAAGTCGATCTTTTTTTTTTGGCTTAGGTTTTTATGTTTATGGCAGCTGAGGCTCTGCCTCACCTACCTCCCCTGACTGCACGTCCCTGGCTGACAGGTTAATTGAATAACATTGATCATCTTGTCACAATGGCATCTGAAAGTCGCTGGGATATATTAGGCAGTGAGTAAAAATGTTGTTCCTGAAGCTGATTAGTGAGTGTTGGAAAAAAATGGGCATCTCAGTTTGTTGTCTATGGGGCTGTGTAGACGCAGACTGGTCAGGGTGCCCATGCTGATCCATATCCACAACCAAAAGTACCTACAATGGGCCTGTGAGAACTGGGCCACAGAGCAATGGAAGAAGGTGGTCTGGTCTGATGAAACATGTTTTCTTTTACATCATGTGGATGACTGGGTGCGTGTGTGTCACTAACCTGGGGAAGAGATGGCACCGGAATGCACTATGAGAAGGAAGCAAGCTGGTGGATGCAGTGTGATGCTTTGGGCAATGTTCTGCTGGGAAGCCTTGGCTCCTGCCATTCTTGTGGATGTTACTTAAAGTGGTTGAATACTCTTTAAAAGGAATTTTTACCTACAGGAAAGCCTATATTAAGGCTTAACTGTAGGGAAAATGAATATCTCCTAAACCTGTATGGTTTAGGAGATATTCCCCCTCCAAACAGCTGCGGCGTCACGGTGCATGCGTCATGTATGTCCCAGCGCATGCGCCGTGATGTCCTGGAGAAGGCCTGTCGCATAGCGCCAGACCTTGCTGGAAAGGCGGGCTCCCGTGCGCATGCTCGGGAGTGACGTCTCACGACTCTGGCCAGTCACAGCACCGGAGCCGCGTACACAGAAGCAAGATCTGAGGGAAGAAGTCTGCTCCCTCAGAGGGTACCGAGCAGCCCGGTCGGATCTTCATTCCAAGGTGAGTATTTCATAATGAGCTAGTATGTGGTGCATACTAGCTCATTATGCTATTGTTTTGCTGTTTTTTTTTTTTTTTTTGACTGGGTATACAACCACTTTAAAATGTACCACCTACCTAAACATTGTTGGTGACCAAGTAAACTCCTTCATGAGAATGGTATTCTCTGATGGCAGCGACCTCTTTCAGGAGGATAATGTTTCCTGCTACTTTGCAAAAATGGTTCAAGAATGGTAGAAGGACACGAGTTTCAGGTGTTGACAAGGCCTCCAAATTTTCCTTATTTCAGTCTAATCAAGCATCTGTGGGATGTGCTAGAAAAACAAGTCTGATCCATGGAGGCCCCCCAGGACTTAAAGGAGCTACTATATATAATAATAATATAATATAATACTATAATTACAAGCCCACTTGTAAAGCTCTGTTCAAATGAAATAAAGAGGGAAGGTGTCTTCACAGGGTGGTACTGTGGACACCACGTTGGTACACTATGCCACATTAGGGTTGCCACCTCATCCCTTTAATCCAGGACACATGAATTACACAGGTTTTGAGGCTAATTTAATGCAGACGAGGCACCAAGTGAGTTTAATTACCACCTTAATCAGCCACAGAACCTGTGTCCTGGATTAAAGGGATGATGTGGCAACCCTATGCCACATCCTATTGGTTAACAAGGAAGATCAAGGAATGAAGAAAAAATTGACCTTTTAAGGCATAATTATAAAATATATAGTATAAATCAAACCAAACTCAATTTGATCGGCTGATTAGCAGACCAGAAGAGAGATCTAAAAAACCCCAGATCTCTCCATAATGGCATGGCCCATGCTATCACAAGTGATATTTACTCAGCATAACATCATCTTTTATATAAAAAATGGGTATTATGCTGTGTTTGTGTGCATTAAAATTCATTAAAGTGTATTTTTTTCCAGAAATTTTGCGTTTGATAAAGCACTGTGAAAAAATCATGCGACATAAAAAAAAATTGCAACAACAACCATTTTAATTTCCAGGGCTTCTGCTTAAAAATATATGTATATAATGTTTTGGGTTCTAAGTAATCTAATGATAAAAATGTCAGAATTGGCTTGGGGGGTCAAGTGGTTAAATAAAGTTTGGGTGACAATTTACGCTTTTAGAAAAGTAAAACCTTTGGAGTCACATGAGGTCTCAGAGACGATTATCCTCTGTGTGAATCCAGCCTGCACTTATCAAGTGTTGAAGTTTTACATTGTTGCTGTTCTTGAGACACGGCCCTCATTAATGGAGGTTTTCAGGCTTTCCCTTTCACTGGCCGTGTTCCCAGATATACATTTTTCTTTTGTTTTAATATTTTTTGACACTATTTTAAAAGTCTTAAAATATCTGGGAGCTGGAGGAGAGCAATGAGTCTTGTCTTGTTTTTTTGTCATGATAAAGCCGGTTTTATGAGTCTCTGTAATTATTATTATTATATTCTGTTAATATACTGTATATTTAATGTTAATATTATGTTATTTATTTTATTATTATTACTGTTATCATGTATTTATATTATTATTTCTATCATTATTATTATTGTTATCATTTTATATTATTATATTTTTATTTTTCATTTTATGATTATTATATAATTAATATAATATTATTATTATTTTTCTGAATCCTTGATTGGTACCATAGCCGAGACTCAAAATTATGGACAGTCCTGAAAAATGACCTTCTCATCCTTGACATCACATCTTTACTATGGACCGACCCAAAAGACAGAACACATACAGACGCCCTGCCCCTGCTGGTGGCTTCTACCCATACCTGGGACTAGACCTAGCCCACTAACACTTCTTTTTGAGACTCCTGCATTTTCTCCTACTCTTGTGCCCATCGATCCCCGGCTGATGTGCCCGCCGATCCCCGCCTGATGTGCCCGCTGATCCGCCCGCTGATCCCCGCCCGATGTGCCCGTCGATCCCCGCTGCTGATGGGGTAAGTGCAGACGGGGGGGGTTGGGGGTTTTTGAATTGCCACGGGGGGGGCGTGGTTGTTTGTCACCCCCCCAAACTAAAAATCACCAGCCGCCACTGCTAACCAGACCACTCACTGATTTTGAGTGCTTGCTGTCCCAGTCTGCTAGGCTGGAACATGGAACACCCCCCTGTCTCACATGTACCAAATTTTGCTGAAGACCGCCCTACCACATGCCCCACCATTCATTTGCTAAATGGGAACAGGAACTTAATACCCCAGGTGATGACAAAATACTGACATTTACCTATAAGATTAGGGGTCCACAAACTATGGCCTCCAGTTGTTTGGGAACTGCAATTCCCATTATGCCTAGGCATGTCTGTGAATGTCAGAGTTTTACAATGCCTCATGGGATATGTAGTTCTGCAACAGCTGGAGGGCTATAGTTTGGATACCCCTGTTCTTGAGCAGTGGTCTTCAAACTGCCTGGAGGCCAAAAGTGGCCCTTTGCTTGCCTTTATCCGGCCTTTGGGGCACTATTCTCCCACTGATACGAGACACTTTTCTCCCATTGACACCAACAATGGGGCACTATTCCTACCAATGGTACCAACAATGGGGCACTATTCCTATCAATGATACCAACAATGGAGCACTATTCCTCCCAATGATACCAACGATGGGGCACTATTCCTCCCCCTAATACCAAATGTGGTGATGTTTACTCCCACTGATGCCAATAAAATTTCCACTCCTACTGGCCACAGTCCGGCCCTCCTAAAGTTTGAAGGACAATAAATCAGCCCTTTATTTAGAAAGTTTGAAGTTTCCTGTTCTAGAGCACAAAAGCTCAACTATAAGATCCTCTCCAGGTGGTATCGTTGTCCGATTACCTTGCATAAAATGGACTTGTCTATTCCAAACAGGGGTGGCCAGTCCATTACGGGCGCAGGGTGCCGCCCCCTCTATCCATGCCCCCCTCTATAGGAATAATGGATATCCACGGCTGCCGCGGCCACCCCCTATTCATGCGTTCGGCCCCTTTCAGGATGCCGGGCGCATGAATTACAGCAGCGGGGGTGTTTGTTTTTTGAAGCACCTGATTAGAGCCATAGGCCAAAATAGGGTGGACTCGTGGCGCAGAGCATTGCGCTCAGAGCCCACCCAGGTGTGTTAAAAAAGCAAATGAATATTCGCTTTTCTAACACTATATCGCCTCTCCGCCAGTCAAGAAGTGCGGGTCTGATACTCGTTTCCCGATTGGCTGAAAGGTCAAGCCATCCTATTGGATGCCTAGGAGGAGGAGGAGGGGGATGCACGGCGGAAGCCACACCACAGGAGGCGGAAGAAAGATGCCATTTGCCGGACACGCTGTCCACCCGCCCTCCCGCTTCCTAGATGGGGTAAGTTCCAAACACTTGCTGGAGATGTTTTAAGGCCTCAGGCACCATGACTCAATATTTGGACTTCATCAACACTTCTTGACTTCTGCATGTACTGTTATCGCAAGGGCGTGGCAAAAACCACAAACCACCCGTCCTTTGTGGAATGGGCGTGTGAAATGGATGCTATTTTCTGGAAAATGTGATCTTCTGATAGACAGATAAAGCTGAAGCTTATACCTTGACCTGGTTGGTCTGGAATCACTTCCGACATTCCACTAAGTTTGCCTCCTGCCATTGATCTCCTTGTAGTGTTTGCTATTGCTATCTTTGTTGGATATCTAGTTTTATCTCCCCTCATAGTGCCCCCCCCCCCCCCCCACACTTTTGCTCGCCAACCCACGTTTATTGGTTATTGCATACTTTTACACGTGCCTGGTATAACCATACTGTTGTTATGTAAGCACCTGAGGAGGGTTTCCTTCTTGCTCTCTTTGATGAAAGCCCTCTTCAGATGAAGGTCATTCAGTGGTTCCTATGTTTCTGGTAAAGGTATACTATTGAAACGTCATCCTATGCAAGAGTTAGACGATTGCCTGTCTCTCACCCCACTTACTAGGGTGATTATGCTCTTTTGCTATCTACCTCCTGAGGATTTACAGCGTAGTGCTTTGACTTGCCTTATGTACTAGTATATATACTGTATAACTTATGGTTATTATTGATATACTGTATTGATTATGGACCTAAGCCTGAACCTTATGATCCTTCTGTTCTCTTTTTGTTTCCTTTGTATTTATGTAACACCAAAAACCCAATAAACAAAAATGAAACATTATGATTATTTAATATTATTGTATTATTATTATTAATATATATTTATTACTAATTATTATTGGTAGGGTACACCGAAATGAAAATTCCGTAGCAGAAACCGAAACTTCAAGATGAACCAAAACCGATACTGACAGTTTTAGTCTTTCTTTTTTTTTCTATTTAGTTATGTGGCTGATCTCTATGCATTTGAAGTCAACGGGGTGCGATCTTTCATTGAAGTCAATGGGACACAATATTGCATTGAAGTCAATGGGACCTGAGTTAATGGGATGCAATTTTGCATTGCAGGAAATAGGGGCGTTCTTGCATTAAAGTCAAGGGGACGCGATTTTGCATTGAAGTCGATAGGACGCGATTTTGCATTGCAGTCAATAGGGGGCATTTTTGCATTGAAATGAATGGGATGCGATTTTGCATTGAAGTCAATGGGACATGCCATTATAGACACATTTTTTTCTGTCTGTAAAATGCAGATAACCCTAATTTCCAGTAGCTGAGATATTGGTGCATCCCTAATTATTATTATTATTTTTATGTATTACTATTATCATTATTATTGTTATTTTTATTATTATTGTTATTATTAGATATTATTATCTAATAATATATTGAAGTCAATAGCGGGGGGGGGGGGGGGGGTTTG
>BLSH010510204.1:590632-604436 GCA_018402905.1 Glandirana rugosa
TTTGCATTGAAGTTAAGGGGACACCATTTTGCATTGAAGTCAGTAGGGGCTGTTTTTGCATTGAAGTCAATGGGATGCAATTCTTCATTGAAGCCATTGGGACGCGATTTTGGGACTCAGCATATCGGTTTTTCTATCCGTAACATGCAGATAACCATAATTTCCAGTGGCGGATATATTGATGCATTCCTAATTATTATTATTATTTTTATGTATTATCATTATCATTATTATTGTTATTTTTATTGTTAGTAGATATTATATTATATTTTATTAATAATTAATAACTTTATGTATTGTTATAATACTATAAATAATACAACTAATAATACATATTGTTCATAATAAAATATAATATAATAACATCTAATAATAATAATAAATAATGCTAATAATAAAATATAATATAATAATAACAATAATAATAATGATAAAAAATAAAAATAATTATGACAATAATAATAAGAATAATATTGAAAGTGGATCTAGCATCTGATACATTTTTTCGTGATAAGCCCATGCATGCTCAGCACTGTGTCATTGTAACTCTTCCAGGCATTTGTAACCTCTCCCAGAGATCACTCCCCCTGACAAATCCTTCATCTGCTTTTCTCTCCTGAAGGACAGAGCCATCTTTGCTCATGCATCAACCAGGGTTCACCATCCACTTCCTGGCCTGAGATGGCAGCTCAAATGAAGGCACAATCATGTAAATCCTGGTGCCTGTGCAGTTCTTAATCTATGAATCCTGTGGTATGGGTACACTTTTTATTAAATGTTTATTTGTAAATCAACAATGTATATAAATAGTGGGAAAAAAACTATAAAACATTTGTTTAAAATCTGAAAACAGAACTCCAATTATTAAATAATTATGGGGGCAGAGGGACCTTGAGTACGCCCATCTTAAATGAGGTGCAATACACACGGTCACTAAATACATAGTGTACAAATTTATTGATAAATAAATACAATTCATTAATACCATACATGAACAATCAATAAAATATTGTCAAACTGATTCGTAATAATCCCATAATCAATTTCATGCATAATAAAATTGTTCCAAATGTCAATACATGATAAAATTGAAAAGAATTCTAAAAACTTGACGCGTTTCACGAATCTCAGCTCGCTTCCTCAGGAGTAGATGTGTATATGAATATGAACCAGCTAGAATTGAATACACATGGCACTATTTCCAAAAGGCAACCACCAGGGATGTCTGACCAGGGAGCTGGGTGAATGGGACCACGGGGACAAACAAAAGGTAGGTATAGCGTGGGAGTAGTGAAGATGCATCTGATCCATAATGTCTCCCAAAAAAATGTCAGCAAAATAAATGATGGTCATAAAAAACCCACCATAAGTGAACCATATATCAGCTAGAGGGCCAAAGTGTTTCTCCATAGTCTGGTGGTAAGAAAAGGGGAAAGCTTTACCTTTTGCTCCGCACTATAACTACCTTTTTGTTTTGTCTCCCCTGGGTCCCCGCAAAACGCGTTGAGTTTTTAGGATGCATTTTTCAATTTTGTCATGTATTGACAATTGGAACAATTTTATTATGTATAAAATGTATTATGAAATTATTATGAATCAGCTTTTATTGTATTGTAATGTTGAATTGTATTTATTTATCAATAAATTTGTACAGTATGTATTAAGTGGCAGTGTGTGTTGCACCTCATTTAAAGTCCCAGAGCAAACTTCATTCTGCACTAAACTAGAACTAAATTCTATATATGATGACTATAAATCTGTTTATTGTAAATCAGAAGATGGAAATTGTATGCGGTGAATACAATCTGGGTTTTGGCCTCGAGGGACGGAGGGGAACGCGTAACTGGGGACAGCCATGTCATTACAATGGGGTTGTCAGGTCAGCACAGGGGTGGAGGGAAGGAGATGGAAAACCTAAATGATGGAGCCTGTAGGTTAATGCAGGGTGGACCTTGGCTGATAGAACATGTAGATTGGATTGGGGGAAGAGAGCACGTCAGAGAGGACAGCGGGGGTGACAAGAAACCAATAATAAAGATACACCGTATCCTTATTTCTATCTGTGAAATAAATGCTGTATATAACACAACAGAGAGTTTTCACTCCGAGAAATTCAAGACATTTTGGTAAATTTTATTATTTTTATGATGCAGGTGATAATTAAAGTTGAATTTCTGGATAAGCAAGGTGTTTGGAGTGTCTTTTTTTAGAAAAATTGCAAAGCTGTCTGTCTATCAAAACTGCACGTTTTGTGTGAAAGGGGCAAAATTTTATGTTTTCAGCCTATATTCCCTGCAGATCGAATGTGCGAATGCAGAAAATGTCAAATTATGGCCACTAGATGTCACTGACTGTCGCAGATATTGGGCATGGCTCCTCAACGCTATCTAGTGGCCATAATGCAGTATTTTCCCACATCTATAAAAAAAATTGCATAGCCGTTTTTCTATCGAAATTGCATGTTCTGTGCAAAAGGGGCAAAGTCTAATGTTCTCAGGCTCCTCAGCACCATCTAGTGGCCATAATGTGGTATTTTCTATAGTCGCACATCTATTAAAAAATTGCATAGTTGTTTGTCTAGCAAAACTGCACGTTCTGTGCGAAAGGGACAAAATCTATTGTTCTCAGATCGAATATGTGTATGCGGAAAATACCACATTATGGCCACTAGATGGCACTAACTGCCATAGTACAGTGAGGGGAAAAAAGTATTTGATAGCCTGCTGATTTTGTATGTTTGCCCACTGAGATAGAAATGATCAGTCTATAATTTTACTGGTAGGTTTATTTTAACAATGGGAGACAGAATAATAACAAAAAAAACTCAGAAAAAGTTATAAATTGATCTGCATTTCAATGAGTGAAACAAGTACTTGATTCCCTATCAATCAGCAAGATTTCTGGCTCCCAGGTGTCTTCTATACAGGTAACGAGCTGAGATTAGGAGCACTCTCTTAAAGGGAGTGCTCCTAATCTCAGCTTGTTACCTGTATAAAAGACACCTGTCCACAGAAACTATCAATCAATCAGATTCCAATCTCTTCACCATGGCCAAGACCAAAGAGCTATCCAAGGATGTCAGGGACAAGATTGTAAACCTTCACAAGGCTGGAATGGATTACAAGACCATTGCCAAGCAGCTTGGTGAGAGGGTGACAACAGTTGGTGTGATTATTCGCAAATGGAATAAACACAAAATAACTGTCACTCTCCCTCTGTCTGGGGCTCCATGCAAGATCTCACCTATTGGAGTTTCAATGATCATGAGAATGGTGAGGAATCAGCCAAAAACTACACAGGAGAATCTTGTCAATGATCTCAAAGCAGCTGGGACCATGGTCACCAAGAAAACAATTGGTAACACACTACGCCGTGAAGGACTGAAGTCCTGCAGTGCCCACAAGGTCCCCCCGGCTCAAGAAAGTACATGTACAGTCCGTCTGAAGTCTGCTAATGAACATCTGAATGATTCAGAGGAGGTGAAAGTGTTGTGGTCTGATGAGACCAAAATCAAGCTCTTTGGCATCAACTCAACTCAATGTGTTTGGAGGAGGAGGAATGCTGCCTATGACCCCCAAGAACACCATCCCCACCGTCAAACATGGAGGTGGAAACATTATGCTTTGGGGGTGTTTTTCTGCTAAGGGGACAGCTTCACCGCATCAAAGAGACAATGGACGGGGCCATGTACCATCAGATCTTGGGTGAGAACCTTCTTCCCTCAGCCAGAGCATTGAAAATGGGTCTTGGATGGATTCCAGCATGACAATGACCCAAAACACACGGCCAAGGCAACTAAGTACTAAGTAATGTTTTGCGAAGGGCTCAAATACTTATTTCACTCATTAAAATGCAAATCAATTTATAACTTTTTTGAAATGTGTTCTTCTGGATATTTTGCTGTTATTCTGTCTCTCACTGTTAAAATAAACCTACCAATAAAATTATAGACTGATCATTTCTTTGTCAGTAGGCAAACGTACAAAATCAGTAGGGGATCAAATACTTTTTTCATCACTGTATGCTCCACGGCTCTATCTAGTGGCCATTATGCAGTATATTCCACAACCGCACGTTTATAAAAAAAAATTGTATAGCCGTTTGTCAATCGAAACTGCATGCTCTGTGAGAAAGGGGCAAAATTTAATGTTCTTAGGCTATATACCATGCAGATCGAATATGTGAATGTGGAAAATACCACATTATGGCCATTAGATGGCATTGTCTGTCATTGGTAATAAGTATGCTCCTCAGCTCCATGTAGTGGCCATAATGAACACCTATAAAAAAAAATGTGCATGTTCTATTCGAAAGGGGCAAAATCAAATGTTCGTAGACTATATTCCCTGCAGAGCAAATATATGAATGTGGAAAATATGACATTATGACCACTAGATGGCACTGACTGTCATTGGTAATAAGTATGCTCCTTAGCTCCATGTAGTGGCCGTAATGCAGTATTTTCTACAATCACACATTTAATCTGCAGGGAATACCGCCTGAGAACATTTTGCCCCATTCACATGGAAACTAATTTACTTACAGTTTTGATGGATTTTTTTTTTTTAAATATGCCCCCTTATGCTTTGCGTATTTCTTCCAGATCTGTGCAGTAATTCAGTGTGAAACTTTCTTGTAATAAATGTATCTATGAATTGATAAAACATTAGTTGGACAAATGTCACAGGCATTCTGCATGCATTTTGGCTGTAATTTCTCTAATAGAGTAAACACTATAATCATTAGCTCCACCTAGGGGCCACAAATGTGGTATATTTTCTCATTGAAGTATTTTAAAAAAACGATACCGCATTTTGGCCACTAGATGAAGCTGATAATTATAAGGATTACTCTATTAGAGAAATTACAGCCACAATTCCTGCAGTCTGGACCAACGTGTGTCACATGTTTTATAGGTAGACCAAACCAAAACCATCACACTTTTTCTTTAGAAGACAGCCTTGGAAGTTTTGCTGCCTTTGAAATCCGTATGGAACCAGGTAGAGTTAGAGTAACGGACTCCCCAATGTACTGGAGTGCATACAGTTCTCTTGTCCATCCACCTTCTCCACTATGCGGTCTTGAGTCAGGAGCCTCCACCCACCACCGTCATAGTTTAGGTGTCGGGAACCTACTACTTACCTACCATATATCTGAAAGACCAGTAGACTTCTGGCCAGTTACCTTGTATCAGGTGAATGTTTTTGCATTTTTTCTTTATACATTTTTGCTCCTTTTTTCAGTTTAGTGTGCATACCAGGACCAGTTGTTTACTTTGCTATCATAAGATCAGTAACACTTTCATCAATACCTCTTGTAACGTGGAGGAGAACTGGATCTCCTGCAGGCAGAAGGCGGGTCTACACTGCAGAGTGACGGTGAGAATGACCCCCAAGGAGCCCAGGTGAAGGCGGGCTGCCTGAAAGATGTCAGGGTTCACCGACTCAGAACATTCCAGAATTTCCCCAGATGCCGTCATCATCGTTAGCGATACCACCTGGAAAAAAAAGGTAGAAGGGTCAGCCTCGTGGACGTGTATAATTAATCATCCAATGTTTTTGCTCACGTCCCTTTAGAAGTCCCCATTGCCCCAGAGTACCCCCTCTAGGAGTGCTCAAATCTACAAACTTCAACACTTTCTGGTACCCTAGTGATGAAGGTCCATCCCTTTTCACCACCAGAAACTCAATTTTTGGCCCATCAATTTGTTTGGTGTCTTTATTGGCCAATAGGGAGATACAGGAGACAGGAGGGATCAGACCAGCTTGTAATACTATCAGCAAGTGTTGATGTTATGCAAACTTCAGCAATTTCTGGTACAATGATGAAAGCCCATTCCTTTCCACCACCCACCACTCCCTTCCCTATTGGCCCATCAATTTGATTAGCGTCTTCATTGTCCAATGGGCAGACACAGGAGACAGAAGGGGCAAACCAACTTTTGACACCACCAGGTAGCATTATCTTCATTGGTCAATAGGGATACAGAGGAAACAGGAGGGGTGGGCCAGCTTGTGACACTACCAGGAACTGTTGTAGCTCTACAAACTTCAGCACTTTCTGGTGGACTAGTAATAAAGGCCCATGCCTTTTAACCACCCACAACTCCCTATTGGCTCATCACTTCCATTGGTGTCTTCATTAACCAAAAGGGAGACAGAAAAGACAGGAGGGGTGGATCAGTTTGCGACACTACCAGCAAGTGTTGAAGCTCTGCAAACTTCAGCAATTTCTGATACAATAAAGAAGGCCCACCCCTTTCCACCACCCACCGTTGACCCTTGAATTTGATTGGTATCTTTATAGGTCAATAGGGAGACAGAAGAACCAGGAAAGGGTGGGCCGGCTTGTGACACTATCAGGAAGTGTCAAAGCTCTGCACACACGCATTTTCTGCTACACTAGTGATGAAGGCCCATTGCTTTCCACCACCACCAACTCTCTACTAGCCCATCAATTTGATCGGTGTCTTCAGTGGCTAATAGGGACATACAGGAGACAGTGGCCAGTACGTGGCACTATCAGCAAGTGTTGAAGTTATGCAAACTTCAGCTCTTTCTGGTACATTGATGAAGGCCCACCCCTTTCCACCACCCATTGGTCTCTTCATTGTGCAATAGGGAGATATAGGAGACAAACAGGAACAAACCAACTTGTGACACTACCAGAAAGTGTTGAAGCTATTCAAGCTTCAGCACTTTCTAATGGGCTAGTGGTGAAGGTCAATCCATTTCCACCACCCACCACTTCCTATTGGCCCATCGATTTGACTGGTATCTTAATTGGCCAATAGGGAGATACACAAGACAGGGGAGCAAGGAAACTTGTGACACTGCCAGGAAGAGTTGGAGCTCTGCAAACGTAAGCATTTTTTGATAGGCTAATGATAAAGGACCATCCCTTGCCACCACTTATAACTCCATGTTCGCTCATCAATTTGATTGGTGTCTGTCACACCTTGCCTGGCAATCGATCCTGCCTGAGCCATTGGGGAACTCCTATTCCACTAGAGCCCTGCTTATCTTCTGCTTCATGGTGATGGACTCTGGCTCCACCCAGTGGCCAGCTGTAGGCAGTTACCTGATCTAGTACCTATAAACCTGATCTAGTACCTATAAAATCATCACTTCCCTTCCTGTCTTTGCCCTAGTATAAGGTTCACTTCCTGTTTGATGGTATATCATATTGGTTTTCTGGGTGCTAACTCCTGCTTGTTCCCGACTATGTTTTTTTTCTACTCCTTTCAATTACGCTGACCGTTGTTGCCAACACTGCCTGTTCCTGGCGCCAACTTCTGGAATACTCATTGGATCCCTGCCTTGGTTTGCTGTGGCTAGTAGGGTTGCCACATCATCCCTTTAATCCAGGACACATACTAATTACACAGGTTCTGTGGCTGATGAAAGTGGTAATTAAACTCACTTGGCACCTTATCTGCATTAAATTAGCCTCAGAACCTGTGTAATTCATATGTGTCCTGGATTAAAGGGATGAGGTGGCAACCCTAGTGGCTAGGGAACCTGTGGCTGTGTCCCGGGTTCTCCCGCTCCTAAAATACCTCTGCCTGAGAAGTATGATGGTAACCCATCTGATTGCAGGAGGTTTCTCAACCACTGCCGGTTTCATTTTAGAAATCAACCTTCCGTGTTTGCCTCTGCTCAAGCATTTATAATTTCCTTGCTTGGGGCAGAGCATTGTGCTGGGTGTCACCTCTTCTTGAGAAGGAGTCTCCTGTACTCACTGATTATCCCACTTTCATTAAGACTTCTGAGAAAATATTTGACAGTCCAGACACAGTATATGTGGCCGAGTCCAGTATTCTCCATTTACATCAGGGTAAACGCACTGTAGCATCCTATGCCATAGAATTTCACACGATTGCGGCACACTTGCGGCAGAGACCACCTGGGATAATGGCGCCCTTAAGGCTGCTTTCCCCAGAGGGCTAGCAGAACGCATAAAAGACTAATTAACTTACCATGAGGTTCCAGTGGGTCTGGAGGATTTTTATCAACTTGTGTATCCTAGTGGACACTTGCTTCTCAGTTAGAGATAGGGCATCAAAGACCATATAATCCTCACAGACTTGGTTCTAAATCTCCTCCTCGCAAATCTCTTGCCCCTACTGTCCCTTCTCCTGTCCGGTCTGAAGAAGAACCCATGGACGTAGAGGCTGTGCGTTTGTCTGAACGTACCAAATCAAATGCAGGACTCTAGGCCTCTGTCTATATTGTGGGGAGCCAGGTCATGTCCTGCGTTCTTGTCTGGGCTTAAAGAGGAAGTAAACTCTGATGGGTTTTACTTCCTCTTTGTTCCTCCTTATTACTCTGCAATATAAAAGCATAATAGGCTTGTATGCATTGCATACTAGTCTATTATGTGCCACTTACCTGCATTGGAAGCCCGCGCTGTCCCCACTCCAGGAAGCATCCATCTTCGCCCCTCTTCCTTCCGAGGCCGCGGACTCCGGCTCTGTGATTCGCCGGAGCCGCATGATGCCACGCCAATCGTGGCACAATCTCGGAGGCCGTTTCTTCACTGCGCATGTGCCCGATGACGTCGTCACATGCAAGTACTCTGTATATGTCCTAAACCATGCAGGTTTAGGAGATATGCATGGAACCTACAGGTAAGCCTTATTATAGGTTATGTAGGTTAAAGTGGTTGTCAAGAGTTGACAACCACTTTAATGGGTGATCGCGCTATTTTGAATCCTTCTCAGGAGAGACTATTAGTTTCTATTTCGTTGTCCTGGAATGATCAGTGCTGCTCCACAGTAGCCTTTATAAATTCTGGTGCTGGTGGTGTGTTTCTAGATGCAGCACTGGTTAAAAGACTTCAGATTCCCACTATTTCTAAAACCCTACTGCTCTGTGTAACTACTCTTGGTGGAGACCCCCTTGGTGATGGACTTATTACTCATGAGTCAAAGCCTCTCTGCATCAAGAAGTTTTATCGTTTGACATCATCCTGTCCCCGAAACACCCAGTAATTCTCGGGTTCCCATGGTTATGTAATAATAACCCATCTATTGACCGATCCTCTGGTCAAATTGCGGCTTGGAGCACCTCCTGTCTTGTCCACTGTCTCCAAAAGGTAGTACGTCATTAAGTGTCCATTCATGAGGTGTCTACGGACCCTGAATTATCTGATGCCTATGCATTTGCTGATGTATTTTCTAAAAAGGAAGCGGGGGGGGGGCTTCTTCTGCACCACCCTTATGACTGTGCTATTGAATTGCTGCCCGGTACTCCTTTACCTAAGGGGAGAACCTATCCTCTTAACCTTGTGGAGACTAAGGCAATGGAGGAATGCATAGAGGACAGCCTAAAAAAGAGTTTCATTCGGACTTCCACCTTTCCCATGGGGGCAGGGTTCTTTTTGTGGAGAAAAAAGGATGGAGATGCATTGACCTCAGAGCTCTCAACCAAATTATCGTAAAAAATTGGTATCCGCTCCCCTTAATTACCAAATCGTTTGATCGTGTCCAAGGATCAAAGATCTTTACCAAACCGGACCTTAGTTCTGCATACAATCTGATTAGGATCAAAGCAGGAGACAAATGGAAAACAACTTTTAATACTAGAAGGGGGCATTATAGATGTCTTGTGATGCCATTTGGTCTCTGCAATGCCCCCACCATATTCCGAGAGTCTGTGAATGATATTTTCAGGGATCTACTCGACTCTTTTGTTGTTGTCTACTTAGATGATATTCCCTCTAAAGAGTTAAAGGATCATTATTGCCATGTACGCACTGTTCTCCAATGTTTAAGAGATCACAGGTTGTACCCCAAACTTTCCAAGTGCTCCTTTGAACAATCAGAAATACCTTTCTTAGGTTATATAAGGATATATAAGGATTCCAGATGGATTCCAAGAAACTTGATGCCAGCTTACAATGGCCAAGACCTTCCACTTTAAAAAAAAAATACAGCGATTGATTGGATTTAGTAACTATCAAAAGTTTATTAACAATTTTTCCAAGATTCTGGCTCCCATCACTGCCCTCACTAAGAAAGGGACCAACTGCTCTCAGTGGTCTCCAGAAGCTTTGGAAGCTTTTGATTTCCTAAAGCCTGCCTTTTGCTCCGCTCCTGTCCTCCGCCATCCTCAACCTTCAGCTCAATATTTCTTGAAAGTTGATGCCTCTGAAGTTGGAGCAGTGTTATCCAACAAACTACATCCCGTCACCTTCTCTATGAAATTCTCTGTCGCTGAACATAGGGAATAGAGAACTTTTGGCTATAAAACTAGCATTTACTGAATGCAGACATTTATTAGAAGGTACGGAACTTCCTGTTGTGGTTCAGACTGACCATTAGAATTTGACCTACTTGGAGAAAGCCCAAAGACTGAATTCCAGACAAGCCAGCTGGGTATTATTCTTAATTCGGTTTAACTTTGTGGTAACATACATTCCGGGTACTAAGAACATCAAGGCCGATGCCCTGTCTTGGCAATCCCCTTGCAAGAGTCTTCAAGCTCCTCCGAATCATATTGTTCCTCCAGAACTAATTATTGCTCAACTGGATACTACCTTTACAAAGGAGCTTGTTGGCTGCTCAATCCCGGGCGCCTACTAATCTTTTGGTTCCATCTAATACTTTGTATTTTCCTCAAGAATTACATAAAGAAGTTTTGCAAAGGGCCCATGCATAGAAGATATCCGGGCATCCTGGTATCAAATAGACCTTCTTACGCCTGAAATGCCTTATTTGGTGGCCTAACCTAAAGAAGGATGTGATAGCCTTTGTTAGAGCTTGTACTGTTTGTGAGGCCATCAAAATGCCTCAATTTGTTTCTCAAGGTCTACTACAACCTCCAGAGGGAATACTGTCATCTGGGTTGTAGTAGACAAATTTTCGAAATTAGCATGCTTTATTCCTATGCCTGCCCTACCTTCAGCCCCAAGCTTGGCGCTATCCTTTATTGAAAATGTTATCCGTTTACACGGTATTCCTGTCGATATTGTTGGCGACAGAGGCCCTCAATTCATATCTATCATTCTGGAAAGCTGTTTGCAAACATCTGGGTATCAAAAATTCCCTGTCTTCTGGATACCACCCCCAATCTAATGGCCAGACAGAAAATGTTAATTAAGATTTAGGGACCTATCTAAGGGCTTATATTAATGCTGAACATGACTACTGGAGTGAGGTGCTACCCCTGGCTGAATTAGCACACAACTCACAATGGCACTCCTCTTTAATTAAAATGTTCTCCTTTCCAAGCTGCCTTTGGTTACAGTGGTGGCTGGTAAAGTTTTTGGATGGGGGGATGCCAGGCCCCGCCCTACCTTTTTGACCCATCCTACTTCTAATAAGCCCTGCCCCTTATAAAATCCACCCACTCCGTCCCCTGTATTCCACATATAGTGTCAGGAGTACACAGCTCAGCATCACAGGGCACAGTATACAGCTCAGCATCACAGGACACAGTATACAGCTCAGCATCACAGGACACAGTATACAGCTCAGCATCACAGGACACAGTATACAGCCCAACATCACAGGACACAGTATACAGCCCAGCATCACAGGACACAGTATACAGCTCAGCATCACAGGACACAGTATACAGCCCAACATCACAGGACACAGTATACAGCTCAGCATCACAGGACACAGTATACAGCTCAGCATCACAGGACACAGTATACAGCTCAGCATCACAGGTGGGGTAAATTGCAGCCAAAATCACAGGTGGGGTAAATTGCAGCCAATATCACATGTGGGGGTAAATTGTAGCCAATATCACAGGTGGGGTAAATTGCAGCCAATATCACAGGTGGGGTAAATTGCAGCCAATATCACAGGTGGGGTTAAATTGCAGCCAGTTTCACAGGTGGGGGTAAATTGCAGCCAACATCATAGGTGGGGGTAAATTGCAGCCAATATCACAGGAGGGGGTATATTGCAGCCAGTATCACAGGAGGGGGTAAATTGCAGCCAATATCACAGGTGGGGGTAAATTTCAGCCAATATCACAGGAGGGGGTAAATTGCAGCCAATATCACAGATGGGGGTAAATTGCAGCCAACATCACAGGTGGGGGTAAATTGCAGCCAATATCATAGGTGGGGGTAAATTGCAGCCAATATCACAGGCGGGGGTAAATTGCAGTCAGTATCACAGGAGGGGGTAAATTGCAGCCAGTATCACAGGAAGGGGTAAATTGCAGCCAGTATCACAGGAGGGGGTAAATTGCAGCCAGTATCACAAGGTGGGGTCACTTATGCAGCCAATAACACAGGTGGGGGCACTTATGAAGCCAATAACACAGATGGGGGCAGTTATGCAGCCAATAACACAGGTGGGGCAGTTATGCAGCCAGTGACACAGGTAGGGGCAGTTATGTAGCTAGTGACACAGGTGGGGGCAGTTATGTAGCCAGTGACACAGGTGGGGGCAGTTATGTAGCCAGCGACACAGGTGGGGGCAGTTTGCAGCCAGGGCTGGACTGGGACAAAAATTTGGCCATGGACTTCATCCAGACCGGCCCAGGGCACATCAGGGTACAGTGCACATCAGAGCAAAGGGCACAGGACACATCAGGGCACAGCACATCAGGGTACAGAGCACAGCGCACATCGGGGTACAGCGCACATCAGGGCACAGCACACATCACATCAGGGTACAGCACATTAGATTACAGGGCACAGCAAATGAGAGTACAGTACAAAGCACATCAGGGTACAGCACATCTGTGCACATCACATCAGGGTACAGCAGATCAGGGCACAGGCCACAGCACATCAGGGTACAGCACATCAGGGCACAGCACATCAGGTTACAGTACATCAGGGCACATGGGGCACATGGAGCACATCAGGGCCCATGGAGCACATCAGGGCACATCAGGCACATTAGGGCACATGGGGGCACATCAGGGCACATTAGGGCATGTCAGGGCACATAAGGGTATATTAGAGCACATCAGGGCAAATCAGGGTACATTAGGGCCCATTAGGGCACATCAGGGAACATTAGTGCATGTCAGGGAACATTAGGTCACATCAGGGCACATTAGGCTCATTAGGGCACATCAGGAACATTAGGGCTCATCAGGCATATTAGGGCACACCAGGGTACATTAGGGCACATCAGGGCACATAAGGGCACATCAGGGCACATTAGGGTACATAAGGGCACATCATGGCACATTAGGGTACATCAGGGCACATTAGGGTACATCAGGGCACATGGGGGCACATCAGGGCAAAGTGTTACCAGTCTTTTTCTTGCAGAGTAGCGCGGGAAGAGGCTGTGTAATAAGTTCTCATTCATGTCACAGTCACGCTGCTGCCCGGCGGCCCCGCCCCCTCCTCTCTCCTCGTCCATCCCAGGTGATGCCACAAACAAATTGGAATGGACGAGGAGAGAGGAGGGGGCGGGGCCGCCAGGGAGCAGCATCACGTGAATGAGAAATTCATACACAGCCGCTCCCTGCGTTTCTCTGCAGTTGAATCCCTGATCTACCCGCCAGGCGTCAGCTGACTGGCGGTGATTGACGGGTAGATCGCGGGGACCCCTGTGAGGACAAGGCCGGCCCACTGAGCCATCGGCCCACCGGGAAACTCCTGGTGGTCCTGATGGCCAGTACAGGCCTGTTTGCAGCCAATAACACAGATGGAGGCAGTTTGCAGCCCATAACACAGGTGGGGCAGATATGCAGCCAGTAACACAGGTGGGAGCAGTTATGTAGCCAATGACACAGGTGGGGGCAGTTTGCAGCCAATAACACAGGTGGGGGCAGTTATGCAGCCAGTAACACAGGGGGGGGCAGTTAGGCAGCCAGTGACA
>BLSH010510204.1:612363-633355 GCA_018402905.1 Glandirana rugosa
ATACGTCGGTCACTGTGTCCAACCCCGTCAATACGTCGATCACTGTGTCCACCCCACTCAATACGTCGGTTACTGTGTCCACCCCCGTCAAATAACTGCCCCCACCTGTGTCACTGGCTACATAACTGCCCCCACCTGTGTCACTGGCTGCATAACTGCCCCCACCTGTGTCATTGGCTGCATAACTCACCCCACCTGTGTCACTAGCTGCATAACTGCCCCAACCTGTGTCACTGGCTGCATAACTGCCCCCACCTGTGTCACTGGCTGCATAACTGCCCCCACCTGTGTCACTGGCTGCATAACTGCCCCCACCTGTGTTATTGGCTGCAAACTGCCCCCACCTGTGATATTGGCTGCAATTTACCCCCACCTGTGATATTGGCTGCAATTTACCCCACCTGTGATGCTGGGCTGTATACTATGTTCTGTGATGCTGGGCTGTATACTATGTCCTGTGATACTGAGCTGTATACTGTGTCCTGTGATGCTGAGCTGTATACTGTGTCCTGTGATGCTGAGCTGTACACTGTGCCCTGTGATGCTGAGCTGTATACTGTGTCCTGTGATGCTGACCTGTATACTGTGCCCTGTGATACTGAGCTGTATACTGTGTCCTGTGATACTGAGCTGTATTCTGTGCCCTGTGATGCTGAGCTGTATACTGCATCCTGTGATGCTGAGCTGTATACTGTGTCCTTTGATGCTGAGCTGTATACTGTGTCCTGTGATACTGAGCTGTATACTGTGTCCTGTGATACTGAGCTGTATACTGTGTCCTGTGATACTGAGCTGTATACTGTGCCCTGTGATGCTGAGCTGTATACTGTGTCCTGTGATGTGATGCTGAGCTGTATACCGTGTTCTGTGATACTGAGCTGTATACTGTGTCCTGTGATGCTGAGCTGTATACTGTGTCCTGTGATGCTGAGCTGTATACTGTGCCCTGTGATGCTGAGCTGTGTACTCCTGACACAATATGTGGAATACAGGGGACGGAGTGGGTAGATTTGATAAGGGGTGGGGCTTATTAGAAGTAGGATGGGTCAAAAAGGACTTCACCAGCCGCCACTGCTTGTACTCCTCACCTGGTTGTCACCACACACACACTTGACACCATCTGAACCAAATAAGTTTATCTTGGTCTCATCAGACCACAGGACATGGTTTCAGCAATCTTTGCGGGCTTTCTTGTGCATCATCTTTAGAAGAGGCTTCCTTCTGGGACAACAGCCATGCAGACCAATTTGATGCAGTGTGCGGTGTATGGTCTGAGCACTGACAGGCTGACCCCCCACTCCTTCAACTTCTGCAGCAATGCTGGCAGCACTCATATGTCTGTTTCCCAAAGACAACCTTTAGATATGAAGCTGAGAACGCGCACTCAACCTCTTTGGTCGACCATGACTAGACCTGTCCTGTTAAACCACTGTATGGTCTTGGCCACCATGCTGCAGCTCAGTTTCAGGGTCTTGGCAATCTTCTTATAGGCTAGGCCATCTTTATGTAGAGCAACAATTCTTTTTTTCAGATCCTAAGAGTTCTTTGCCATGAGGTGCCATGTTGAACCAGTGACCAGTATGAGAGAGTGAGAGCGATAAATTTAACACACCTGCTCCCCATTCACACCTGACACCTTGTAACACTAACGAGTTACATGACACCGGGAGGGAAAATGGCTAATTAGGCCCTATTTGGACATTTTCACTTAGGGGTATACTCACTTTTGTTGCCAGTGGTTTAGACATTAATGGCTGTTTGTTGAGTTATTTTGAGGGGACAGCAAATTTACACTGTTATACAAGCTGTACACTCACTACTTTACATTGTAGCAAAGTGTCATTTCTTCAGTGTTGTCACATGAAAAGATAGAATAAAATATTTACAAAAAAGTGAGCGGTTTACTCTTGTGAGATAATGTGTGTGTGTGTGTGTAGATGTGTGTGTATGTATATATATATATATATATATATATATATATATATATATATATATGCGTATTGTATATTTTCTTTCTTTCTTTTATATGTATATTGAGGGAGATTAGCTCATGTGGATCACCTTTCTTGGGAAAAAGGCAGAACTTTCTTAAAATTTGGCGGGTTGCCAGTTTTATTTGGTAAAAGGTTGCAAATCATAAAACAAACAAAATAGCAAAACAAAACCTTGCCGTCCAGCACTAACCTACTACAGAGCAGGATACCTCTTTATATGATGTGGGGCTTGTCCCTGACACCTCCAAACAAACAAATGTAAACCTTTTTCTCTTGCAGTCCTTAGAGCAACCAACACTCAAGATGTAGCTCACTCAGGGTAATTCTACTAAGCCCCAGGCCAGAGCTCAACTGAGATCTCTTCCTGGTCATTTAATGCAGCTGAAGAGGGATTTGGGTGAACCAGAAACTCCGGGCCGGAACCAGCTCTGCCATGGTAGCCGGCAAAACCCGGGTCGCCCATCCACTATCGTGTCTCGCATAATGTCACAATATATATACCCACTTACAAAAAAATTAAGGGTCTATAATTTTTATCAAAGGTGTATTTTAAATGATAGAAACAGAATATCAGCCAAAAATCCAGAAAAAAAAACATACAATACAAATGTTATAAATTTAGTTGCAGTTCAGTGAGTAAAATAAGTATTTGATCCCCTACCAACCAACAATAATTCTGGCTCCCCCGGACGGTCTACAGTAGGTGCTCATGTGGTACACAGATTAGTCCTGTCAATTTAAGAAGGTGCTCCTAACGACAACTCGTTATGTGTATAAAGGACACCTCTCCACAGAATCTCTTTCTTCAATTCAAAACTCACCATCATGGGCAAGACCAAAGAGCTGTCAAAGGTCATCGGGGACCTGCACAAGGCTGGAATGGGCTACAAGACCATCAGCAAAAAGCTTGGCGAGACAACTGTTGGAGCGATTATTTGCAAATGAAAGAAATACAAAATAACCATTGTAGCACCCTCTAGTGTGCTAGAAGTGGTAGTCTTTAGATTTTTGTTAGGGTAGGTAAATGCAAGCCTGGTTGTGTTTTGATCTGGGTTGGGAGTAACTCAGAGCAGAGCTGGGTGACTCGCAAGCAGCATCACTGAGACCTCCCACTTCTTTCAAGAATATCAGGTGTCTTCTGGAAAGGAAGGAGGAGAGGAGAGTTGGGGCTGCCTGTGGTATTCTGAGGAGCCCTGACCAATCCCCAACTTGGATTGGCAGGGAGCAGGCCTCCTATGCCCCGAGATGACGTCTGGTAGGACGAAATGCCCGCGTTGGGTAAGGGCGTGCTGACATCGCAGCTTTGCTTCGTACGAGTCTGTGAATGACGGGTCTTTTAACAGCTGGCCAGTTATTTTACATGCTTGAACTTTTCTACTACGAGGTAAGTGCAATACTTTTTTATACAATAAATATATCTACAGCATTACACTATTGTGAGCTTTTAGTTATATATATATATCGTGGGTGAGAGAAACAGATATTGAAGGACTGCCAATAACCCTTGTTGGAGGATGACGAGGCAGCCAATTGGACACAGCACTTCCCCTGTGGGGACCCTGATGGGGTTAAGTCGCAAGCTCATCCTTGGCTTGCTTCTGGTAAGCGGCCATTCTCTTTGGTGGTGGCACTTTGAGTTGATTTGTTTGAACAATAGGTGAAAGTGGGGTATCGTTATTGCTGTATCTACAGCAGGTGTCCATGCAAGATCACCTTTTTGCTATTACCCTTATGAACTCTTGATACATCTGAGTTGTTAACTATCACTTTTGAATAGAGGACTATTTTGAATCACATTTATGTTTTAAAAAAACTTTTAGTACATCATTCAAGCCCTGCAGTGTGGCTAATGCAGTTTGTGATTTATTATTGCAAATATTGATTTTCACATGCCTTTATGATATTTATGTGTAGCCATGTGCTCCTTCAAGTGTGGCTGGTAGTTGTAGTCCACCTGCCCGCTGCCCTCAATCACACGATTTCAACACACCTGGAGTCACTGAACAGGCCGGTACTTTGTTTTGTTGTTTTATTTAGGGGTTTGACCTTGGATAGGGATTAGGGATGAATGTGGGATGCCCAGTAATTGAACACGGGACCTACTATATACACCTCCGGTATATATACTGCTTCTCCTCCAGCACCCTACGTGCTGACCTTTACTCTTCTCCTTTCCTCTCTCCAGCACACTACTTACTGACCGTTTCACTTGTTTCCCTGGTCCGAAAGGAAATTTATCAGACCTCCATAACACCTCCTCTTCACTACAGCTAGCACATGATGAGGCCTGCTGCAGATGCCGGCAAGGCCTCAGAACCACCCTTTGTGGGTAAGAATCGCAGAATTCCCTGAAACCGTGGACCCTCTGTTGTGTAGCTAAGTACGTCGGTGCTAGCTGGGCCTTGGATGAATTATATCTCCCAGCCCATCCTTCTTCCAAACCCATCCGGTCTGTCCTGCGGTCTAATGGTTCTCCTTCCCCTTGGTTGGCTCCTCATGACTTCTACAGACTGCTCTCTCTCCTCTCAGACTGTCTCAGTCTTCTCATTCAACTCCCAGGGGCTGCCACTCACCGACTTTATGGTGGATTCTTTAAAGAGCCTCCATGTAGACCTCAGCTGCTCTCCTGCTTGTCCTGTGCGACTCCAGGAGCTGACTCCCACTCCCGCCTGCACCCAAGCCCCAGGCCTCAGGTTGACCCCCCCAGACTGGGGGATCCCCTCCCGGGCGAGGTCTGAATCTGCAGCTCCAGCTACATCCTCACCTATTCCACCCGAACTCTCCTGACACTTGCTGGCAGATTGCTGTATTTAAGGAGGCCTGCCCCCTGCCAACCCAGACTGTAGATTGGTCATGGCTCCTTGTCATACATCAGGAAGTGACAACTTCTCATCCACCCCCCTTCTAGAGCTTTCCCAGCTCAAGGGGAGGAAATCTCCAAGAAGTGCACCTTCCCTTCATCTCCAGCCCATCCCCTGAGCCACTCCCCAGCCCAGATCAAAACACTGAGGCCTGCACTTAGTCAGGCCTGACTAGATTATTCCTCTCCTATCAAAAATCTACAAAGTAAAAGCACCTACACTATGGGGGCGCTACACTTGCACGCTCTGTGTGGTTAACTATTACTTACAAAGTTGGTATTTATATGCACTTTTGTGAATTATTGTTTTCATTAGCATCATATGAGTTATTATTTTTAGCATGGCCACTTTCTATATTTATTAGGCCTCCTTAAATATCCAGGCTCACCCTAGGTGGGGGGGGGGAGTTGTTCGGGAAGGAAGATGGAGTGCTAGGCTCTCTTGGCCTTGGAGGGACCTCCCCAGTCTGGGGGGGGGGGGTAACCTTGGGACTGGGCTCGGGTGTAGACAGGGCCCTCTGAGAACATGCAGAGGTATCCTGGACAGGAGGAGCAAGAGGGAGGACAGCGGGAGAAGAGCACTGCCAGGCGAAGTCTCCAGGGACATACCTCCCAACTGTCCCTGATTTTGAGGGACTGTCCCTCATTTGGAACAATGTCCCTCTGTCCCTCATTCCTTATCATTTGTCCCTCATTTTGGTCTGATCTATATAGTTGTATATAAAATGCACTATTTATCCTTCAAAACATGTTTCCCGGTGCAAAATATTCCACCCAATTACTAAATTGCTGCATTTGTAATCTTCAAAAGCCAATATTAAGGAAGTAGTGGTGAAAATAAAGCACTTGTGGGTTTAACAAATATATATTTTTTGTATAATTCTCCTTTAAGAGGGCGTGGCATAGGGTGTGTCCTATGCCTACATACATTTGCTAATAGATGTCCCTCGCCCCCATTTAAAAAAGTTGGGAGGTATGCAGGGAGGAACAACCGTTCGCAGCCAAAAGGGCTGGTGAGTGATGCACAGTCAGGAGAGGACTGGGGAGGCACCCCTGAGAGGAGTGGAAGAATGCAGTCTGGGATGGGTACAGAACCAGAGGAGTGGACTGTGGTGGCAAGGGCAGTAGAGAGAGGCAACTGCAGCCAGGAGGGCTGGCAGGGCCTTAAGATGTGGTACTGGGCTCAGTAGCCACATGGACTATCTGCAATTTTGCTAGACTAAAGGGGCCCGTGGTCCCTGCCTGCAAAGGGCATTTACCTTAGGCCTGGTGGAGTCAGAGTCAGGCCTTCAAATCAGTGCTAGCTGGTCCGGGAGGTGCAAGCAAGTGAAGTGCTGGAGGTGTTGAGAGACAGCCTGCGAGCAAGTGATGAGCTGGAGTTGAAGACTGGAGTTTTATATACCGTCGGTGTATATAGTTGGTCCCATATATTTTTCTGCAATCAGTTGGGCATCTCATGAATACCTTATGCCCATCCAAGTTCAATCCCCTCAATAAAAAGACAAAACAAAGTGCATGGACTGTTTTCTGTCTGAGAGTGACTGGAAACCATGTGCCTGGCTGGGCAGGGTGACAGATGGACTACAATTACCAGCATCCGCAACAAGGGTACCGCTACACCATCAATCTCCCTCGGTCTGGAGCTCCATGCAGGATTTTGCTTCATAGGGTAAGGATGATCATGAGAAAAGTGAGGGATCAGCGTATAACTACACAGGAGGAGCTTGCAAATGATTTCAAGGCAGTTGGGACCACAGTCACCAAACAAACCATTGGTAACACAATACACCGCCATGGATTGAAATCCTGCAGAGCAAGCAACAGTGGCGGCTGGTGCATTATGGTGTGCATTGTCACGCCACCCCCCCCCCCCCCCAACGTGATCCGTGAACTTACCTTATACTGTGGTAGAGGTGTGGGGAGGAGGACAAGGTGGTGGTGCACTGCTGAATCCCAGGACCCACTTCCTGATTGGCTGGGAGGAGAGGCAGGAAGATATTAGCAAATATTAATTTGCTAATGTCACACAAGTGAGTGGGTTCAGTGCGCAGTGCTCTTTTTTCCCAAGCCCACCCTTTTTGAGGCCAATTAGAGCCACTTCAAAAAAAAAAACCCAACCTCACATTGAAATCCATTGATGGAGATTAGGGGCCGGGGGCATAGATTAGGGGGGATGGCGCCCCTGTGCCCCAAATGAACGGGCCGCTACTGCCCAGCAAGATCCTCATCCTCCAGAAAGCACATGTACAGGCTCATCTGAAGATTGCCAATAAACATCTAAATGATTCGGAGAAGGATTGGGAGAAAATGCTGTTTTCAGATGAGACCAAAAATTAGGTCTTAGGCATTAACTCGACTCGCCATGTTTGGAGGAAGAAAAATGCTGACTATGACCCTATGAACACCGACCCTACAGTCAATCACGAAGGTGGAAACATTATGCTTTGGGGCTGTTTCTCTGCTAAAGGTACAGGCCAACTTTGTTGCATTGAGGGGCCAATGGACAGGGCCATGTATTGTAAAATCTTGGATGAGAACCTTCTTCCCTAAGCCAGAACACTGAAGATGGGTCATGGATGGGTCTTCCAGCATGAAAATGACCCAAAACATACAGCCAAGGCAACAAAGGAGTGGCTCAAGAAGAAGCACATTAAAGTGAATGTAAACCTGAAAAAAAAAATGTAATGAAGACTTCTACCAGGTAGAGTACAGGATGTCAAGTCATCTGTGCCTAGTCTTGCCACGAAGAGTTAATCCAGCTCTGAGCAATCCTCTTGCCTTTTTTCAGTAAGATAAAAAAAATGACACACAGATAAGTTTGTGTCGCCACCTCCCCCACTGCTGTGACTGACGTCTCATTTGCTTATCTCCTGCAAGGAGAGACTGTGTATGATTCCATCTTCACATCCCCCCTCCTTTCTTCTCCAGCGCTCCCAGGATTGGCTGCTCCACACCTCAGCATGATTGGGCATGCTAAAGTCATGTAGTGCCTATCCTGAATTTTGACTGGATGTTACTCAAAACTCAGGAATAGGAGAGTGTAGAGGTGGGTGGGGAGTCTTGTGACATCACGACTCCACCCACCAAGCTCCAGCAAAGAGACCTACCCACTGTTTCCAGAGTTTTGTGGGTTCCTACTGCTGAAAAGGCTGTCATTTGCAAGGTAGGGATACATGCTGGAGGCTTGCATGTATATAAACATTAATACTGTGCCATTAGTTTATACTGAGTGAGTGGTGGGTTTACATCCACGTTAAGGTCATGGAGTGACCTAGCCAGTCTCCAGACCTTAATCCTATAGAAAATTTTTGGAGGGAGCTGAAGGTTCGAGTTGCCTAGTGACAGCCAAGAAACCATAAGGATTTAGGAAAGCAATGAAAGAAGAGTGGACCTAAATCCCTCCTGAGATGTGTGCAAACCTGGTCACCAACTACAAGAAACGTCTTACCTCTGTGCTTGCCAACAAGGGTTTCTCCAGTCTCTACCATGTACGAAGTCATGTTTTGCTTGGGGATCAAATACTTATTTTACTCACTGAACTGCAACTTAATTTATAACATTTGTATCATGTGTTTTCTCTGGATTTTTGGTTGATATTCTGTCTCTATCATTTAAAATACAACTATGATAAAAATTATAGACCCTTCATTTCTTTGTAAGTGGGCAAACTTACAAAATCTGCAGGGGATCAAATAATTATTTTCCCCCACTGTGTGTGTATATACTGCATGTATATATATCTCCTAGATTGTAAGCTCTAACGAGCAGGGCCCTCTGATTCCTCCTGTATTGAATTGTATTGTGACTGTACTGTCTGCCCTAATATTGTAAAGCGCTACACAAACTGTTGGCGCTATATAAATCCTGTATAATAATAATAATATATATACTATATTACCAAAATATTGGGACGCCTGCCTTTACATGTACATGAAATATAATGGCATCCCAGTCTTAGTCTGTAGGGTTTAATATTGAGTTGGCCCACCCTTTGCAGCTATAACAGCTTCAACTCTTCTGGGAAGGCTGTCCACAAGGTTTAGGAGTCAGGCAGTGATGTTGGACGAGAAGGCCTGGCTTGCAGTCTCCACTCTAATTCATCCCAAAGGTGTTCTATCGGGTTGAGGTCAGGACTCTGTGCAGGCCAGTCAAGTTCCTCCATCCCAAAAAACCCACACACAGGTCCTATTCACATGTTGTGTGACAATGCATACCATAATGCACTGGTTAATACACATTACCTGCCAGTCCCTTCCACCAGCCATGATTTGCCTGCCTACCCTAGAGAAACACCAAGACCCAGTAATGACAATGCTTAGTCTAAGTTCACACCATACAGGTGTGACCAAGCACACATGCATTTTCCATGTGTTCCCAGCATCACGTGTTGGGCAGCCCATTCATTTCAATGGGCTCCCCTAGGTGTCAGAAACACAGAATAGAAGTCTCTGACCAAAAATGGGCCACACTGAGCCGCATGGTGCGGTAGCATGCCAAAAACGTGTGTCCTAACAGATACTGGGACAAGCACACGATTGTTTGCTAGTGGACATCTGCCTACCTGCTGTTAGATCCGTGTGCGAGCACAGTGGGCTGCCATCAGAGTCCTCTTTACATCAGGATCCCCATCAGTGTCCCCCTTACATCATGGTCCCCACAACAGCTCCGCTTACATCAGAGTCCACTATACATCATGGTCCCCGCCAGAGTCCCCCTTACATCAGAGTCCACTATACATCATGGTCCCCGCCAGAGTCCCCCTTACATCAGAGTCCACTATACATCATGGTCCCCACCAGAGTCCCCCTTACATCAGAGTCCACTATACATCATGGTCCCCGCCAGAGTCCCCCTTACATCAGAGTCCACTATACATCATGGTCCCCACCAGAGTCCCCCTTACATCAGAGTCCACTATACATCATGGTCCCCGCCAGAGTCCCCCTTACATCAGAGTCCACTATACATCATGGTCCCCGCCAGAGTCCCCCTTACATCAGAGTCCACTATACATCATGGTCCACACCAGAGTCCCCCTTACATCAGAGTCCACTATACATCATGGTCCCCACCAGAGTCCCCCTTACATCAGAGTCCACTATACATCATGGTCTCCACCAGAGTCCTCCTTACATCAGAGTCCACTATACATTATGGTCCCCACCAGAGTCCCCCTTACATCAGAGTCCACTATACATCATGGTCCCCACCAGAGTCCCCCTTATATCAGAGTCCACTATACATCATGGTCTCCACCAGAGTCCTCCTTACATCAGAGTCCACTATACATCATGGTCCCCACCAGAGTCCCCCTTACATCAGAGTCCACTATACATCATGGTCCCCACCAGAGTCCCCCTTACATCAGAGTCCACTATACATCATGGTCCCCGCCAGAGTCTCCCTTACATCAGAGTCCACTATACATCATGGTCCCCACCAGAGTCCATATTAGAGTTCCCCTTTATATCATTGACCCCTTTAAATCAGGGTCCCCATCAGAGCCCCCCCTTACATCATGGTCCCCGCCAGAGTTCCCCTTACATCATGGTCCCTGCCAGAGTCCCCCCTTACATCATGGTCCTCGCCAGAGTCCCCCTTACATCATGGTCCCCGCCAGAGTCCCCCTTACATCGGAGTCCCCCCTTACATCAGAGTTCCCTTTACATCAGGGTCCCTATGAGAGTTCCCCCTGATATCATGGTCAGAGTAACCCCTTAAACAAAGTTTTGTCCTCTGTGAGTGATGGGGCAAGCACGTTATTGTTTGCTAGTGGACCTCTGCCTACCTGCTGTTAGACCTGTGTGTTAGCACAGTGGGCCCCCATTGAGGATATGCCATTGACGTTAGCTGCGGGACGGATAAAATCTTGTAGAGGTCCATAGTCTGGAATCCCTTGATGTAGCAGGTCCATCTCAGCTCATCAGGTGTGAATCCATCTCTAGTCTATGCAATGTAATGGGAATATTTGGTGTTTTTTGGTACAGGCTGTATTAAAGATTATGATGTAGCGAAGGGGGAGAGCAAAGTACCATGGAGTGTCAGCTGTTGTGTATTAGATGTTTTATGATCAGATTGGAGTTCTTTACAAATTGGCCCTTTCTATACTCATCTGTTTCCTGCCCGTCTCCCTATACATTCAATATCCTTGACATTGGTTGGGTTGGTGATGTCTGAGAGAAGGTGAGATGTGACAGCTGTGGACAGGGAGCTACAGAGACTCCGCCAGATCGAAACCCAATCAGTGGATGCAGATATTTATCATCCCGACCCCTGACCGCTGTCAGACGGTCAGAGAGGATCCATCACATGGTGTAAAACTCACCAAGTGCTGCCGATCGTCCCTAACATGTCACATCATTCAGTCAGCATATTTCTGCTTCATTGAGGTTCAGATTAACTGAACATAAACTATGAACAGGCTTCTTGTAAGTGGAACTGACATCAGATATAGCCGCAAAGTAATATGTCGGTGTAACTGAGATCACAGCACTCCCCCTGACAATACCCACATCAGCTTTTCTCTCCAGAAGGATAGCACCACCTTTGTTCAGGCATCATCCTGGGTCCGTATCTACTTCCTGGACGGTTCTTGACTGTGTTTACAAATGTCTGACACAGATCAGCCCCATGCTGTAGAATCTCACCTTGCTGTGCTTGCTACGAAGTTAAAGCTTGATCACTGGGGGATGGAAGACTGAAGAAATGCTTCCTCCTGCCAGCAGCAGACTAATTAAATCACTGGACTGGACCAAAGGTGGTTTTACAAAAAAATAAAACAAATTTTATATATATATATATGTATACAGTATCTTATAAAAGTGAGTACACCCCTCACATAGGCTTCTCTGAAAAGAAGGGTTTTCAGGGATCGTCTAAAAGCTAACAGAGTAGGAGATAATCGGACAGATTGGGGTAGGGCGTTCCATAGGATTGGAGAGGCTCTGGAAAAGTCCTGGGGTGAGCATGGGAGGAGGTGATGAGGGAGCTAGAGAGCAGGAGGTCTTGAGAGGAACGACGAGAACAGTTAGGTTGGTATTTAGGCTACTTTCACACTGAGGCGGTAGCCGCGGTCGCGGTAAAACCCTGCTAGTTTTATCAGAGTTCTACAAGCGATAGGGCTCCGCTATGCGGGCGGGAGCGCCACGCTTTTAACCCCCCCAATGGGTTAAAAGTGCCGGAGCTCAGCGCTACCGAGGTGGTGTGCAGCCGCTTCGGAAGCACTTGCCATTCATTTCAATGGCAGGAGCGGTAGAGGAGCGGTATATTACCACTCCCCTCACTGCCCCAAAGATGCTGCTTGCAGGACTTTTTGTAATGTCCTGCAAGCGCACCGCCCCAGTGTGAAAGCACTCAGGGCTTTCACATTGGCGTGCATTGGGGGGGGGGGGACTTTTGAAGCGCTTTACAGACACTATTTTTAGCTAAATAGCGTCTGTAAAACGCTTCAGTGTGAAAGTAGCCTTAGAGAGGCTAGTGATGTAACTGGGCGCAGAGATGTGGATGCCATTGTAAGTAGTTCAAAGGCGTGCGCACACAGGGTGGCAGGTGTGCCTGGGCACACCCTAATCACCCTGTACTGCGCAGATTCCCCCTACTGCCTGGCTGCAGATAAAGGGACTGGAGAATCTCTGTCCTCAGTCTCTTTCTCTGTCTCGACAGTTTAGACCCCTGAAATTTCACCAAAGCCCCCCAACAGGGCTCCTAAAAAAAATTGTAAAAAATTATAACATATTATATTGTAAACAATTATAAAAAAAACGAAATTGTAAAAAGATAAATAAAATTAAATTAAAATATACTACTGACACCGTCCTCTGCTCTTTGGACACATATATATATATATATATATACATATACACACACACTCATGTTTGTTTGCGCTTTGTGGTGCACGCCCTAATGCACTAGGCTGCGCACACCTATGAAGTAGTTAGTGTTTTGAATTCAATTTGTTGGGTGAGCAGAAGCCAGTGGAGGGATTGACAGAGAGGAGTAGCAGACACAGAGCAATTGGTAAGGTGGATGAGTCTGGCAACAGCATTCATGATGGATTGAAGGGGGGGATAGACTATGTAGAGGAAAGCCAATTGACAGTATCTTACTAAAGTAAGTACACCCCTCACATTTTTGTAAATATTTTATTCTATCTTTTCATGTGACAACACTGAAGAAATGACACTTTTCTACAATGTTAAGTAGTGAGTGTACAGCTTGTATAACAGTGTAAATTTGCTGTCCCTTCAAAATAACTCAACACACAGCCATTAATGTCTAAACCACCGGCAACAAAAGTGAGTACACCCCTAAGTGAAAATGTCCAAATTGGGTCCAAAGTGTCAATATTTTGTGTGGCCACCATTATTTTCCAGCACTGCCTTAACCCTCTTAGGCATGAAGTTCACCAGAGCTTCACAGGTTGCCACTGGAGTCCTCTTCCACTCCTCCATGATGACATCACAGAGCTGGTGGATGTTAGAGACCTTGCGCTCCTCCACCTTCCGTTTGTGTATGCCCCACAGATGCTCAATAGGGTTTAGGTCTGGAGACATGCTTGGCCAGTCCATCAACTTTACCCTCAGCTTCTTTAGCAAGGCAGTGGTCATCTTGGAGGTGTGTTTGTGGTCGTTATCATGTTGGAATAATGCCCTGCAGCCCAGTCTCCGAAGGGAGGGGATCATGCTCTGCTTCAGTATGTCACAGTACATGTTGGCATTCATGGTTCCCTCAATGAACTGTAGCTCCCCAATGCCGGCAGCACTCATGCAGCCCCAGACAATGACATTCTCACCACCATACACTCTCACTACTTTATATTGTAGGGAAGTGTAATTTCTTCAGTGTTGTCACATGAAAAGATATAATAAAATATGTGAGGGGTGTACTCACTTTTGTGAGATACTGTATATACACATATCCATATATTCTTCATATATTCTTCAAAAAGTTTCCACACTTTATTTTTACTCTGTTAAATGTAAAAAAGTGTGGAAACATTTTGAAGACCATATATATGTGTGTCTATATTATATAGGGGGATAAAACATATCAAGAGCGACTTCAAGAACTTAATATGTACAGTCTGGAGGAAAGAAGGGAGAGGGGAGACATGATTGAAACCTTTAAATACATCAAGGGGGTGAATTCTTTTCAATATGAAACCAAAATCAAAAACACAGGGACCTCAAACTAACTGGGGGGGAAGTTCAAAACTAATCTTAGAAAGTATTATTTTACTGAAAGGGTGGTTGATGATTGGAATAAACTACCAACAGAGGTTGTTAGACAGTCAACAGTAAATGGCTTCAAACATGCTTGGGATAAACATAAATCTATAGTCAGGCAACAAGGTTTAAAAAAATAAATAAATAAATAAAAAAAAGGGGCAGACTCGATGGACTACTCAGTCTTTTTCTGCCGTCACTTTTCTATGTTTCTATATTATATACAGTATATATCAATGTTGCTGTATATTGTGATATCAGAATTGTATACACGTGGTCTTGAGAATTTACTGAAAGGTCTCCATAATTGAAAAATACCCAGGAGGACGCTTCATAATAATTACACATAGGCAATGAGAGCTCCATCTAGTGGCTTACTTAATCTGTGTTTAACACAATAGCATAAGCATGAAAAAACAAGCATGGAAGATCATATTAAAAAAAGGCAAATACAAGAATTAAAATGCGTACAAAAATATATTTTACCTACTCATTAATAGCGAATGGCACAGACAGACAGCCCATTCTATTTAAAGCAGTACTCCAGCCAAAATAAGATAAAAATGAACGGCGTATTAAAAAGATAAAAATAACAAAACCAGCTTTTGTTACAGTACAATGTTACCCTTCGATCCAGAGATTTCCCCAGCAGTACCATTTTTCTGCCACTAGATGGCCAGCATTATTCATTGCACTTCCTCAGAGTAACCCACTCAAGCCTATGACTGGACAGTGACAGGAGAAGCAGCACAGGGATGAGCTCTTCTCTCTGTCACTTGCCTCTCTCCACCTATCAGCATGCTTCAGAATATTAATTGCATGCTTCATATCAGCATATGAACTGATTGACTCCCCCCCCGGTCTGAGCTCAGTCATACAGGCCAATATCAGATCACATTCATGCACTTACATTGTTTATATTTAAATATGACATTGATGATGTATCAATTGTTAAAAATAATTTTATATTTGCCTGGATTTCAGCTTTAATTTGTTTTTAAAGGAGTGGGGAACAGTTAAAATGTATGTTATGTCTTTATTTCTATCTGTGACCCCATTGGAGAGATTTTCCCTCACTCTCTGTTTTTGTGACACCTTGCAAAAAGAAATAGGGTGACACTACTGAATTTTTTTTTTAAACTCACATTAAGTACATAGCTGGTCAAATGTAAAATCTGCAGTGTCCCAGTCCCGCCGATGATAGCAAATCACGGCCACTGGAGGTGCTCATAGGGCTGGAGCAGATATAGAGGCGGTCTGCCCCCCAGCTGTCACCACTTCCTTCCTATACCCACAGGGGTCCCGGAACTTATCCTCCAGCCCTGTGAGCACCTCCAGCAGCCATAATTTTCTATCATTGGTGGGAACGGGACACCTATGCAGATTTTGAATTTAACCAGCTATGTACTTAGAACTCACATTAACAGTTTTAATAAACTGCCCACTAGATGGTGCTTCCCTTTCCTTGACCTGCGATTCGGACAGAAATCGCACCACATTCCTGCCCAAATCGCATGCAATTCTTTGCTGTGCGATTTGCGCCCATTTATTTTGTATTGACAGTCGCACTGCAAAGTATTGGTACTTAGTAATGGCAAGTACTTCATCGAAAGTATCGGTACTCGTACTTGCCGATAAAAAAAACTATATCGGTGCAACCCTAGTCTGCATCTCCAGCGACTATTCCATTTACAGCTGAACTCCTGGCAGATAGAAAAGGCACACATTAGTGCAGCTCTATATTCATCAATACGCTACATCATTACATGCATTTTTTCTAAGTAGAAGCAATGTAAGTAGTTGGAGTGTGAGAGGAAGAAGCAGCAAAAGGACAAAAACCATGCTGAGAGGAGGAGAGAGAAGAGTGGCAAAGAGATGAGCGCACCACTGTGCTGCTTCTCTTTTCACTGTTCAGTCACAGCTTGGGGGTGGATCCAGAATAACCTGGGCTCAGAGGAAGTGGGCTTAATGATGCTGGGCATAAGACTGAGGACATCTAGTGGCAGAAAAAAGTACTAAGTCGGAAATCGCTGGATTGGAGGTGAATATTGCACCAGAAGCTGCTCTTGTTATGTTATTTAATGAGCTATTTATCTTGTTATGTTTGGCTGGAGTTCTGCCTTAAGGGATGGAGTCATATTAATGATGAACACTGGAAGCCCTTGGGGCTTGATATGTGGTCTGCACCCACCTGATACCCTGTGACATATATCCCAGAAACACACAATAGCAAAGTAAGAACTATGGCTGTTGTACGTACTTTGACAAGGCCATTCCATTCTTGGTCAGAACCTCATTCACCTCACTCAGCAGTATGCCGGCCTCCACCGTTATCTGCTTCTTCTCTTGGTCCACCTGAAATAGAAAGTGCAAGGGGTGTGATCATGTATTCTGCCATGCTAGAGCCATGGAGCACAGTCTGTTACCCAGGTGTAAGCAGTGGTTAGCACCCCTTTTTAGGGAAACCCTCCCCTGGGTGGATACTATGGGTGGGGCTAGCTTAGTCCCATATAATTTAGGGCTGGAAGAGCTTAGGGCAAAGGTTGATGGGTAGGGTTGCAACCTTTCCTTCAAGCCAAATCCAGTTGTCGGGCTTCAAATGTCCTGCCCACACATCCATTTTCTGAGGCACAGCTCACCCGGGATTGGATTGTAAGTGGGCAGACAGAGGGGTTGGGGGGGGGTGGAGGTGGAGAAAATCAAACCCTCTGTCCTCTCCCATCCATGCAAGGGGTAAGGGAGGGGAACTGTGCTGGCTTACACTACTAGAGCCAGCCCTCCGGACTGTTGGCAACCCTGGTGATTAGGGTGTGCCTGGCCCATGCACATGACTATGCGCTCGGTGGTTGTGGTACTCAGTTACTTGGGAAGCCACTGTCCGGTCTGAATAATGTGTCCAGGTTTCAGGCAATCTGGATGGCTGGCAACCCCAGTATAGGCCCCAATGGAGAACCTGTCTAAGGGGACCTATAGTGAGGAGCTGGAAGTGCTGGTTAGCATCCCCAGGTTTAAGTTGAAATTGAACTGTTCAGGGTTGCCAATGTCAGGTAAAAAAAGGCAGTAGGAAATTTGTGTTGGAAAGAATTGTGGACCTTGTTGCAGTTACAGTAAAATGTAAAAAGCCTAATTTTGTGCACATTCATTTATTTTGTGAGGTGAGCATCAGGCATGTGAGTAAGCAAGATAATGGGATCCTACAAATTACAGGGGCATATTATCCTATCCCGTTCCTATTAAAGTAGAACATTGGGAGGTGACCTTTGCCAGTATGACCATTGCTGTTGACAAATCAAGACCCTGCTAACAAGGGGGCCACATTCAGCCTTTAGGCACTTATGGGGTGGCCCTTGGGGCCCCTGTACTTTCGTTACCTAGGTGCTTACTTAAGCCAGTAAAGAAAACGTTCTTATAGTAGGTAATATACAGTGTGTAGTTGTTGGCTCTCCTGTATTCATTTGAGCTGTGGTTCATTTCTTTGGGTTTCTCTGAGTCCTGCAGGTTGAAGGTTAGATTGCTTCCCCATGTTTTCTGGAGATTTCCAGAACCTAGCGGGTGGGAGAATCAATAAGCAACCTGAATATTTATGTAGATCCAGCCATTCGTCGAGGAGGTGAGTCCAGATGGTGGTTGGAAGATGCATAAATAGTCTAAAACCACGGGGAGGGGCTCTCTTTACCTGGAGGAGAGGTTTTCAGTCAGAAAGGCTGTCTGCCTTCCTGGTAGTCTTGCTGAAGGTCCAGTCTGGGGTCCCAGTCATGCTTAGCTGGAGGGCCTATTCTACCGAAAACCCTAGAGGGGACTAAAGATGGGTGCTACTGAGGACCTGCCCTGGGAATTTCACAGAGGAACCTGCTTGCTTGAGTCTGAAGGTAACATTCCGAGCTTGAGGGACACTGAATACTGGCCTAAAGAGGAAGGAATTTCAGTGACTGTTGCTTTTGCTACCACTGTTGCACAGAGTACAAGGCTTGCCTGGCCTGGGACATTGCTAGAGATGCCTCAGTGTTGTCCACCTATTGTCCCACTGCTTAAAGGACTGTTCTGCAGGGCTGCTACAAGGAAGAGTCTCCTCATTGTTCCTGCTAATATCATGGAGTATCCCGCAGTTCCCTAAACCCTGAGTCTCGTGTAATGAGTCTCCATTCTATGACCATATCCGTAAGCATGTCCCCAGTCTCCAGCAACTCTTATAAGGCATCTTATTAGACTAGTTAGGAGGCTAGGGACATGCTTTGGGATACGGTCACTGTCTCCGACCATCTCCTGTTGCATGTCTTCAGTCTACCATTTTCTGTAGCTTTACCTTTGCAGCACCCTGTAGTGTGCAAAGAGTATAGGTACATTTAGTTATTCATGGACTCATGGTACTGGTGTGAGTCTGTAATTAGGTTTGGTTACTGCAGGTCAGACTGGATGGCTCTACTGCGCAGGTCTCTAGTACCTCCCCGGATTTAGAAGCTTAGAGAAGCTTTAGGAAGTTAGTAGGCGGAGGCCTGGGGGTCCCGGTCTGCATACTTGAGGGAATCTGGCCAATCTCTAGGCAGAGGGCTTTGCAGGGTGGCTGGGTCAGACCTTAAATATGGTGGAGATTGGCCAGCAGTGGAGTCGGGTGGAAGATGGAGTGCAAAGGAGTTGCTGTCATGTGGCCTGGGAGAAGACCCCCAGGACTGGGGGGCTCTGCCTCCAGGCTGAGAGTTGAGGAAAGGAAGGAGAGGAAGCCTAAGAGAGGAATCTCCATTACCTTTGGACACCTGGACTGGCATGGGAAGATCAGTTGGAGGCATGAATAGGAGTCTTGCCCAGTGCAGTGGGCAGCAAAGGACAGTGTGAGTACCTCAGCACACCCAGGGCCATACAAGGGGAAAGACTGCCATATGTAGCATACTTTTCAAGGACAGCATTGTACTAAATCCTGATCCCATGTCTTGGGGAGTTCATCAGAGCAGCCAGATGGGCTGGTAGTCAAGCAGCCAGGTGGGCTGGTAGCAGTGGCAGCTGGTGGTTCTTTTTTTTGGGGGGGGCGGCAAACAATGCACCCAGAGCCACCCCCCCTCCCATTCAGTCAGGTCAATCGCACCCGACAACACCCCCGCCCCCTCCCCCCTGTCGGTCGGTCCCGAGCCCACCCTTTTTTGAAGCCCATTAGAGCCTCTGGCTCTAATCACATGCTTCAAAAAAAAAACCCAATGGAATCCATGCGTCCGGCGCTCCACATGTAGATTAGGGGACTGGATGCATGGATGGGGGTGGTGTCCATGAGCCCCTATTGGATGGGCTGCCACTGGATGGTAGTATCTGCAAGTATCAGAACTAGGTGAAGTTCTACAGAGGAAACAAGATACATATGCATACAGTTTGCACCTTTGTGCTAATTCTTTAAAGGGGACTAAGAGCTCCTTTTCCATATAGCATCTTGTCACTGATCCATAGAGACTGGGTTTATTCCAGAGGGAGTACAGTGCAGGATTTGTACATAGAGAGATATTCATTTTTGTATATAGAGAAGGAATCCTCATTTGATATTTCTTCAAGCCAAGTTGGGCATCCTACATATATACCCTTGACCCTATCCAAGTTGCTTTCCCCAATAAAACAGCAAAAACAAGCCTATGGACTGATTTCTTGTGTCTGGATGCAAGTTGGAAATGCATGTTGCTTGGCTGTGCAGGAAAAGGGGGAACCTCCTGCGGGGGTAGCACTACACATTCATAGATTATGTGTGGCCCTTTTGTGACGTCTAGGTCTGCACTCAAGGCCCCCCATATCAAGAAAGTTGACCTCGACTGTGTTAGAGAAAGATTGGTGCTGCAAGTTTAGAGCCCTATGCCAACTATCTGTGTGCTTGCATGCCTCATCAGTAATTTGTTCATCCAAAGAACAAAAATTTTCTTCTGCAGTTTAGCAAATGCTTTTCACGATTCATCAGCGCAGGCTATAAAACGCATTAATGTCCTAATATTTTCAGACAGTAAAAGTTAGCATAAGAAACATTTGGAGGGTGGGAGATGGGGTCATTGCTATTTCTGTAGATTGCAGTGTGTTGATGAATACTTTCTTTTGGGTTTATGTACAAGGGTGTAGAAATAGCCTCCCCCACCAATTCTCAATCAGCTTTGGTCTGTGGTTTGGGATCTGAATTTCAAATGTGTATTGAAAAAAGGGCCGTAGTTTCAATCTGAACTGAGTCATTCAAAGTTTTCTTTATGCCATCTTTACTTTTCATTGGGGGCTTGCTAGGTTTTTTTTAACCACTTCCTTACCGACGTATTGTAAATATACGTCGGCAAGGTGGACTCCCCATCCTAAGTGGACGTCATATGACGTCCTCTTGTTTTCGCCGCTTTGCGGGCCCTCAGGGGCCCGCATCGCGGCGATCGGGGACCGGCCGTGTCCCTCGGGACCCCGGCCTTCCGTGATCGGGGTAAAGAGCCAATAAAATTGGCTCTTTACCGCGTGACCGGCTGTGTCCTATCACAGCCGGTCACTGACAACAATGGCGACTGAGCGGCGCGCACGCCGCTCGCGCGCGCCCCAGGGGGCGCGCAGCGCGGCGATCGGGGGGGCGGGCTTGTCCCTCGGACAAAGCCCAACCCCGATCACGGTAAAGAGCCAATAGTATTGGCTCTTTACCACGTGACCGGCTGTGTCCAATCACAGCCGGTCACAACACGACGGGAATCCGCGGTAACGAGCTGTTACCGGGTTCTCCCCTTCACACACCGATCGTGTGTGAGGAGGAGATAGCGGTTACCGCTTACTGTCAGCACCAAGCACACTGATTGCCCCCCCTCCAATAAAGAGTACCTGTCACCACCCCATCAGAGTACCTGTCACCTGCCCATCAGAGTACCTGTCACTTGCCCATCAGAGTACCCGAGTACCTGTCACCTGCCCATCTGAGTACCCGAGTACCT
>BLSH010510204.1:637333-686981 GCA_018402905.1 Glandirana rugosa
CTCTTCTCCAATTGGGTTAGAACCACAAAAGGGTCTGTAAAAGACCCAAGACGGGAGGAGGGACACGACATTTATTTTTCCTCCCACTGAGACGAGCCTTTCCAGACACTAGACGTACCCTCCTTAGGCCTCCGGTTCGAACTCCAACATCGGTGGACCTTACGTGGAATCCTCTCTGAAAAACTCGATCCTGAGATGGAGAATACCTGAGAGTGGAAACTCTTCCATATGGGACCCGTCGGACTCAGATCAATCAATCCTTACTTGAGATAACGTAACAACCTGACATAACAGTTCAACATGTCATTTCGGAATAGTTGATAAAGTACGGACCAGATTTCAATTGGTTTCCCCACGTACCGAGGTGATCAAATACCACCAAAAGAAAGCTCTGTTTGTGGGAAAAAAAGGACGCAAATTTCGTTTGGGTACAACATCGCACGACCGCGCAGTTTTCAGTTAAAGCGACGCATCGCCGAATCGCAAAAAGGGCTCTGGTCCTAAAGCTGGAAATCCTTCCGGGGCTGAAGTGGTTAATTAACCCTTCGTGGCGGCCTTCCGTTCCTTTCTCTTCAACCGAAATGTGCTTACAGGCTCCGTTCTTCTAGATATGCCATGTACCACCATGCACCCCTTTGGTTAACTTTAGACCAGGCATGAAATAGTTGATAAGGCTTTACTGTACAACTTGACAATACAGTCCAACAATGCAATAGAGTTCATTCCTAACTAACTAGACTCAGGCTGCCCAGGGTATACCTTCTCAAAGGTGAGAGTCCATAAGAGGTAGAGTCCTAGCTCAAAAAGTCTCTCCTAAGGTGCATTCCAGGTGGCTACAACCTCAAGCTTGGCCTCCGGATTCCTCCCATGCAGATCACAGACCTTTCCGAGCAGAGTCACCCTCCTTTTTATTTACAGCACAGGGAGGAGGGCAGAACCCAGAAAATGTCTGGGAAAACACCAAGATTGGGTTAACCTCTTCTCTACTGGGCAGCCCAAATAACTAAAAAACCAACCTGCCTACACACTGACCACTAATGTAAAGTACAGGTTAAAGCTTATATGAGATTTATGTGTCTGGGTCTGCTTATGCAATACTTTTGTGGAAAATGGAAAGCCATGTCCATGCCTGGTTGGTCCTTCAACTCTGTACTGAGGGAGGAAAGAGAGAATAGCTACAGAGCTACAAAGCTAGAATAGAAACTAAGGGGTAGCTCAATGTCCTGTCATACAGACCTCCAAGCATTTATCTGTCATGTGTAATAGCGGCTGGGAATTACTGGCCATGTAAGCTAAGGGGATAGTTTAAAAAATGGCATGGGAGTTCCTCCCGAATTTTTTACCAAGCTCTTCAGGCCTGGTATAAATTTTAAAGAAGGCCCCCATGCAAAAAAAATAGTCCATCATAGACATCTTGCTTTCCAGCTCCCTTGTTACCTCCTCCCATGCTCGCCGTCAGGACTTCTCCCATTCTCTGGAACTCCCTACCCCAGTATGTCCGGTTAGTTCCTACCCTGTTCACCTTTAAGCGATCCTTGAAAGCTCATTTATTCAGGGAAGCCTACCCCACCTCCACTTAAAAACTGTATTTGGGTCACCTCCATCAGATCATCCCCTGAAACTATTAACTTTTTACCACCTCCCCCTCCATTTAGATTGTAAGCTCCATAAGCAGGGTCCTCCTATTCTTTTTGTATTGAACTGTATTGTAATTGTGCTGTACCCCTTTATATTGTAAAGCCCTGCTCAAACTGTTGCCAATATAGAAATACTGAATAATAATAATAAAGAGTGAGCCCCCCCCCCAAAAAAAAACAAAGAAACAACAAAAAAGAACTGTAAGGCCCAACCAAAAGTTCCACACCAGATCCAGACTAGGCCCCCCTCCGGAACCATACCAGTTCACATGCAATCAACATGGGGAGGGGATCCCACCTGGCAAAAGCACCTTGTCCCCGTGTTGATGATGACAAAGGCATCTTTCCCACAACCCTGGCCCGGTGGTTGTGGGGATCTGCAAGTGGGGGTTCATCTGAATCTCAAAACCACCTTTAAAGATAAGGGAGATCCCTGATACCACTCTCCCTATGTGAATGAGTAAAGGGTACATAGGAGTAAAAGCTCATGCACAGAAAAAAAAGTGTAAATAAAGACAGACGCGGTCTTCTAATTTAAAAAAAAAGTCCCAAGATGTAAATCCATTGTCAATCATGTAATCCAGCGATGTGAATGCACATCAATTGCAATGCTTTGTTCCCGAATCTTCACTCCAGATCTGGTGGATGACCAACTGCTATAAAGCAAAGGGTGGGGTTTCCTGGGTGACATCATTAACCATATACGGATATGGCATCACTCGCGGGACCCCCCCCCCGTTTCTTTATAACAGCTGTCATCCACTGGAGCTGTCATTCGGCAGGAGTAAAGCAATGGGAACTGACTTGTTACTTGCTGTTTCTACTCCATTTTACCGAACTTGTGACTCTTGTTATAGTGGATAATGTGACGTTCCTCTGTACTGCCTTTTTTCCAGAACTCTAAAGATATTTTATTTATTTTTTTGTGTAAATCAAACTACTTCTCGGCCGCAATTTAGAACATTTGCAGCCACTTCGACCCTGATGGCTCATCTCTTGCTGATAACGCAGCAGCCATTCTGGCTCGGAGACAATAAGTGAAGAGTACACAGACATCTGAAAATCGCTTCACGTTAAGAGCAACATCTGCCCAATTACAGGCCCCTGATGAGCCAACTCCCGCCGCCTCCACCGTGTTTTACAGTCGCTCTGCTAAGATAATGGTAGCGGCATCCAGTCTGCAGTAATAGCCTACACCTGCATTGAGTGCTCTCCAAATCACAAGGAATAAAGATAATAAAAGAGAATTACTTCAAGCAATAACATTGCAGCAGAGGTGCTCCCTCCCTTATAGCAACTCTCCGAGTCGCACTTGTGGCTTGTTCTTCATTTTTTGTGCTCCAGGCAAAGGGGAAAAATGTAACCTGGAAATCCAGGAGCGTGTCCACTTACCTGATGGTGGGGGGGGGGGTTAATAATGTCCTCAATAAATACACCAGATGTGAAATATGCTTCTTAGCACTAACCTGGTGATCTGTGATCACCTAATTACAGACTGATCATTTTGTAGGCTATGGAGTCTCAGCTCCGCCCACTGCTGCTGAAACGGTGATTTAAAGCCGTATTGTACCCAACAGTAGACATCATATAAAATATAAAATTATACTGGCTATTGATATGAATTAACGCTCAAGGGCTAAATGTTCTGTGTAAACGCATCAAAACGTATGTTAATCAAAACAGAGGTATAAGTAGTCCCAGAGTCTCCAATCATACAGTGAAAGCAGATACAGGTAATAAGGACACCGACCACCAGAGATGAGATGTTTTCACCACGTGCAGCACCCCAATAAACAATCTGCTTACCAGAAAGTAAATTTGTTAAAGCCCGTATCATATCACTGGCAAACGTTCTTCTGGCTTTGGATTGAATCCAACCCGCATCTAGGCTCGGCGGACACTTCTTCCGATCTGGTCACTCAGCCACAAGAAAAAGACTTGATATACTGTGACTCCGTATCAACTACTTTTATTGCCAACCCCTTGTTAAAATGCACTTACAAAAATCACAGTAAAAAAAAGCCAATATCGCAATTTACTCTGAAGCCGTCTCACGGCTCCAGCTGTGTCCACAGCGTGTGTGTCCACTACCACCGCGCGTCTTGGAACGCAGACGTAACTTCCTGTCGTGGGGTCACGTTCTGACGCGTTTCGTCATCACGACTTCTACGGAGGGCATGACCCCACGATCAACATCTCTCAATAAATACGTTCAGAACCAGGGGAGGAGTTTATATCCCCGCCCTTCGGAGATCAGCTGTGCTGTAACCATCAGTTTTACCAAACTGATGATCTCACATATGGTCCATAAATCTGCTTGTTACACCTATGCGGATATGAACTTTGTTATATTCATCTCCATACTTTATTGTTTATGTATATCCTTAGTGCCAATTAATGAAATTAGCCACTATTCTTTAATATACAGATCAGCTGATCCCCTCCAAGCTTCCATAGTACATAATTACTACATAATTCAATGTTATCATACTAAAATCAATTATTCTCATACTCAACTGCAATTATTTCATAAAACTGCCCACTGAATGACATCAAACATACCATTTAAGAAGTATAGAAATTGGAAAAACAATCTTATATACATAATTAAAAAGAAAAATTTAAATCAAAAATACAAAATAAAATGAAATAAAATAGAATAAAAAAATAAAGATAAATATTATATAATCGACAAAAAACTAATTTAGAATCTTAAAGATACCTAGAAATACCTCAAAAAATTCCTCAGAAATTCAATAATAAACATAAAGAAAGAAGTCTATTTCCTAGAGGAGGTCGAATCATTTTAAAAACGCAGGTTGTTCTAAATCTAAATCAATTTAGACCCAATACTCATCACTAATATATTAAAATAAAACAAAAATTAAAAATTAATTAATTTATTAAGGCCCATATAGTGACCCCTGAGTCGGGTCGTGCAAACAAATGATTGTTATTATAACTTGTTGGGTACCGTATTACAATCCAAAATCAGCCATAGTGTATATGTCAAACTAAGATCTAGAAGAAATAACTATATATTCTGACAATCCACCCCAAGAAGCCAGAAGGTTGGAGCCAGCCACTTAACCAGGAGAATAGGCCCATCTCTCAACACGGTGGGTCATAATTATCTCCCCGTCACAAGCATGTTCCCAACCCCTCAGAATATTGAGACCTGGATCACCTACTAATTTAACATACCCATTCTTATAGTATATATATCTCCGTTAATTATCGCTAATAAAACAGTTTAAATCCACCTCTATGTTCAATCCCTTCGGATCTAAACTATCGGTGAGATATATCCACTTAGTTTCTAATTTAGACACCTCTCTAACCTTATTCACACCTCACCACGATGGTTCCAATTTCTCAATTCCCCAAAATTTAAGGAGTAGAGGGTCTCTATTATGAACACGTCTAAAATGAAGTGAGACGCTATGTTCTTTGAACCCTTGTTTAATGTTCTGAATGTGCTCTGCTATCCTCACTTTTAATTTCCGCTTAGTTCTACCTATGTAAATCAGATTACAAGGGCACATACGGGCATATACTACATAACTGGTATTACATGTTATGAAATGGTCTATACGAAACGTCTTATTGTTAGTTGGAACTGTGAACCATTCAAGTTTCCTTAATGGTTCCCTTATTTCTTTACATGCCCTACATTTTCTACATGCGTAAAAACCATTCCGGTCCCAAAAAGTAGGCGGTCTGCTGGGAGGGTCTAAGATCTTTTTCACAATCTTATCCCGTATACTTGGGGCCTTTCTATAAATGAATTTCGGCACTGGTGGTAATACTTTACTTAAGATCTTATCCATACGTAGAATATGCCAATGATTATGAAAAATATTTTCCACTTCCTTGTATTGAGAGTGGAAGTTGGTAATAAAGCCAAATTGTTGGTCGTCTTGGTTATTGTGTATGATCTCTTTATCTTTCAAAAGGTCCTCCCTTGGTATCAAACTAATCTCCTCTATAGTTTTCTCCAAGATTTCCGGTTTATAACCCTTGATGACAAATCTATGTTTAATTACTTGAGATTGTTCCAAAAATTCTGTCTCATTAGTACAGTTTCTTTTTATCCGCATTAGTTGGCCTTTTGGGATGTTACAAACTGTATGATTGGAGACTCTGGGACTACTTATACCTCTGTTTTGATGGGCTCTTTTATGTACTTCAAAAAGCGCTGTTATACACTATAACTGTTATTTGACGAGCCATACTACTGTATGTGTAAATTTATGCATGCGTATTACTTTTAGAAAAACGGCAGCTTGAGAGGTCCGTGCGTTAGTGCTTAGACCTTTATCTCCTACTTTACCGGGTGCTCCATATGCGCTGATTGGTGCGATTTGACTAGGGGCACAGTCATTTTACACAATTTTTTTGATAAAACGTATGTTAAACGTACTAATACACAGACAGGTTAAACAACTTAACCTTGTACCAAACCACATTATAACATAACAGCAAAGCATTACATACCCCAGTAGGCACCTACCTACATGTGGGTCACAGTTTGCAGAACACTGGGTTGGGTTAAGCCTTCGGGATAGGAAAGGTTAACTGTTAAGGTCTTTTGTGGTTAGGCTAAGTGTTAGAGATAAGGTTGGAGGGATCGATTAAGTGTTAAGGGCTCACTTTAGCAGTTAAGTGTTTGGAAGGATATTATGTGTTAAGATTTTTTTTCTGTGTATATCAAAGAGAGATGAGCCAACGGTTCAGGGCCATATCTGATCTGGGGGAGCAGTACAAAAAGGTCAGGGGGCATAATGTCAATAGTGTGACAGGGATGCATGGATCCAGTATTACAGTGCCTTGCGAAAGTATTCGCCCCCCCTTGAACTTTGCGACCTTTTGCCACATTTCAGGCTTCAAACATAAAGATATAAAACTGTAATTTTTTGTGAAGAATCAACAACAAGTGGGACACAATCATGAAGTGGAACGAAATTTATTGTATATTTCAAACTTTTTTAACAAATAAAAAACTGAAAAATTGGGTGTGCAAAATTATTCAGCCCCTTTACTTTCAGTGCAGCAAACTCTCTCCAGAAGTTCAGTGAGGATCTCTGAATGATCCAATGTTGACCTCAATGACTAATGATGATAAATAGAATCCACCTGTGTGTAATCAAGTCTCCGTATAAATGCACCTGCACTGTGATAGTCTCAGAGGTCAGTTTAAAGCGCAGAGAGCATCATGAAGAACAAGGAACACACCAGGCAGGTCCAAACTACTGTTCTGGAGAAGTTTAAAGCCAGATTTGGATACAAAAAGATTTCCCAAGCTTTAAACATCCCAAGGAGCACTGTGCAAGCGATAATATTGAAATGGAAGGAGTATCAGACCACTGCAAAACTACCAAGACCTGGCCCTCCTCTCCCTCATCATTGGCCATTCGCAGAAATGGTGCCAGCTGTTATGTTTACTGGGCTGTAGTTAAAGTACAGGGTGGGCCATTTATATGGATACACCTTAATAAAATGGGAATGGTTGGTGATATTAACTTCCTGAAGATACGAGATGTGCAGCACCTGAAACTACGGATACTGGAAGCCTGTGCTAGCATTTCTCCTGCGGTGTTGCTATCAGTGTGTGAAGAGTGGGAGAAGAGGGTTGCATTGACAATCCAACACAATGGGCAGCGCATTGAACACATTTTATAAGTGGTCAGAAACTTGTAAATAACTCATGAAAGAATAAAGTTATGTTGAAACCAAGCACACCATTGTTTTTCTTGTGAAATTCCCAATAATGCCCCGTACACACGGGACGACGATCGCATTCAACAGGTCGTACTCACGACCGCTGTATGCGATATCGATCATTCGTATGCGCGATTAGAACAGCCGAACATACGGCAGTCGTACAAGGGAGTTGTATGAGCAGACTAGAAAACTTGGTCGTACCAACAAGCTCTCATACCACCGTTGTATCGTGTGTACAGAGCAGTTGGAACAACAAGTTGTATTGTGCAAAACACGCATGCTCAGAAGTCAGGAATGGCTGGATGCTAATTACAATCACCTGAACGTTCTCTCCGCGGACGTACGATCGTGTAGTGCAGTCAGTATGCTACATAAGTTTGATGTGGCACATGACCCTCTTCCTATTGAAAAAACAAAAGTTGGTTTCAAAATGGCCGACTTCAAAATAGCCGCCATGGTCACCACCCATCTTGAAAAGTTTCCCCCCTCACATATACTAATGTGCCACAAACAGGAAGTTAATATCACCAACCATTCCCATTTTATTAAGGTGTATCCATATAAATGGCCCACCCTGTAGTTATAAACCCTTCATAGGTTCTAATCAAATATACTCTAATTATATGGGCTTTGACATATTATTTCACTCTTATTTCTGCAAGCAAACAGTAATTAGGTATTTTATTTCTTTCTCTTTAGCAATTTGATAACATGGTAAATGTCTATGTAATGTATTCCTTCTGTGCATGCTATATTGCAGATACCATGTCTTATCTATTCCTATGACTAAATATGCAATATATACAACATAAGTTTGCATCTTTGTCAGCATTGATGCTGTTACTTATGCCCTTTTCAATACTAATAACACTCTTTTAGATTACAAACAAAATGTAGCTGTAAACCCAATTGTGAAAATGTCATAGAAGCTTTGGCAGGTTTATGTGATTTCAAAAGTTGTTTTCAATATTTTTAATTCTGCAGCTTTAATGAAAACAATCTCTGCTGAAAGTCTGCCGTTAAAGCAAATCTTGTCCGTTTCCTTTCAAATCCATTGTGGTGGTGTATAGAGCCAAAAAGATTAGAATTATGTTGATGTCCCAATATTTATGGACCCGAATGTACACACAATGCTCTGGCTCTCTATCTCCCTCCACCTGGATCACATTGCAGCTTTATACACACAGTCTGATCAGCGCTGCCATTGGAAGTCCCCACTTTTCTACACCTCCATACTTCCAACGCCTCCCTTCACAGGACCCAGAACTAGAGGAGGCATCAGGTATCAATGAGCGCTCACAGTATGGACAGTCAACGCACATTGAGAACAACACTGGAAACAACATTGGGCAGGCAGTATGCATCCGCCATAATATTGTTTTACGGCAGAACCCCTGGGGACCACAAAAATTTTCTCGCGGGCCATCAGTGGTCAACGGACCACAAGTTGACAACCGCTGCCCTAGACTATTTTATTGAGCCAAAAATATAGGAAAATGCTGTAAGCCAAGCTTCCTCTGCACCAACTTTTGGGAAAGTCCTAGTGGCTCCTTCAGGGGTAGCATTACAGTTGGCATTTCTCAGGGTGGGTTTCCTGTTGGTAACAGCAGCAGACTGCGCTTGGCCAGCTTGTGTTGAAAAGGCCACTTGGAAACCTCGTGTGACTGCGTGACAATGCAGGTGCACATTTGGGAGAGAGGGACAACACGCTGTCACCCTATAACAGGAAATGCCTGAACAAGGACCTTTTATGCAGAATCAGCAGAGATTGTTTTAATTAAAGCTGCAGAATTAAAAATATTGAAATCAACTTTTGAAATCACATAAACCTGCCAAAGCTTCTATGACATTTTCACAATTGGATTTACAGCTACTTTTTTGTTTTTAACCACTTCAGCCCCGGAAGGATTTCCAGCTTTAGGACCGGAGCCCTTTTTGCGATTCGGCGCTGCGTCGCTTTAACTGACAATTGCGCGGTCGTGTGACGTTGTACCCAAACGAAATTTGCGTCTTTTTTTTCCCCACAAATAGAGCTTTCTTTTGGTGGTATTTGATCACCACTGCGTCATTTCTGATCGTCGCTATAAACAAAAGAAGAGCAACAATTTTGCAAAAAAACCCAAATTTCTTACTTTTTCCTAAAATACAAATCCAAAAAAAAAATATAAAAAAACATTTTTTTTCACCGTTTTTGGCCGATTTATATTCTTCCTCATATTTGCGATAAAAAAAAATCGCAATCAGCGTTTATTGATTGGTTTGCGCAAAAGTGGTCGCGTTTACGGATGATGAGAATTCATTTTTGGGGTTTTTAATTTTCTTTTATTTTTTACTAATAATGGCGGCGATCTGCGATTTTTTGTGGTACTGCGATATTTCAGCGGACATGTGTGACCATTTTGACACTTTTTTGGGACCATTGGCATTTATACAGCGATCAGTGCTAGAAAAATGCACTGATTACTGTGTAAATACCATTGGCAGTGAAGGGGTTAACCTGCAGGGGGCGCTCTAAGGGTTAACTATGTTCCCTGGGCGTGTTCTAACTGTATGGGGGCTTGCCTAGCTGGGGAAGGGAAGTGGTCACAGCCTTCACGTAAAGAAAGGCTGTGATCACAGCCCTTCCCCCTCACACAGAGCGGAGGTCCGTGTTTACATACACGGACCTCCGCTCACTCGCTCCGGGGGGGCCATCGCGGGTAGCCGGCGGCAATCGAAGCCGCCGCACCCGCTCCCTGGCCCCCCCTGGACACAGTGAGCGCGTGGGCGCGCCTCCGGCGGCGCGCACGCGCTCACTAAACTCGTTCCCGCAGCCGCCGTCGTATGACGGCGATTTGCGGGAACGAGCCACCTTTCCGCCGTCAAATGCCGACCGGCGGTCGGCAAGTGGTTAATCTAAAAGAGTGTTTATTAGTATTGAAAAGGTTCATAGAGTAACAGCATCAATGCTGACAAAGATGTACACTTATGTTGTATATACTGTATATTTAGTCATAGGAATAGATGAGACATAGGGGTTGATTTACTAAAACTGGAGAGTGCAAAATCTGGTGCAGCTCTTCATAGAAACCAATCAGCTTAGAAGTTTTATTGTCAAATCTTAACTGAACAAGCTGAAGTTAGAAGCTGATTGGCTATCATGCACAACTGCACCAGATTTTGCACTCTCAAGTTTTAGTTAAACAACCACATGGTATCTGCAATATAGCATGCACAGAAAGAATGAATTACATAGACATTTACAATGCTGTAAAAAAAATGAAATAAAAGACCTAATTACCGATTGCTTGCATAAATAAGGCTCACAATGACACAGGACAGCTGGACACCATTTTCCAGCTCCCACCGGACACTCTTCAGCAAGCTCTCCAGACATAACCCTTTAAATAGTCCCCCCAGCTATGCCACAGCTCAGCTGGGACCTTGTTGAATCACTGCAATGCTCCAACAACCTGCCCATGCAGCTGCAGGCATCATCCCGTACTGTTTTTTAGAGCTGCCTTGTAAAAGCCACCCTAGCAGCTAACTAGCCACTGGATTCCTTTTACAAGCAGCGGGAGGGAATTTACTGGGATCTCCTATCCCACTGGGAGTACCAATCGGCCAGCCGGTGACCAGAAAGACTTTGTTCAGCTCTGGGCTATGATAACCCGGAAGCGATGACCTGACATCACTTCCGCTTTACCCAGATTTAAGCGGGGCCATTTTCAAAAATCAAAAGCATTCAAACACATTGATCTTGATGTGACTGAATGCTTTTAAGGGCAGAGGGGGGATCTGGGGTCTATAAGAGTAAATGTCATAAAGAGTACCTGTCATGTGTTTATTGCTGTCACAAAGGATGTTTACAGTGTAAAAAAAAAAAAAAAAAAATTACGTGCCCCCATCCCCCTGTGCTCGCATGCAAAGACAAATGTACACATCAGTCCTTCACGCAGCAATCGCCCAATACATGTGAGGTATCACTGCAAACATCAGATCATGGGCAGTAATTCTAGTACCAGACCTCCTGTGTAAATCTAAAGTGGTAATCTGTAGGATTTTAAAACATCGCCTATGGATAGTAAAATGGACGTCGTTTGTCACTGTTGCATGGGCATGCACAATTTTAAAGCATGACAAGTTTGGTATCTATTTACTCATCTTTTATATTTTACCAAAAATTGGGGTTATGTATTGTGTTTTTTTGCATTAAGATTCAAACAAGTGTATTTGTAAAAAAAAAAAACGCTGCGCAAATACCATGTGACATAAAAATTTGCAAAACCCACCAATTTATTCTCTGGGGTCTCTGCTTTAAAAAAATATATGTTTGGGTGTTGTAAGAAATTTTATAGTAAAAAATACTGACTGTTACATGTACAATATCTCAGACAAGTGAGTACACCCCTCAGATTTTTGTAAATATTTTATTCTATCTTTTCATGTGACAACACTGAAGAAATGACACTTTGCTACAATGTAAAGTAGTGAGTGTACATCTTGTATAACAGTGTAAATTTACTGTCCCCTCAAAATAACTCAACACACAGCTATTAATGTCTAAACTGCTGGCAACAAGAGTGAGTACACCCCTAAGTGAAAATGTCCACATTGGGCCCAATTAGCCATTTTTCCTCCCCAGTGTCATGTGACTCGTTAGTGTTACAAGTTCTCAGGTGTGAACGGGGATCAGGTGCGTTAGATTTGGTGTTATCGCTCTCACTCTCTGGTCACTGGAAGTTCAACATGGCACCTCATGGAAAAGAACTCTCTGAGGATCAGAAAAAAAATAATTGTTGCTCTACATAAAGATGGCCTAGGCTATAAGAAGCTTGCCAAGTCCCTGAAACTGAGCTGCAGCACAGTGGCCAAGACCATACAGCGATTTAATAGGACAGGTTCCACTCAGAACAGCCTTGCCATGGTCGACCAAAGAAGTTGAGTGCACATCGTTATATCCAAAGTTTGTCTTTGGGAAATAGACATATGAGTGCTGCCAGCATTGCTGCAGAGGTTGAAGGGGTGTGGGCGGTCAGCCTGCCAGTGCTCAGACCATACACCGCACACTGCATCAAATTGATCTGCTTGGGTGTCGTCCCAGAAGAAAGTCTCTTCTAAAGATGATGCAAAAGAAAGCCCATAGTTTGCTGAAGACAAGCAGACTAAGGACATAAATTACTGGAACCATGCCCTGTGGTCTGATGAGACCAAGATAAATGTATTTGTGCCACAGCAACCAGGTGAGGAGTATAAAGACAAGTGTCTTGCCTACAGTCAAGCATGGTGGTGGGAGTGTCATAGTCTGGGTCTGCATGAGTGCTGCTGGCACTGGGGAGCTACAGTTCATTGAGGGAACCATGAATGCCAACATGTACTGTGATATACTGAAGCAGAGCATGATCCCCTCCCTTCGGGACTGGGCAGTATTCCAACATGATAACGACCCAAAACACACCTCCAAGATGACCACTGCCTTGCTAAAGAAGCTAAGGGTAAAGGTGATGGACTGGCCAAGCATGTCTCTAGACCTAAACCCTATTGAGCATCTGTGGGGCATCCTCAAACAGAAGATGGAGGAGCGCAATGTCTCTAACATCAACCAGCTCTGTGATGTCGTCATGGAGGAGTAGAAGAGGACTCCAGGGGCAACCTGTGAAGCTCTGGTGAACTCCATGCCCAAGAGGGTTAAGGCAGTGCTGGAAAATAATGGTGGCCACCCAAAATATTGACACTTTGGGCCCAATTTGGACATTTTCACTTAGGGGTGTACTCACTTTTGTTGCCAGTGGTTTAGACATTAGCTGTGTGTTGAGTTTTTTTGAGGGGACAGCAAATTTACACTGTTATACAAGCTGTAGACTCACTACTTTACATTGTAGCAAAGTGTAATTTCTTCAGTGTTGTCACATGAAAAGATAGAATAAAATATTTACAAAAATGTGGGGGTGTACTTACTTTAGTAAGATACTGTAAATTGGCTTTCCTCTACATAGTCTATCCCCCCTTCAATCCATCATGAATGCTGCTGCCAGACTCATCCACCTTACCAATTGCTCTGTGTCTGCTACTCCTCTCTGTCAATCCCTCCACTGGCTTCTGCTCACCCAACAAATTAAATTCAAAATAATAACTACTTACAAAGCCATCCACATCTCTGTCCCCAGTTACATCACTAGCCTAATCTCTAAATACCAACCTAATTGCTCTCTTCGTTCCTCCCAAGACCTCCTGGTCTCTAGCTCCCTCATCACCTCCTCCCATGCTCGCCCCAGGACTTTTCCAGAGCCTCTTCAATCCTATGGAACCCCCTACCCCAATCTGTCCGATTATCTCCTACTCTGTTAGCTTTTAGACGATCCATGAAAACCCTTCTTTTCAGAGAAGCCTATCCTACCCACACCGAACAACTGTATTTTCATTTTCTCCATCAGCTCATCCCCCACAGTTATCAACTTTTGTTCCACATGACCCTCCCTTCTAGATTGTAAGCTCTAATGAGCAGGGCCCTCTGATTCCTCCTTTATTGATTTGTATTGTAGTTGTACTGTCTGCTCCCATGTTGTAAAGCGCTGTGCAACCTGTTGCCACTATATAAATCCTGTATTATAATAATAATGTAAACAAAAAGTGTCTAAAAGGCCTTGTCTTCAAAAAGTTGTACATGACAAGCAGTGCTGTACCAAGCTAAATGTAATTCAGATAGGATTTACATCTACTTTGAGTTGACTTGCTGCTTTTTAAACTATAGTTCCTTTTTTTATCTGATACCAAATGGCAATCTCTCCTCAGCAATGGATTATTGTAATTGGACTTGTACCGCGCCTTCATTGAATTCATGGCGGATAACTCAAGTCATATCCTCGCCGTTGGAGCACAGAGGGGTGGGCACCCCTTACTTTGTAACTACAGAAGTTACATTTAAAATGAGTGATTTAAATCTCTTCTACAAACAAGTGGGGACTTTTAGTCGGATCCTTTGTGTGAGCAGAAAGGCTTTACTCAATAAGACGGATTTACGCCAACCAAACGAAATGATTGAAAGCAAAGGATATAATTGAATAAAATGTCAAATTAAATGGAATCTTGTGTTTGAATAGAAGTGAGGTGAGAAGGGAGTAATCTTTTCCCTGTGATAAAAGGCGAATTCTTTCAGCGGGAACGCGTCAGGCTCTTCTCTGTGAAGCATATCAGTTGCAGTTGCTCATCTGGAAAAATTGTTAATCCCTCAAAGAAATGATATGAGAGGGATGGGCTGTATTAATCAAGATGTTCTTCAACAAAAAGCTGGTTTTATAGAAGTTCTTCAGAAAAAGAAACCCATTTTTGGACGAGATGGTTTACAGAGCGCCGCTTGAATAATTTCATTCAGGCGGTGGTCTGAACGTAGCCCTCAAGTCATTTCAAGACTTGAGGGCTACGTGAGATCTGAGACTTGTCTGAAATCAGACATGTTAACATTCCTTTTTTTTATCTATTGTGTGGCCAAACTTAACCAATATCTGATATTGAGCCCAAATTCAAGCAATAAAAAAACCTTTCCAGCAGCGGGGTGCATGTTTGAGGTCCTTCACTTCCCAGATTGTCCAGTCACCTGCAGTCCCCCTGCAGCATATATGTCCTTGTGTAAGCACACAGGGGGGGGCTACATTGGGCGCGGTGTGTGCGCATCCTTAAATATTTTTTGTTCCCTTTTTGCTTGTGTCTCTTTAGATCCTTGGTGGTCATCACAAACTTGTGTTCCGGTTTATTAAAGGGATATGTTTTCCCTCTTCTGGGTTTCAATTTACCCATGTGGGAACTGCATGTTTAAAACTTTCAGGTACGTGCCCTTTGTTTATGTGAATGGCCTTATGTACATATATTCTATTTGATTCTACCTATGCTGATATTATACACTCATTTTACTTGCCAGGAACCTATAAGCCACCCAGGCTGGTTTCTTATCCCTTGTGCTTTGGACACATTATATGCGGTGCTGGGCATTCTTTCACCCTTTCTCTGTGGAACTCCAGCATAATACGCAGATGTTTTGTAACTTTTAACCATGAAAGTGTACTGGGACATTTTTTTTTCATGTTGGATATGTTGCATTGATGAATGTGTATTTTTTTTCTATGCATACTTATTTTGCTTTGTATTCTAGACAGGCTTCTGATTTGCTAATCACTGCCATCCCCCTGAGGAAGACCAAAAGAGTTGGAACGCGTCAGTGCTTTGGACTTATGCAATCAGGATTATCTCATTATCTTTTATGAAATTATTCTTTTCAATTGTTATTGTGTAAAGCTTTTGCCACCCTGTCTATCTCCCCCATTTTTTCTCATTATGGGTGTTAATTTTAACGACTTTTCAATAAATTTCTGATTTTATCATTATTACATATGCTTTATATTTCATTGGTATCACAAAGTCCCTCCATTTCGCCCCATTGTTAGCTTGTGGATTTTAACATGTTAAAATGTTAAGACAGAACAAGGGATCGAGAAATGTTGGAAACAGGTGCAGCCAAGAATGATGCCCACAGAGAGTCATCTTTGGGTGAAATGCAATATTAGATATATAAATAATACAACATAGTATAGCACCCCTCTGACACCCCAAAGGCAAGATAGCACCTCATACTAAGACCAGTGATACCAGCGACATGTACTGGCGACAGTGAGAAATCACAATCCCTTTAAATGACAACAATGTATTTAACATCCCCCTGTCTGGTCCACAATCATCTGCAGAACCATGGCCCCAACAAAGTCAACCAATAACATGGAAGAAACACTTTGGTTTGTTCTCCTGGTAGTTTTGAGTAACCTTGCCCACGGTTTCTTGAATGCCAATGCCTCAACCAAAATAGAATTTGTGCTGCCACATTGGTCTTATTCGGCAAACTATTGAACTATGGAGTCAGCATACCTGTAGCACCCTCCTAGATAGGTTGCTAGTTAAATTTAGTTCTTTGGCTCCACTGTAATCAGTGGAGAAGTTTGTTATTGCTTTGGGATGTTCTGGGCTCCACTAGCTGCAGGTTTGATTATTTCTCCCAGCCTTCTGGAGAATTCTAGAATGTATTGGGCAGGAAAGGCCAATCGGCAGCCTGAATATTTATGTTGTCTCAGCTAATCTCTGGGGGAGAGTGCATGAATAGTTTGGAGTTGGAGGCAGCTCTGTCCTTGTCCAGGCAACCCAGCTGAAATCATACCTGTGCTCATTGAGGTCCCAGTTTTGGCAGAGCTGGGGGGTCAAGAATCTCTGAAGCTAAGCAAAGGATTTCCCCAGACCAGGATCCAGTCTGGGAGACTCACGGAGGAATTGTCTGTCTGATCTTGGAAGGAGGCATACAAGTGTCCAGGGACATTAAGTACAGACCTAAGTGAAGGATCCTAGTGACTCTTGCTGCTACCATCCCTTGTGTATCAATATTAGTGCTTGTCTGGCCGGGGATATGTCTGATGGTGTCTGTTCATTTTCTGGGCCATTGCTTTAGAAGTGACAAAGTGAAGAGTGTCTTCCGGTTACTGCTCAGCTTTCACGGAGTATCCCACAGTTCCCTATGCTCTATTCAAGTTATTTAGCAATAACTTTCAAAAAAGGCAATCCCTAGACCAAGGTTTCATGGAATCCTGGGGTTCCTCCAGAGATTGCTAGGGGTTCCTTGAGCAATGAGTGGCTTCTGCCTCAGATAAGTTCCTACTGGAACCATTGATCTTTTAAGCTATCTGTAATGGGGTAATTCTAGCCAATGACCACAAGTATAAGGAACATTTTTTTTACCGACCATCACACCAATGTATCATGAGTTGTAGATATAGTCATTTTTAGCCGGTGTTCCCTTAGACCGGAAAGTTATTTGAAGGGTTCATCTGTTGAAAGGGTTAAGAAAGGCTGCCCTGGACTGTTCACTGAGCCAGAAGAGTGATTTTTGCTGTGTGCCAGGCTGCAGTCACACTAATCAGGGAAAGGAACCTGGGACAAATCAGCGGGCCCTTTCGGCTGTGACCGCTACATACCTATCGAAGGGGTGGTAAGATGGATCCTAGCTCTGTATGAGGAACATTCACTTTGTCCTCTCTGGGCAGGCTAGGAATCCATGAAGCACTTAGCAGCTTGTCACGTGACACTAGTTCTTTGAATTGATATAGTGTAACCCTGCACTTTTTGGGGTTCTTTGGAAACCTAGAGTTACTCAAAAGGAGCTGCGGCTAATTGAAATATACTGCTGGACTAAAGCTGGCTATAGATGGATCAAAATTCAACTGGTTCAACAGGGATGGTTTATATTTCGATCAATGTGTGGCCGCTCCCGCTTGACAGAAGCTGATCTAGGTTGAATGGGCTTTTTGGAAATGTTTCTTTGATCAGCCAATGGGAGAGTCCCGCTGTCAGAATACAATGTCCTATTGAGGAGGATTCTTCTATCCACCTCGATTGTGTAGATGGAGGAATCTGAAAAAAAAAAGGATACATCTATGGCTAGCTTAAGGGCAAGACATCTGTGAAGCACTTAGTGGCTTTTGAGATAGTACTGGCCCTTAGCTTAATACACTGCAGCCCAGCCATTCTCAGTTAGTTAGAGTTCTGTGAAAACCTAGAGTTCCTCCAGCGGTTGCTAGGGGCTCCTTGAGCTATGGCTAATTGAAATATAAGTCTGGGCTAAGAGTTGGAGATCTGTGAAACACAGTGTAACCCAACTAATCTCAGCCAGGGTTCTGTGGAAACCTATAGCTCCTCCAGAGTTTGTTAGCGGTTCCTTGAGCTGTGCCTAATTGAAATATAATGCTATCTTAAGAGTAAGAGATCCATGAAGCGTTTAGCAGCTAGTCAGAAGGGATTAGCACTTGGCTTTATAGAATGTAACCCAGCCTATCTCAACCAGGGTTCTATGGAAACCTTAAAGCTCCTCCAGAGGTTGCTAGTGATTCCTAGGTAGCTAACAGAAATATGTTGCTGTATTAAGAGTCGGAGATGCATGCAGCACTTAGTGCCGGTTCACACAGGGGCGACTTGGCAGGTGACCTAGTCGCCTGACAAGTCACGCTCCATGCAGTGCAATGGAACAGTGCTAATAGGAGCAACTCATGTCACTCTGACTTAGAAAAAGGTTCCTGTACTACTTTGGGGCAACTTCAGAGCAACTTGCATTGACTTCTATACAGAAGTCGTTTTGCAAGCCGCGCTGAAGTCGCCCCTGTGTGAACCAACACTTAGCAGCTTGTGAGATCACATCGGCGTTTGGCTTGATACAGTGTAACCCATTACATTTATATGGTAGTTAATATTGTATCTGTCTGCCTGAAAATTTGGCAATTTGGAATTATGTTTATGACTCATGGTAGAAATAGCTGGCGCTCAATCTGCTATACAGTTGTGTGGAAGAAAGTTGATTATGTCATAATAATGGCTGGATCATTATTAAGGTTAATTCCAGAACTAATTTACAGAGAGCATTACAGTATTTCAGCAAGGACATTTGATCCCTGATTTCGAGCATTACCCTAGTATCTCAAACCAGATATTATGCAGCCATGGTTGTGGGGATAATTGTGGTCTGGATGGGGATGGGTGTGTTATTGGCAACATTGTCATTTTTATTGGTGAAAGGTACAGGCGGTCCCCTAGTTACAAACATCCGACTTACAAACGACTCCGACTTACAAACGGAGGGAGACAACAGGAAGTGAGAGGAAATCTCCCCCTAGGAAGGGAAATTTACTCCTGTAAGAGTTATTATGGGAAAAAGATGTCTCCATTGATACTTTATCGCCAAGGTTTGTTTCCACAAGAACTCAAAATTTTCAAAATCCAATCATCATTGGGACAGGAAATGAGGTGAAATCTTTTGAACAGAAACATAGACAGCAAAACAAACATTACAGGGGTGTTACCCCTTCCCTATGCTATCCAAAAAGCTTAAAAATTGTTTTTCTGGCTGTAGCTACACTTTAAAAATGTACATGTTCTGCCTTACAAACAAATTCAACTTAAAAACAAACCTACAGACCCTATCTTGTTTGTAACCTGGGGACTGCCTGTATATGGATTTTTATTCAATGTGCTATTTTGTATTATTTACATATAATAAAGAATTGTGATCATATACTGCATTTAGCCCAAAGATACCTATCTGTGGGCATCCCATGGTTGAATTTGTTTCTGGTAAAGTTAGGGTACGGATTGGCATTCTTTATTGTGAATGAGTCGGTGGAGTGTTCAAATGTAAATGGGTGACTTCCACATGTTTAAATATTTTTGCCTTAGAGAAATGATGCTACAGAATTTCATAGACATGAATGGGTTGTCTATAGCACTGCAATGTTAACCACCTAATAACTGTAATGGGTTACACCAGCCTGTCTGAACCTTTCCATATCAGAGGAACCATTAAAATAATTTCAGGTCTCAGACAACCTCTGCTAAAATGTATTCCTCAGAGGACAGTGGAAAGAATGCCCTAAAGATCATTGGTGTTTGGCTGGTCTGGCTCTGCCAAGTGACACTAGACTCAGAATTATGCAAGCACCATCCAATGGAAGGTCAAGTGACCACAGCTCAAGGAACCACCAGCAATCTCTGGAGGAACCCTGGTTGAAAATGGTTGGGATACATTGTATAATCCCAAATGCTAGTATTGAGATCTTGCCCCTAGGGGCTGGTGATACACCTACAAGCCATTTTAAGTAGCTCTCCACACAGGGGTTCTTTCAGTGCATTAACCTTTTCATGCTATAAGCCAGCAGACACTGATATCTTGTCCTCTCACTCACAGAATTCCATAGCATTATAAGAAAGGAATGCTGAACATGCCCCACTCTTCACCAGCCTCTCGTGTCTACCCTTGACACTATTTCTTTTAATCACTTCATATGCAAGGCCTTGCTCTTGTGACCCACAGGCCATGTCCCTGGGCCAGCCCTTCACCACAGCAGGCTCCATGATGGAGACTGAGCTGTGAGGTGAGGCACACAAAGCACACCTGTCCCCTCACCAACAGGGCTTGTCAGCAGATGCTTACTCCATTGCTTCCTCTGAAGGGGGGCTCACTAATGTACTGCTTACATAGTGGCAAAGATGTTCTTCACCCAACCAGAGGAACAAGACCTTCCTCCTAGCAAGAGGTCTTCTCCACTCCACATGCCACCCTGCCCTTCCCACTTGGACCTTAAATACTACTTGGGAGAACCAGAATGGTGGGCATAACAGGCTCTCTAGTAACATGCCCAGGGCGCCTCCCATAAAAGGAACCTACACTTCATTACAGGCTCAGGCCAAACACGATCATCAACATTCCTGTGAAAATTTATGGAAATCTCTATTTTAAAAAAACATATATAATCGCTACACAAGCCATTTAGTATTTATATTTTAAAAAAAAAATACATCTCCATTTCAATCTGCAGCTGCTATGATCTTCTGCAGGGTACTCTACACCCCCAGAGAGCTTGTCCCCAATTATTTGATTGGCTTTCTGCTTTTTCCAGCAGTTTTATCTCCTTTAACACTGTAACTGCTCATGGGGTTGTAGCAGGCAGACACTCGCACATAGAAGGCAGGAAGTATTGAGACATCTGCCTTTACACGCAGATTAATTTTAATGGCATCCCAGTATTAGACCGTAGAGTTCAATATTGAGTTGGCCCACCCTTTGCAGCTATTACAGCTTCAACTCCTCTGGGAAGACTATCTACAAGGTTTAGGAGGGTGTCTATGGGAATGTTTGACCATCTTTCCACAAGCGCATTTGTGAGGTCAGGCACTGATGTTGGATGAGAAGGCCTGGTTCGCAGTCTCCACTCTAATTAATCCCAAATGTGTTCTATCAGGTTGAGGTCAGGATTCTGTGCAGGCCAGTCAAGTTCCTCTACCCCAAACTTGCTCATCCATGTCTTTTATGGAGCTTGCTTTGTGCACTGGTCCAAATCATTTGGTGGAGGGGGGATTATGGTGTGGGGTTGTTTTTCAGGGGTTGGGCTTTGAGGTGGAGGAACTTGACTGGCCTGCACAGAGTCCTTCTGGAAGAACGGTCAAACAGTCCCATAGACATACTCCTATAAGAGTTGAAGCTGTTATAGCTGCAAAGGGTGGGCCAATTCAGTATTGAACCCTACAAACTAAGACTGGGATGCCATTAAAGTTCATGTGCATGTAAAGGCAGACATCTCAATACTTTTGACAATATAGTGTATATAAGTGACCTGGAAAAGCAGCTTTTATTTGAGCAAGGAAGTCTCACTTTAAGGTCCAACTGTAATGTAGTGCTCACCCCCTGAAGGGGTGGCAGAAGATAGACAGGTTCTCCGGAGTAGTACAGAGGCTGCTGGTTACCCCAGCACAGTCCACTTACACCGAAAATTAAGGCTCAGTCTAGGGAACGTCTTTTTGGGGATAATTGCTGAAGAAGTTTAACTTGTCAGCAAGTTTTCAAAATGAAAGTTAAAGTGGATGTAAACCCGATTCATGAAATTTGAGCTGGGCACATCTATCTGTAGAGTTTTGTCTCTTCAGAGCATTGTGTCTCCTAGCTCTGTCCTGCTCAGTTCCTCTGTTATCAGCCATCAACTTTTGATAAGCTCTCTGCGACCGGAATAAGAAGTGTGTGTCAGGGGAGGTTGCTATAAATAGATTAGCACACTGCTTGTTGTGCCTTTTCTCCAATCAGCTGTGTCCAGCAATAATCCCTCCTAGAGGGACATGAGGAAGTAAAAATTCTAAAAGAATGTGCACTTTCTAAACACTACAGCATATAAATGTGAAGACAACATATATAGATGCAATAGTTATATAAGGAGATTTGATTCATCTCTGTGTATAATCTGAGGCTGTTCACTTCACTGGTTATATGGAGGGTTTACATCCACTTTAACTACCACTTTAAAATTTCCCCAGCCAAATACTGTTTAGTCTATTTTAAAGTAGTAATTCACATGTAGGTTTTTTGATTTGTTCGGGTGGGTGACCAGTGCCATTGTTTTAGTCATTCCACAGAGACCAGACAACATTCTTGAATTAGTTGCAGAGGTCTTCAACAACTTGTTCCCTTAAATGACTTTGATTTCCCATTAACGTAACATCTAGAGTCCGGCTTCCTACAGATTGGTATCTGTAAAGGTATATTTTACATGGCTCTCCTCCCTGTTAATACAATTAAATATTGACCAGTTCTTTGTGTGCTGTACCAGAGATTCGGACTTGGTCAATCATTTGAGTTTTATAATGCTCTACATTTTTCTAAGATGTAGAGGAATCCATCTTCCTGTACCTAGAGAGCTCTAACCCTGACATTAAAACCTCTCACTAGTCAATTAGACTGTTATTTTAAATATATACATGCAGTGTCCTCCACGCTAGGTAGGTGTTAGAATAGATTTTTTGCTAGGTAAGGCAAATTTAGTTAGGCCTGACTTAGTGCACGCCTGATTGCTTTGATTATGGGCTGGGAGTGGTTCAGGTAGGACAGGGTGATTCACACATGGTGTCATCAGGACCTCCCACTTCCTTCTAGAAACTTCTGGTGGTTTCTGGAAAGAGGGGGGGGGGGGGTGTATCCATCTGGGGTGTTCTAAGGAGCCCTGACCAATCCCCAATCTGGATTGGCAGGGGGCAGGCCTCCTTAAATACCCAGGGTCAGCCCAGTCTGGTGGAGGAAGTTTGGATGGAAGTCTGAAGATGTGTGTGGTGGTGGCTGTGGTGGCCTAGGGGAAGCTCCCAGTCTGGGTGACCCTGGGCCTGGAGTGCTCGAGTGCAGCCAGGAGGAGTGAGATCCTGGTGGTAGGCACAAAGCAGAAAGGAAAAGACAGTGGGAGAGAGCACTATTTGGGAGAGATCTTCAGTGTGGAACATACCCTGGAATACTGGATGAGGCATGCTGGAGCAGATTGGGGTGAGAGACAGTCTGGGAAGGATGCAGAGGTCAGTGCGGGACTTTGATGTTGCTGTGGCAGTGGAGAAGGCTGTTGCAGCTGGAGGAGCTGACAGGGCTTGGAAGAAGATGGGCTGGGAGTAGTAGTCCATCACACTAGCTAGCACAAAATACTTTGCTACACTTTGGGGCTATTTAGCCTCTGCTTGTAATGGGCGGTCCGGAGGTCCTGCTTCAACTACAGCAGGCCTCACGATGTGCTAGCTAGACCTAAAGAGATGTTTGGAGGCCTAGTAAATATCCTTCCGGGTCTCACCTGTCGGAAGCAAGTGTTGTGCAGGAGAGAGGAACAAGTAGAAGCAAGTGTTGAGCTGGAGGAAGATGGAGAAGTGTATATACTGAAGTGTATATAGTCCCGTGTAAAGAACTGTTTCATTCTTGGGCATCCCATAATCATCCCTACCCCATCCAAGTTCAAATCCCCTAATAAAAAAACAAAAGAAAGTATGAGCCTGCTCTGTGCCTCTGGATGTGAGGAAAAGTGTGATTGAGGGCAGTGTGATCAGGTGAACCACATCAACCAGCCACCCCTAAGGAAGCCATTGGCTATATGTATGTGTGTATATATATATATATATATATATATACAGTATTGCACAAAAGTGAGTACACCCCTCACATTTTTGTAAATATTTTATTCTATCTTTTCATGTGACAACACTGAAGAAATGACACTTTGCTACAACGTAATGTAGTGAGTGTACAGCTTGTATAACAGTTTAAATTTGCTGCCCCCTCAAAATAACTCAACACACAGCCATTAATGTCTTAACCACTGACAACAAAAATCAGTACACCCCCTAAGTGAAAATGTTCAAATTGGGCCCAGTTAGCCATTTTCCCTCCCCAGTGTCATGTGACTTGTTAGTGTTACAAGGTCTCAGGTGTGAATGGGGAGCAGGTGTGTTAAATTTGGTGTTATCGCTCTCACTCTCTCATACTGGTCACTGAAAGTTCAACAAGGCACCTCATGGCAAAGAACTCTCTGAGGATCTGAAAAATATCATTGTTGCTCTACATAAAGATGGCCTAGGTTATAAGAAGATTGCCAAGACCCTGAAACTGAGCTGCAGCACAGTGGCCAAGACCATACAGCGGTTTAACAGGACAGGTTCCACCCAGAACAGGCCTCACCATGGTTGACCAAAGAAGTTGAGTGTACATGCTCAGTATCATATCCAGAGGTTGTCTTTGGCAAAAAGACGCATAAGTGCTGCCATCATTGCTGCAGAGGTTTAAGGGGTGGGGGGTCAGCCTGTCAGTGCTCAGAATATACACCGCACACTGCATCAAATTGGTCTGCATGGCTGTCGTCCCAGAAGGAAGCCTCTTCTAAAGTTGATGCACAAGAAAGCCTGCAAACAGTTTGCTGAAGACAAGCAGACTAAGGACATGGATTACTGGAGCCATGTCCTGTGGTCTGATGAGACCAAGATAAACTTATTTGGTTCAGATGGTGTCAAGCGTGTGTGGCAGCAACCAGGTGAGGAGTACAAAGACAAGTGTGTCTTGCCTACAGTCAAACATGGTGGGGGGAGTGTCATGGTCTGGGGCTGCATGAGTTCTGCCGGCACTGGGGAGCTACAGTTCATTGAGGGAACCATGAATGCCAACATGTGCTGTGACATTGTTATGAGAAAATCGTTAGTCTGAATCTTTTAGCGCCGATGCGCTATTTGAATCCCCTGCGCCTGTCGGCAGGTGCTGCCCCTTCTACAGCGTCTGAGTACCTGTGAGCCCCAGCTCTGTTCCTGTATTCCTGCTCCTGTGTTTGCTACCTGTTTTCCTGATCCGACCCGGCTTGACCTGACCCGCTGATTATCTGCCTTCACCCCGGCTATCCACGACCATCCGTTTGTCTGAACCCTCTGTACTTCTGCTGCCAGCCTGTTAACGAACCCTGCTTGGACTTGACCACTCTCTGCCTGATGCCCTTGTACCGCACAACCCGCTAGTTGCCGACCCAGCCTGAACGATCATTCTTCTGACCTGCACGACTACCTGGAGTTTCACACCACCACCAGTGACCATCCAGCCTTCGTGCCATCCCGCACTCTCGGGCTCCCTGTCTGCTCTACCAGGGACCCCTGAATCGGGTGCGCAAGAGCGGTTGTTCCCTGCACACTCCAGACTCCACCACCAGGACCGTGACAGACATACTGAAGGAGAGCATGATCCCCTCACTTCGGAAACTGTGCCGCAGGGCAGTATTCAACCTGATAACGACCCCAAACACACCTCCAAGACGACCACTGCCTTGCTTAAGAAGCTGAGGGTAAAGGTGATGGACTGGCCAAGCATGTCTCCAGACCTAAACCCTATTGAGCATCTGTGGGGCATCCTCAAACGGAAGGTGGAGGAGCGCAAGGTCTCTAACATCCACCAGCTCCGTGATGTCGTCATGGAGGAATGGGAGAGGACTCCAGTGGCAACCTGTGAAGCTCTGGTGAACTCCATGCCCAAGAGGGTGAAGGCAGTGCTGGAAAATAATGCTAGCCACACAAAATACTGACACCTTGGGCCCAATTTGGACATTTTCACTTAGGGGTGTACTCACTATTGTTGCCAGCGGTTTAGACATTAATGGCTGTTTGTTGCGTTATTTTGAGGGGACAGCAAATTTACACTGTTATACAAGCTGTACACTCACTACTTTACATTGTAGCAAAGTGTCATTTCTTCAGTGTTGTCACATGAAAAGATAGAATAAAATATTTACAAAAATGTGAGGGGTGTGCTCACTTTTGTGAGGTACTGTATAAGATAGATTAGATTGATTAGATAGATTAGATATATTTTTTTTCTTTCCCTCTTTCCCTATTTTCGGGAATTAAAAATTTTGTAAAAAAAAAACAAAAAAATACCCACTGTTGATTAGAGAAAAAAATGAGCGTATGAACGGAATTCCAGGTATGAATTTTATAGCATAGTTACAATGGTGGTCTTGGCTATACCTAGAGGATCCCTTTATTGCATTGTAAATTTTAATACAAAGGTGAACTAAATCTTAAAAAGACAGCCTGTTGCTTTTAGAGCTCAATAGCTCAAACTTACACACACGCGGCTGAATGACTTCAGACAAGGGCATAAGGAGATTCAGTCAGACAGTCTGAAAGCAAACAGCTCTTGTTCAATTTACAAAAACTCATAATGCTTTGTGACTGCACTGCCATGGGTGAAGCATGTTTGATAGAAGAGATACACATGGGTAAACAGTACAATATTTCAACATTTGACCTAAAAAATGCACTGTAGGAATACAAAGATGATTGTTTTATTTTAGGTGATCACAGGGCAAGAAGTAATCTATAACTTGTTGGCCAGATTCCCTGACTCATACATCGGGCTGTGACTACATTACAAAAGTTATATGTTGTAGATGGATTTACCTTCAAAATTTTATTCATTTTATCCAGTCGGATCATGAAGTCATCTGTACAGGCAATATCCGATGGTGAGTGTCCTCCTCCCACCACTTTCACTCTCTTACTCCTCTGCCTGGCGAGATCCAGAATCTGCAGAACAAGGTGAAATGTCACAGATAGCTACTCCCTCACCAGACTGCCCTTTCCTGCTCTTTAAAGATGAGCTCTTCAGAGCCCCGATACCCTGGGAGCTATGCAAATGCCACACTGGAGCAGGAAAGTCAATGACAGGCCCTTCCCCTTCCACTTCATTGTTGGTTACTGAGCCCACCCATGAGGTAGAAGAGCCAGTGTTTCAGAGTGTATCTGCTTTACCTTTCAAGTAACAGTTCAACTTCCAAACACCCCAATGGGGATCAATTTACATTTATTTATTTGGATTGGATGTTCACAGTTATATTAAAGGAGAACATGTGTACTTTTAAGTTGAAGTTGAAGCCACTATATCACCCAATGGCATCAATGATGGGGCATCATTCCTCCCTCTGATACCATCAATAAGGTCATTATACCACCCACTGTCTCCAATAATGGGGTACTATTCCCCCCCAATGATACCAATGATGGGACATTACTCCTCCCACTGATACCAACGACGGGGCACTATTCTTCTCACTGACACCAATGATGGGGCACTATCCCACCCCCCCAATGATACCAATGACAGGGCACTATTCCCCCCCACTGATACCAATGATGGGGCACTATTCCTCCCACTAATACCAACGATGGGGCATTATTCCTCCCATTAATCTCCAAAGATGGGGCACTATTCTTCCCATTAATACCAAAGATGGGGCACTATTCCTCCTACTGATACCAATGATGGGACACTATTCCTCCCATTAATACCAAAGATGGGGCACTATTCCTCCTACTGATACCAATGATGGGGCACTATTCTTCCCATTGATACCAATGATAGGGGACTATTCCTCCCACTGACACCAATAATGAGGCACTATTCCTCCCACCCACACCAATGAGGGGGCACCATTCCTCCCACTGACATCAAGGAGGGGTCACCATTCCTCCCACTGGCACCAATGAGGGGGCATTATGCCTCCCACTGACACCAATGATTGGGCACTATTCCCCCCCAATGACACCAATGATGGGACACTATTCCTCCCACTGATACCAATGATGGGGCACTATTCTTCCCCTTGACACCAATGATGGGGCACTATCCCCCCCAATTATACCAATGACAGGGCACTATTCCTCCCACTGACACCAACAAGGGGGCACTAATCCTCCCACTGACACCAATTATGGGACACTATTCCTCCCACTGACACCAATTATGGGACACTATTCCTCCCACTGATACCAATGATGGGGCACTATTCCTCCCACTAATACCAACGATGGGACATTATTCCTTCCATTAATTTCCAAAGATGGGGCACTATTCCCCCCATTAATACCAAAGATGGGGCACTATTCATCCTACTGATACCAATGATGGGACACTATTTCTCCCACTGATACCAATGATAGGGGACTATTCCTCCCACTGACACCAATGATAAGGCACTATTCCTCCCACTGACACCAATGAGGGGGCACCATTCCTCCCACTGACATCAATGAGGGGTCACCATTTCTCCCACTGACACCAATGAGGGGGCACTATGCCTCTCACTGACACCAATGATGGGGCACTATTCTGCCTGGGGCCATTGTTTATGCCCACTGATGCTAGGGCATTTTCTACTCCCTCTGGCCACAGTCCAGTCCCCCTGAAGCCTGGAGGACAGTAAACTGGCCCTTTGGAAATTTTGGAGGCCCCTGATTTACACAATAGCACTGCAATTGATACCAATTATGGATAGAAACTAGACATGAGCAAATTGGTTTCTCAGAAGCCAGTCCCAGAATGGGCAGTTCAGGGGGTCCCAGTGAATATGGGTAGATTGTATTTTGGCTTAGCAAAGGTGGACAGAGGGAGGAGTCTAAGCCATGATGGTTAATAGCCAGTTAAAACTATTCCAACATAGACCATGTCTTTTCCATCTTATCAGCACTTAAATGCACACTCCTCCTGGGATATGCAAGAGGTAAAACCAAGGTGAATCCTTCACCAGTTGCAAAATGCTGATAGAGCACTCCTATCCTTACCTCTTTCACTTCTTCTGCACATGTTGGTTGGAAGTACAGCTCTGGGCTCGATCCATAGGTCTGTGCCCAGTTCTGGAATTTGAATCCTGCCCGTCCAGCCACCTGGAAAAAACATGGCAGACAGACAACCCACATTTCAACAGAAATATTCAGGGTAATTCAATATTTCAGTGCTGATAGCAATGTGAACCAAAGTGTCTGGGGATAAACAAGTTTGAGCTGGAGACCATGCTGGACTGATTTAAGTGGTTAGTAGGTGGTTCCGTGGGAAGTAGAGAAGGAACAACTTCCGATGGGTTGACCCCAATGGTGTGTGGTGATGATGGACCCCCTTAGGGGGTTTGAGATGCTACCTTTTTGGTACGACAGATCCATTGCTTCAGTGAGAAGCACTTAAATGAGGAGGGAGGAGCGCTCAATGTCTGGAATTAATACAACTCTTGATGTAGGATTATAATTATTTATTGAGAGTATAAAAATCTACAGCTTGAGCCGACATGTTTCGGGGGAATTACCTCCCCCTTCTTCAAGGCTGTTGGCACACACTTATGGAGATAGGTGGGCTACATGGTAGATCCTAAATTTCTTGCAGCTGCCTAATTCCAGCTTGTAGTGATGCAAAAGCAGCAAACAAACCAAGCCGAGGCAGCAAAGCTTTCAGTTGGTGGAATTGCCTTCTAAGAAAGATTTCATTATTCTTATATTTTAAAGGCAAAAGTAAGACAAAAATAGAAAACAGCTAATATTAAGAGAAAATTTAATTTTGTGATATGTCCGCTTTATCTTAAAATACTAAATCATATTTTTGAAATACTGCATGGTGACTTTATTTACAAAGAAAATGAAAGAATTTTTTTTGGTTATTTTTTTAACATGAAAATAGAAAACCATAAAAATGTAAAGAAAAAAAAAATAACTTATGAATGGTTTTGTTCAAGACAGCAAAATAAATACTTGATGAGAAGTTACATTTTATTTATTTTTTGTAAATTATATATTAACTATGACCTACTATGAATATTATGACTACGATGACTACTATTCACTTTCCAGGTTTTGGCAGTTTTTCCAGATCACAGAAAAAGCTTGACATCTACATGTAACAGCTGCAGCTAATTACAGTGTAAAAAAACATTTATATTATTTCTGTTGATGATTACTGCATCAAACTGTTGCAATAATCATATAACAGTTGCAGTAATCATCATATGGCAGCATGTAGTCGTGTAACCCTTTCACAGAATCATTTTTTTAAATAAATTTGAACATTTTAGGCATGAAGATTAGTTTAAACCCCCAAAAGCATGATATATGTTTTGATAGCAGAGATCATGGAGAATAAAACCTTGGTAGATACCATTTTGTCACACAATATTCACACAAATATTTATCAAACCTAAATTTTCAATAAGTTATGCAAGTTAAGTTTAGTGCACACAATCCCAATTTTTGTTAAAATATTAAAGATGAGTACAGCCAAAAGATGCCAAACATATAAAGCCCCAAAATTGCATTTGTGAAGTGGCAACAAACTATGATACCCAAAACCACTCACGAGTGGAGCTTTAAAAGCCTTAGCAGCTCATTAATTTAGACACTAACTGTGAATGATGGCCCTAGAATTATTGCTGTCCCTCCAGCATGCGCTGCTATACCTAAAATGTGTGGTGCAATTGCTATTGTCATGTTTGCCTATATATGGCCTTGTAGGGGACCAGGGGCTTTTAACATATTATTGGAGTTTTTTATTTCTTTATTCAACAGGCCACTTTCACCCCCTTCCTGCTCAGGCCAATTTTCAGGTTTCCGCGCTGTTGCACTTTAAATGACAATTGTGTGGTGATGCAACACTGTACCTTTATGAGATTTTTTATAATTCTTTTTAACCACTTCCCTACCGCCGTATGCAGAATGACGGCCAAAAAGTGGTTCAGTTATCCTAACTGGGCGTCATATGTTGTCCAGCAGGATAACAAGCCGGCGCGCACCTGCGAGAACGTGCAGCGCGGCAATCGGTGGTGTGGTGTGTCATTCTGACACACCGCATCTCCCATCATGGTAAAGTGCTTCTGTCTGAAGCTCTTTACCACGTGATCAGCTGTGACGAATCACAGCTGATCATACTGTAAATAGGAGGAGCCGTATATCGGCCTTTACTCTACTCGCATCTGCAGACACTAGTAGATGAGAGCAGATCGGTGGCTCTCCTGACAGGGAGGGTCTGTGCTGGTTTCTGGGCGCCACCCAGGACCACCAGGGAGCCCACCCAGGACCCCCAGGGAGCCCACCCAGGGACCACCAGGGATGCCCACCCAGGACCACCAGGTATGGCAAACCACTGCCAATAGGGATGGCACTCAGTGCCCATCTGTGATGCCCACCAGTGCCTCCTTAGCAGTGCTGCCTAACAGTGCTATCTATCAGAGCTGTCCATCAGTGCCCACCAGTGCCACCTATCAGTGCCCATCAGTGCCACCTATCAGTGCCCAGTGCCGCCTGTGAGTGCCCATCAGTGCCGTCTATGAGTGCCCATCAGTGCTGCTTATTAGTGCCCACCAGTGCTGCATATCAGTGCCTGTCAGTGCCGCCTATCAGTGCTGCATATAAGTGCCTCATCATCAGTGCCACCTCATCAGTGTAGCCTGATCAGTGCCCATCAGTGATGGAGAAAACATACTTATTTACAAAGTTTTGTAACAGGTACAAAGAAAAACTTTCTTTTTCCAAAATTTTCGGTCCTTTTTTATTTGTAGCGCAAAAAATAAAAACCGCAGAGGTGATCAAATACCACCAAAAGAGAGTTCTATTTGTGGGGGAAAAAATGATACATTTATTAACAAACAAAATAATAATTTTGTTTGGGTACAGCATTGCATGACTCCGCAATTGTCATTCAAAATGCAACAGCGATGAAATCTGAAAATTGGTCTGGGCTGGAGGGGGGGGGGGTAAGTGTCTGGCATTGAAGTGGTTAAACTGATAGAGCTTTCTTTTGGTGGTATTTAATCATGTCTAGGGTCTTTATTTTTTGCGAAACAGGTGTAAAAAGACTGAAAATTTTGAAAAAAAAACCCTTTTCTTAATTTCTGTTATACAAATTTGCAAATAAGTATTTTTTTCCTCTTCACTGGTGTGTGCTGATGAGGCTGCCCCGATGGGCACTGATGAGGTTGCATTCATAAGCACTGATGAGGCTGCACTGATGGTGACCGATGAGGCTACAGTGATGGGCATTGATGAGGCTACACTGATAAGCTGCACTGATTGGCACTGGTGAGGCTGCAGTGATGGGCACTGATAGAATGCCCTGATGACCACTGATGAGGCTGCACTGATGAGCACTGATAGGCTCCAAGGATGCGCACTGATGAGGCTGCACTGAAGGGCACTGATGAGCCTGCACTGATGAGGCTGCACTAATGGGCACTAATGAGGTGGCACTGATGGACACTGATCACTGATGAGGCTGAACTGATAAGTCGGCACTGATGGGCACTAATAGGCGGCACTGAAGGTCACTGATACGCTACACTGATCATCACGGCCGACAAACGGCATTTGTTTACATGTGATCAGCTGTGATTGGACACAGCTGATAACATGGTATAGAGAATACATCATCGACTGACTCTTTACCCTGATCAGTGACGCGCTGTGGGGGGCGCACACAAGTGGCGCGATGTGAAGGATGTCATATGACATCCAGTCAGAACGGCAAAGCACCTGTCTGGTCGTCAATCTGCTATAGGCCGGAGGGGAAGGTGTTAAACTTTTATTTTTAACCACTTCAGCCCTGGAAGGATTTCCCCCTTTAGGACCAGAGCACTTTTTGCGATTCGGCACTGCGTCACTTTAACTGATAATTGCGTGGTCGTGCGGAGTTGTACCCAAACAAAATTTGCGTCCTTTTTTCCCCACAAATAGAACTTTCTTATGGTGGTATTTGATCACCTCTGCGTCATTTCTGATCGCCACTATAAACTGAAAAAGAGAGACAATTTTGCAAAAAAAACAATTTTTCTTACTTTTTGCTAAAATACAAATCCAAAAAAAGACGCTTTTTTGGGACCATTGGCATTCATACAGAGATCAGTGCTATGAAAATGCACTGATTACTGTGTAAATGCCATTGGCAGTGAAGGGGTTAACCTGGAGGGGGCGCTCTAAGGGTTAACTGTTTTCCCTCAGTGTGTTCTAACTGTATGGGGGCTGGGCTGGCAGGGGGAGGGGAGTGATCACGGCTACCATATACAGGAAGCCTGTGATCACAGCCCTTCCTCCTCTATCAGAAGGAAGATCCATGTTTACATACACGGACCTCCGTTCTTTCACTGCGGGGGGGGAGGGGCATCGCAGGTAGCCGGCGGAGATCGAGTCCACCCTACCAGCTCCATGCCCCCCACCCCCCGGAACACAGATGATGGTGGTTTGCGATAACGAGCCATGTTGCTGCCATCACGCTGCGGCGAGCGGTCGGCAAGAGGTTAAACATTGTTTTAACTATACTGTATTACTATTACAAGGGGGCCTGGCAAGCCTCCTATGTCATAGTAAAGTGAAGGTGACAGGTCATCTGTAATTAGTTTGAGCTAGAGACCACACTGGACCAGTAGAATGGTTCTTGACAGATATTAGATGGTTCCACGGGTGAATGGTGGTGTTGATTTCTCGTTGGACATATGATAGGTAAAATGTACAGATAGAACCAATGCATTTCCGGGGAATTGCCTCCCCTTCTTTAGGGCTGTTATGTTCTAATGGAGATGGGAAGGCTCTGTGGTTGTTCCTAACTTTCTTATGAAAGCTGATGACTGCTTGTGAGATGCAGAGGAAGCAAATGTAGGAACAACCAGGGAGCCTATTCATCTCTATTAGAATGTGCCAACAGCCCTGAAGAAGGGGGAGGTAAATCCCCAGAAACACGTTGGCCCTACCTGTACATGTTTTACCTCCATTAAACAATAATATTTTTCATCAAGAGTTTCCTTATTCTGGGCACCGGGCGTTCTTCTCTCCCTACTCAGGTCCTCTGTATGGGGACATCAGAAGCCCATTAGATCCTTAATGTCATCTCTGCCCTCCTTTGATGCTAAATGAACACAGATTGCGCTTTGTTAGCTTCTCCCCTGGCCACAGCGGGCGTGGAATGACAGCCCTGAACCCAAAAGTGATCAGAGCTCATGGCTTCCAGGTTCATTCTAGGTAGGGGAAAGCATCAAATGAAAAGGTCCCAATGTCTGTGGGAAAAAAACAATGCCCCCATCTTTGGTGTAATTGGGAGGAATTATGCCCCATCATTGATGTTAATGGGAGGAATTACACCCCTTCATTGGTGTCATTGGAAGGAATTGTGTCCCATTATTAGTGTCATTGGGCACCACTGTTGGTGTCATTGGTGGAAATTGTGCCCCATTATTGCGGTCATTGGGCCCCATTGTTGGTGTCATTGGGAGAAGTTGTGCCCCATCATTGGTATCATTGGGAGAAATTGTGTCCCATCATTGGTGTCATTGGGAAAAAGTGTGTCCCATTGTTGGTATCACTGGGAAAAATTGTGCCCTATCATTGGTGTCATTGAGAGGAAGTGTACCCCATTACTGGTGTCATTGGGAGGAATTGTGCCACATCATTGGTGTTAGTGGGGGGATTTGTGACCCTTCATTGTTGTCAGTGGGGGGGGGATACTGGATAAAAGCAAGCAAATTGTCGCAATTTGGAGACCACTGCCCTAGAGGGACAGGTGAGGGATGGGTGTCAATGGTTGTAAGGGTGCAGGTGGCAGCTGGAACAAGCATGTAGCTTCATATTTTGACTTCTCTCTGATCTTCCCTGACTTTCTTGCCCCTAGATTTCTCTAATGCTACATCTACTGTTCCAGTAGAGGACATTGTAAAGCATCAGACACATCATAGCATTAGGATACAATTTAGAAGACTTAAAACCACCACAAAGCCATGGCCACCCTATGTCTCCAGCTAGTGGCAGAGCTTGGAAGTGACAGTTAGCATAATCAGTTGAGTCTTATGATTTATAGTCTAATGAAGGATGTGCTGGGTTTAATTATGTTAAGTGCCTTTCCTCGTAAAAGAAATACTTCACAATCAGTCGTATTAAAGCTCTACTAGCAATATCTGTGTGACAGGTCTGGAGATTAACGAGCGATGCGGAATCACAATGCCAATCACGTATTATTGTAAAATCAATGGCTGGTTGAATACCTACCCACCACAACTCATAACTAATAACAGCGGATGTCATCTCTGTTCTGGTGCAAATAAATAATAAATCTAAGAGGTGCAAATAAATAATACATCTGAAAGGGGGCTCTGCATGAAAAATGACAATCTAGCAACATAATCTTTATCAGGGCTGTCCGGCTGGTGGCCCGATGGGCCTTATGAAGCGCTCCGCGGGGTCCACGCTACAGCCGATGCAGAGTGGCATCAGGGTACCATGTGCTGGAACGCTCTCTGCATTTATTATTGCTGGCACTGAACAACAATGAAAGGGGATTATTATTATATCCACTGACACCAATGAAGGGGGATGTTACTGCATCCACTGACACCAATGAAGGGGGATATTACTGCAACCACTGACACCAATGAAGGGGGTTATTACTGCAACCACTGACACCAATGAAGGGGGATATTACTGCAACCACTGACACCAATGAAGGGGGTTATTACTGCATCCACTGACACTGATGGAGGGGGCTATTATTGCATACATTGACACTGATGAAGGGGGCTATTATTGCATACATTGACACTGATGAAGGGGGCTATTATTGCATCCACTGACATTATTAAAAGGAGATATTATTGCATTCACTGGCACCAATGAAGGGGGTTATTATTGCTGCCACTGACTTCAATGAAGAAGGGTTATTATTGTTGTCACTGGCAACAAAGAATGTGGGGAAGAGGGTTATTGCTGCTGTTACTGACACCAATGAAGGGGGTTATTATTGCTGAACATGACACCAGTGAAAGAGGTTATTGTTGCTGCCACTAACACCAATGAAGGGGGGTTTTGCTGTTACTGACACCAGCAAAGGGAGATTATTATTGAAGTTACTGACACCAATGAAGGGGGTTATTAGTGCAGTCACTGACATTAATGAAAGGTGGGTATTACTGCTGTTACTGAGACCAATAAAGGAGGGCATCTGCTGACACCAATGAAGGGGGATATTGCTGCTGCTGACCTCGGTTTAGGAGGGTTATTTATTTCTGAAGGTGACACCAACAAAGGGATATTATTACTGCTGTTACTGACACCAATGAAGGAGGTTATTATTGCTGCCACTGACACCAATGAGAGTTGTTTATTACTGCTGTTACTGACACCAATGAAGGAGTTTATTGTTGCTGCCACTGACACCAATGAAAAGCGGTTATTACTGTTACTGACACCAATGAAGGTGGGTTATTATTGCTGCCACTGACACTAATGAAAGGTGGTTATTACTGCTGTTACTGACGTCAATGAAGGGGGTTATTATCGCTGTCATTGACACTAAGGTGGTTATTACTGCTGTTACTAACACCAATGAAGGGGGGTCATTATTGCATCCACTGACACCATTGCTGGGGGTTATCATTGCTGCCACTGACACCAATGAAGGGGGGTTATTGTTACTGATAATGACTCCAGTAAAAGGGGTTTATTATTGCTGCCACTGACACCATCCAAAGAGGGATATTTTTGATGCCACTGTCACCAATCAAGGTGTCACTTTTCCCCATTTCCTGCCCTTCTCCCCTCCCTATCACATTTGCATGCGATTCCCAGCTGTCAAAACGACAGCCGATAGTTGCTGCGTGAATACAGAAGATATAATAGCTGCTGCTGCGTCTGATACTTTGTTTATAAATAAAGAAATACAAAGTAGCATTTTTTTTAATAAATAGAGAGCTACAAAGTAACATTGTTTATAAATAGAGAGATACAAAGTAACATTGTTTATGTAGCGAGAGATAACATTGTTACGTTTGCATCGACTCTGTTTCATTCATTAGTAGATCAAAGGGATAAGTTTCCATCTGCATATGATGAAGTAAGCTGACAATTAAAAAAAAGGTTGTTTTTTTTTTAATAACATTTGGTCCTTCTTAATCACTTCAGTCCCAGCCGCCCTCATTATACTGCAACAATGGGGCCGCTTCCCGCAAAGTGCCATAGCTGTACGGTGGCCCTTTAAACAGCTATAGCAGGCACGCGCATGCACGCGCACTGCACGGCGGGGGAGCTGATGCGCATGACCGGCAGCCGCAATGTACGCCAGCCACCCATGATCGCAGGAAAGTGTGGCAGAATGGGGATCTGTCAATGTAAACAGACAGATCTCCATTCTGTCAGGGAAGTAGAGCAAGATCTGCTGTTCCTAGTAATCAGGAACAGCATTCTCTCTCTACTGCCAGTCACTACACTCCCCCCACAGTTAGAAACACCTCCCTGGGAACACATTTAACCCCTTGATCTCCCCCTTAGTGTTAACCCCTTCCCTGCCAGTGACATTTATACAGTAAGCCGTGGCTGTTTTTAGCTCTCATTGCTGTATAAATGTCAACGGTCCCAAAAAAGTGTCAAAAGTGTCCGATCTGTTTGCCACAATGTCACAGTCCTGCTAAAAATCGCAGATCACCGCCATTACTGGTAAAAATACATAATTAATAATAAAAATGCCATAAATCTATCCCATGGTTTGTAGACGCTATAACTTTTGCACAGACCAATCAATATATGCTTATTGCCATTTTTTTTTTTTACCAAAAATATGTAGCTGAATATATATCGGCCTAAACTGATGAAGACATTTTTTTTTTTTTTGGATATTTATTATAGCAAAAAGTAAAAATATCTTTTTTTTTTTTGTTGATCTTTTTTGTATATAGCGCAAAAAATAAAAACCGCTGAGGTGAACAAATACCACCAAAAGAAGGCTCTATTTGTGGGGGAAAAAGGGACGTCAATTCTGTTACAATTTTGGGTACAATGCCGCACGACCGCGCAATTGTCAGTTAAAGCGACGCAGTGCCGAATCGCAAAAAATGGCCTGGTCATTAAGGGGTAAAATCTTCCAGTCTGTAAGTGGTTATTTACTTATTACTTATAACTAATTAACACTTTGTTTATTTCGTTTATTCTAATCAGCATTAAATTGGAATTCAATCAGAAAAAAATAAACATAACTCACGTGTATTTGAATTTTTTTTAATTACATTCTCAGAGCTTCTTTTCGATCTCTTTATTTTATTTTGGGGGTGGTTCAGGTGTTGTTTTTTTTTTCTGTTGGCTTAGGATGCATTTGGGTAGGAGTGGATGGGAGTTGGGAGAAATTGTGGGGGAAAAAGGGGGTGGGGAAGGAGTGGGAAAAATGTTGTCAGGCCATTGGTGCTTGGACCTAGTTTTTTTTTCTATGTTAGTGGGCAATTTTTCATATATTTTTTTTTATTATTTTTGTAAAAAAATGTTATTGGCAGCCTAAGTTGGTGTCACCGCTATATTTCCATTCTCTCTGTGGCGCTGGGGCCTACAGAGTCCTATGTGAGTCTTCTATATATGCACGCTCCCCCCTGTATTACAACTCTGCATGCAGCCACTCAGAGGCACGCACACACAGCCAGCGCCAGAGGAACCCAGAGCCACTGTCAATCACCGTCATGAAGGAGGAGGAGAGGCGTGGCTTTGGCACTGCCTCCCTCTTCTGCTGGCTATGTGTGTGGTGCTGTGAGCCACAGGAGCGTGCACATAGAGGAGACTGATATGGCACTCCATAGGTCCAGGTGACACAGAACGGACAGGAATATAGCAGCCTGGCATTCCTATCAATCCCTTTGCTTTCCTATTTCAAACTGACCACACTAAGCAGTATAACACAATGTGGTCAGTTCTTTAGCTGTGCTGGGAACTCAGCCTCTCATCCAATGATCAGACTTGTTCTGACAACAACCCCCCCCCCCCCCCCATACAGCCTTTCACTGGGAAGCTCAGTGTACTGCTGCATCTCTTCCCTCAGCTCCTACGCAGCTGAGAACATATAATAAAGGTATAAAAGGATATTTATAACTTTTTTTTACATCTATACAAAAATGTTTTGCCTTTAATTTCTATTTCAAACTGAATGGGTTGTTCTACAAGGTGATCATTTACAATTATTTTTTGGCTGCCTCTTATTTCTATTTTTCTAACCATTAATATTAAACTTTTTTTTTCATTTTGTTAATGTTTTTCAGTACTGTATTAAAAATGCAAATTAAAAAATGCATTTCATTTGTAAATAATTTTGCAAAGTAATTTGTACTAGAATACATATTTTTATTGCCATATTAAATTGGACAATTTCTAGAATAAAAGGTATACTTTTTATTTCAGTACAATAAAAAAAAGTGAATTTTGTTTTTTCATGTTATGTTTTTAGTCTACTGATTGCATACAAAATACAAAAAAAAAATGCATTTGAGTTATGTTATTTTTCTCTCATTTGGGAAATCATTTTTTTTTTACTTTAACACCACTTTGACTAAAGTGGTTCCAAAGCCTAAACATTTTTTCCTTAATGCATTCCTTGCATCAGCATCCCCCCCCCCTTTTACTTACCTGAGCCCTCATTCGATCCAGTGATGTGCACGTCTGCAGCTCTTCTCTCTCCTCTCACTTCCAGGTCTGGCTGGTTTTGCTGGGGCACTGCGAGTCATTGGCTCCCAGTGCTGTGAATCAAAGCCAGGGACGAGGGAGCAGGGCGGGACCAAGTCCCGCTGTCTCTGTCTATGGACGCACCAGAGGGGCTTGGGAACAAGCACCGATGAATGCCCCCCATGGGAAGTGGCTTCCCATAGGGGTACTGGGCAGACAGGAGGGGCCAGGAGCTAGGGTTGCTACCTCATCCCTTTAAACCCGAGCACATATGAATTACACAGCTTCTGACTCTAATTTAATGGAGATAAGGCACCAAATGAGTTTAATTACTCCCTTAATCAGCCACAGAAACTGTGTAATTAATATGTGTTCTGGTTTAAAGGGATGAGGTGGCAACCCTACCAGGAGCGCTGATGGGGGACCCAAAAAGAGGAGGTTTACGGCCGCCCTGTGCAATCACATTGCACAGAGCAGGTTAGTGTAGACATGTTTGTCATTTTTAAATTTTTTCCTTTACAATCACTTTAACGCCTTCTTTCCCTTATCCCCATAACTATTATTTTCTGTCTGCCTCCTATTCATATTTTTTCTAATCAATAATATTTAAACTTTTTTTTTCTTCATTTTGTTTGTTAAAGCAGAACTCTGGGAAAAAAAGTTTTTCTTAGTGGGCAGGGGAGTCTCACAGCCCTCGGTCTGTGCCACCCATAGAGGTGTTTTCCTCCTCCCTCCTCCTCCTCCCTGCCAGCACCGCCTCCGCCCACCCGCCACCTCTCATCAATGAGAGAGCGGAGATCTCGGCTATGACAGGTATTCCTTGTATGCCTGCTATGTGAAAACACCGCTCGCTGTAACTTCCCCCCTCCTCCCAGACCTGCATTGGAACAGTGTGCTCTGCGCTGTCTATCACAATGCGGGTCTAGGAGCAGGGAAGTTACAGCGAGCGATGTTTCACATAGCAGGCATACCAAGAATACCTGTCATAGCCGAGATGTCCGCTCTCTCATTGATGGGGGATGGCGGGCAGGCGGCGAGGGGGTGGGGGCGGTTGATCTGTCATTGATTCCCACTCTGCACTGGTGGGCACTGGTGAGACCACACTGATGGGCACTGATAAGCGGCACTGGTGGGCACTGGTCTGACCGCACTGATGGGCACTGATAAGTGGCACTGGTGAAACCACACTGATGGGAACTGATAAGCTGCACTAGTGGGCACTGGTGTGACCGCACTGATGGGCAGTGATAAGCCGCACTGGTGAGACCGCACTAATGGGCACTGATAAGCTGCACTGGTGGGCACTTGTGTGACCTCACTGATGGGCACTGATAAGTTGCACTGATGGGCACTGATAAGCTGCACTGGTGAGACCGCACTGATGGGCACTGATAAGCTGCATTGGTGTGACCGCACTGATTTGCACTGATAAGTCGCAATGATGTGCACTGATATGCTGCACTGGTGTGCCCACACTCATGGGCACTAATAAGCCGCACTGATAAGCTGCACTGATGGGCACAGATACGCCACACTGATGGGCACTGATAAGCTGCACTGATGGGCACTGGTGTGACTGCACTGATGGGCACTGATAAGTTGCACTGATGGGCACTGGTCTGACCGCACTGATGGGCACAGATAAGCCACACTGATAATCTGCATTGGTGGGCACAGATGAGAACGCACTTATGGACACTGATAAACTGCACTGGTGGGCACTGGTGTGACCACACTGATGGGCACTGATAAGCTGCACTGGTGTGACTGCACTGATGGGCGCTGATAAGCAGCACTGGTGAGACTGCACTGATGGGCACTGATAAGCTGCACTGGTGGGTACTGGTGTGACCGCACTGATGGGCACTGATAAGCCACACTGATGGGCACGGATAAGCGACACTGGTGAGACTGCACTGATGGGCACTGATAAGCTGCACTGGGCACAGATAAGCCGCACTGATGGGCACTGATAAGCTGCACTGGTGGTCACTGATCAGGGTATACATATGGGCACTAATGAGGCTGCACTGATAAACTGCATTGATAAGAAGTGGACACCGTCCACTGCTTTACTGACACCGTCCATTGCTAAATATCTGGGAGGGGTTTCCACCATCCCTGCAAAGTTTGCAGTCATTTTTATGTCTTATTTTCAGTGTGATGTGTATTATATGTGACGTTACATATCAGAGAGGCCGATATTGTGGTGATATTGAAGTATATTGAGATTTCCATACATTAGAGGGTTCCACCATTATTGTGTTATTGATTAGTAAGTTAGCGCTGCTCTTTTTTGTTTTTTTCCCATGCCGACATTTACTTGTCACATGCTGATGTAAAGCATCATGGCCCGGCTTTTTCTGTGGTGCGGCTAGGGATGTTCTCATATACACCACTCATATACACCATACCAGCGCTGATTGCTGTTAGAAAGATCTCAATTATAGCAGAGTACAGTGGGTATAATATATCATTATGGGATGTGTGTACAGTTCAGTAATGATTACAGAAAGCATGTAAGGACAATATGTTTATCTGTTGTTGTGTCTGCAGGGGAGAGAACACATGGCTTGCATTTATAAGGCTGTAACCTATCTTGCCCTGCTGTGTGTGACTGAGTAATGGGCCTGGCTGCAGTATGAGGGGTGTGATTTATGTGAAAGTGGGCTTGTTCACATTTACATGTACAGGCCTAGCGTACCTCCCGCATTCACTGCAATATGCAATGCATGATGGGAAATGTAGTTTGAGGATTGTGTAAAGAGAGAGATGCGGATATGAGGTAATCACTGTTCTAACAGTACCTCCCTGGCAGAATACATGATGCATTTTTTTAACTGCAGAGCTCACTTACTGAAAATTCAATTCATATTTTCTCTTCAATTATAAGTAATTACACAAATGTAATAACTGTTTAGTGTTTAGTGTGGGGGGGCGGGTGTACTAATGGGGGATTTTTTGCCAATCCCGGAGTTCTGCTTTAAATGTTCCTCTCTTTTAACCCCTTATTAACCCTTAAAATACTTTAATCAGCCCTTATTAACTCCTTATTCTCCTTCTCCATTTAATTATTATTTTACTGCTGTTTTTTTTTTTTAACTTCCATTTTATAAACTATTAATAATTTAAACTTTTTTCCGTTTGCTTTGTGCGTCAATATTTTTACACCTTTAACATATATTTACACATTTCACAGGCTTACCTGTAGGTGCCCTGCATATCTCCCAAACCTGCACGTCTCAGGAGATATGCAGTGTACTAAATGTGCCAACGTCATTTCGAAACATGCGCAGTGAAGAAACGGCCTCTGTGTCGTTTCTTCACTGTGATCGTGCCATGAGTGGCGGCTCCCACACGCATGCGCGGGAGTGACGTCACGTCACTCCGGCCAGTCACAGAGCCAGAGTCGCGGCCCTGGAAGGAAGAGGGGCTGAAGATGGACGCCGCCAGCACAGGGGACGGCACTGGACGTCACTGGCTTTGGTTACAGGTAAGTGACACATAATGGGCTACTATGCGATGCACAGTAGCCCATTATGCATCTACTTTACAGGGGAATACAGAGGAAGTAAACCCAATCTGGGTTTACTTCCTCTCTAATTTGTAAAAACTTTTCAATGCTTTGCACCATTGCTGACAGCTGAAGTGTAAACAAAACAGATGCTGTAGGTATCAATAATTGGTATCAGCTACTAAAAAAAAGTATATACTTGTACTTGTTAAAAAAAAATGGTATTGGTGCATCCCTACTATACACAAATGTTTTACTTTTCATTTCTATTTTAAAGCAAATTTTTTTTTTTGTTTTTTTTTACATGGTGAGGGTTCACATATCCTTTTGAATTAACATTTTAATTTTAATTTGGCAGATTGATATAGAAGATAGCCGCAGCATAGAGGATTACTTTGCCTGTGCTGAAAATGAGCAGTGCCAGCTCTGTCCCTGGGTCCTACTGTTGAACTGATGGGGCCCGGGCCTGGAGAACTTTTATTTAATCACTGGGAGCCAAGGTTCCTTGAATTACTATGTATGCTTCCATAGGTATTTGAGGAGTCCCCCTTTTCCCCCAGCCCCTTGCTAAACTGATGGGGCCTGGGCCTTGTAGAGGAAGGCTGGCTCTACCCTCCTCTATTGGTGGCCTTGTGTACAGGTGGGCTATCTGAAGTGTGTAAGCATTTTTGTTGACCCCTGACTACCCACACTGCTATCAGGAATGTCCATCTTGGAGACAATCCTGTACCTGCTCCACTTTTGTTGACCCCTGACCACCCACAATGCTACCAGGAAGGTCCATATTGGAGACAATCCTGTACCTGCTCCACTTTTGTTGACCCCTGACCACCCACAATGCTACCAGGAAGGTCCATCTTGGAGACAATCCTGTACCTGCTCCACTCTTGTTGACCCCTGACCACCCACAATGCTACCAGTAAGGTCCATCTTGGAGACAACCCTGTACCTGCTCCACTTTTGTTGACCCTAAAAACCCACAATGCTACCAGGAAGGTCCATCTTGGAGACAATCCTGTACCTGCTGTACTTTTGTTGACCCCTGACCACCCACAATGCTACCAGCAAGGTTCATCTTGAAGACAATCCTGTACCTGCTCCACTTTTGTTGACCCCTGAAAACCCACAATGCTACCAGGAAGGTCACTCTTGGAGACAATCCTGTACCTGCTGTACTTTTGTTGACCCCTGACCACCTGTCACACTACCTACCACACTATCTGAAGTGTGTAAGCATTTTTGTTGACCCCTGACCAACCACACTGCTATCAGGAAGGTCCATCTTGGAGACAATCCTGTACTTGCTCCACTTTTGTTGACCCCTGACCACCCACAATGCTACCAGGAAGGTCCATCTTGGAGACAATCCTGTACCTGCTCCACTCTTGTTGACCCCTGACCACCCACAATGCTACCAGTAAGGTCCATCTTGGAGACAATCCTGTACCTGCTCCACTTTTGTTGACCCCTGAAAACCCACAATGCTACCAGGAAGGTCCATATTGGAGACAATCCTGTACCTGCTCCACTTTTGTTGACCCCTGACCACCCACAATGCTACCAGGAAGGTCCGTCTTGGAGACAATCCTGTACCTGCTCCACTCTTGTGGACCCCTGACCACCCACAATGCTACCAGTAAGGTCCATCTTGGAGACAATCCTGTACCTGCTCCACTTTTGTTGACCCCTGAAAACCCACAATGCTACCAGGAAGGTCCATCTTGGAGACAATCCTGTACCTGCTGTACTTTTGTTGACCCCTGACCACCCACAATGCTACCAGGAAGGTCCATCTTGGAGACAATCCTGTACCTGCTCCACTTTTGTTGACCCCTAAAAACCCACAATGCTACCAGGAAGGTCCATATTGGAGACAATCCTGTACCTGCTCCACTTTTGTTGACCCCTGACCACCCACAATGCTACCAGGAAGGTCCATCTTGGAGACAATCCTGTACCTGCTGTACTTTTGTTGACCCCTGACCACCCACAATGCTACCAGCAAGGTCCATCTTGGAGACAATCCTGTACCTGCTCCACTCTTGTTGACCCCTGACCACCCACAATGCTACCAGTAAGGTCCATCTTGGAGACAATCCTGTACCTGCTCCACTTTTGTTGACCCCTGAAAACCCACAATGCTACCAGTAAGGTCCATCTTGGAGACAATCCTGTACCTGCTGTACTTTTGTTGACCCCTGACCACCCACAATGCTACCAGCAAGGTCCATCTTGGAGACAATCCTGTACCTGCTCCACTTTTCTTGACCCCGGACCACCCACAATGCTACCAGTAAGGTCCATCTTGGAGACAATCCTGTACCTGCTCCACTTTTTTTGACTCCTAACCATTCACAATGCTACCAGGAAGGTCCATCTTGGAGACAATCCTGTACCTGCTCCACTCTTGTTGACCCCTGACCATCCACAATGCTACCAGTAAGGTCCATCTTGGAGACAATCCTGTACCTGCTACACTTTTGTTGACCCCTGAAAACCCACAATGCTACCAGTAAGGTCCATCTTGGAGACAATCCTGTACCTGCTGTACTTTTGTTGACCCCTGACCACCCACAATGCTACCAGGAAGGTCCATCTTGGAGACAATCCTGTACCTGCTCCACTTTTGTTGACCCCTGACCACTCACAATGCTACCAGTAAGGTCCATCTTGGAGACAATCCTGTACCTGCTCCACTTTTCTTGACCCCTGACAACCCACAATGCTACCAGGAAGGTCCATCTTGGAGACAATCCTGTACCTGCTCCACTTTTGTTGACCCCTGAAAACCCACAATGCTACCAGGAAGGTCCATCTTGGAGACAATCCTGTACCTGCTCCACTTTTGTTTACCCCTGACCACCCACAATGATACCAGTAAGGTCCATCTTGGAGACAATCCTGTACCTGCTCCACTTTTGTTGACCCCTGACCACCCACAATGCTACCAGTAAGGTCCATCTTGGAGACAATCCTGTACCTGCTCCACTTTTGTTGACCCCTGACTACCCACAATGCTACCAGGAAGGTCCATCTTGGAGACAATCCTGTACCTGCTCCACTTTTCTTGACCCCGGACCACCCACAATGCTACCAGTAAGGTCCATCTTGGAGACAATCCTGTACCTGCTCCACTTTTTTTGACTCCTAACCATTCACAATGCTACCAGTAAGGTCCATCTTGGAGACAATCCTGTACCTGCTCCACTTTTGTTGACCCCTGACTACCCACAATGCTACCAGGAAGGTCCATCTTGGAGACAATCCTGTACCTGCTCCACTTTTCTTGACCCCGGACCACCCACAATGCTACCAGTAAGGTCCATCTTGGAGACAATCCTGTACCTGCTCCACTTTTTTTGACTCCTAACCATTCACAATGCTACCAGTAAGGTCCATCTTGGAGACAATCCTGTACCTGCTCCACTTTTGTTGACCCCTGACTACCCACAATGCTACCAGGAAGGTCCATCTTGGAGACAATCCTGTACCTGCTCCACTTTTCTTGACCCCGGACCACCCACAATGCTACCAGTACGGTCCATCTTGGAGACAATCCTGTACCTGCTCCACTTTTGTTGACCCCTGACCACCCACAATCCTACCAGCAGGGTACATCTAGGAGACAATCCTGTATCTGATCTACTTTTCTTGACCCCTAACCACCCACAATGCTTCCAGTAAGGTCAATCTTGGAGACAATCCTGTACCTGCTCCACCAGGAATCCCAAATACAGTTCAGATGATGATTTGTCACTCACCATTTTTGTTCTCACAGCTGGCAGAGCTGAGAAGGATCTTCAGAGGTGTAATCCTGACTGGAGGAGAAGAGAAGGGACCCCTGCCCTCCGGGATCTTATATCAGTTAGTATAAGTCTGATGAGTAAGCGAATGTCTTGTAACATTTGTTGGAACCCAAGTTACAAATTCACTGTGCACATTAAGAATGGATAATGTGTAACTGCCACATCTTCGGGGATTCCCCGCACCGGCTCTCTCCACTTTCACAAAATGACTTTTTAATGATGGCGGGTTCTGTGATTAATCTACACGGCGTTCATACCGCAGGAAAAAAAAACACAATGTCAGAATGTATTACAGAAGATTGTATGTGAAATGTCGGAAATTCTCTGGATGAGCTTTTCTCAGCACTGTCACAATGTTAAAACTCTGTGTGGTGTCCCGCAACATTCTATTTCTTTGTAATAAATGACTTCTGTGATAAAATCTTTATGGTGCGCCTGCGGTGAACGGTTATAGACCTGTGTGCTGAGAACTGGGAAATTACCAAATTTTCTCATTTGGGGAATAAAAAAAGTTAAAATGTGCAGGATGTAAAATCAAATATATTGTAGCAGAACCTACATCATCTAGGATAATGTACTGAGCGGAATGTCTCATTATTATTATACAGGATTTATATAGTGCCAGCAGTTTACACAACGCTTTACAGTATAACGGGGGACAGTACAATTACAATACAGTTCAATACAGAAAGAATAGGAGGGCCTTGCCCATGGACCTTACAATCTAAAGGGAGGGGGAGGTGCTACAAAAGGAACTAGCTGCAGGGGATGATTTGATGGAGATTACTTGGGTATAGTTCTCATGTGGAGGTGGGGTAGGCTTCCCTGAACAAATTTGTTTTAAGGATTGCCTAAAGGGTAGGAGCTGACCGGACATACTAGGGCAGGGAGTTCCAGAGGATGGGAGAGACTCTGGAGAAGTCCTGAACGTGAGCAACAAGGGAGCTAGAGAGCAGGAGGTCATGGGAGGAGCGGGGGGAGGACGATTTCTGCAGATGAGGTTGGTGATGTAACTGGGGGGCGATGTTGTGGATGGCCTGGTATTTCATATAAAGCTGAACTCCAGGCAGATAGAAAAGTCACAAATATAATTCCTTTAAAGTAGAGATCAAACTGGGAGAAGGAAAAGCAACACAAGGAGCCAACTAGTTGTGCCTCTATCACACCTACCCACCACACTCCTTATCTGCACACACTGCCAGCTATTATACCCCCTGTACTTCTCTCCTACACATATAGCCTACGGCTATACTACATTAACCGCTTGCCGACCGCTGATCGGCAATTGGCGGCGATAGTGTGGCGCTCCTGCGCAAATCGCCGTCATATGACGGCATCTGCGAGATCGCACCCAGTGAGCGCACGCGCCGCCGCCGGAGGCGCGCGCTCACTGTGTCCGGGGAGGGCCAGGGAGCGGGTGCGGCGGATTCGATCTCCGCCGGCCACCCCCGATGCCCACCCCGGAGTAAAAGAATGGAGGTCCGTGTAAGTAAACACGGACCTCCGTTCTGTGAGGGGGGAAGGGCTGTGATCACAGCCTTCCTCTACATGGAAGCTGAGATCGCTTCCCTTCCCCAGCTAGGGCAGTCCCCCCACAGTTAGAACACGCCCAGGGAACATAGTTAACCTTTAGAGCGCTCCCTGCAGGTTAACCCCTTCGCTGCCAATGGCATTTACACAGTAATCAGTGCATTTTTATAGCACTGATCGCTGTATAAATGCCAATGGTCCCAAAAAAGTGTCAAAATGTTCCCGACATGTCCGCTGAAATATCGCAGTAACGCTAAAAATCGCAGATCGCCGCCATTACTAGTAAAAAATAAAAAAAAATAAAAACCCCAGAAATGAATTCTCATCATCCGTAAACGTCACTTTTGCGCAAACCAATCAATAAACGCCGATTGCGTTTTTTTTTTATCACAAATATGAGGAAGAATATAAATCGGCCAAAAACGGTGAAAAAAAATGTTTTTTTATATATTTTTTTTGGATTTGTATTTTAGCAAAAAGTAAGAAATTTGGGTTTATTTGCAAAATTGTTGCTCTTCTTTTGTTTATAGCGGCGATCAGAAATGATGCAGCGGTGATCAAATACCACCAAAAGAAAGCTCTATTTGTGGGAAAAAAAGGACGCAAACTTTGTTTGGGTACAACGTCGCATGACCGCGCAATTTTCAGTTAAAGTGACGCAGTGCCGAATCGCAAAAAGGGCTCTGGTCCTAAAGGGGGAAATCCTTCCGGGGCTCAAGTGGTTAAACGCAATCTAAGGGGTGGGGTGTACTCAATAATGTCATTGTCCAAATATGGCCACGTGATCATATTTGGTCAGTGATGTCAGCCAGCGAATGAATGGGGCCAGCTGACATCACTGGTTGCTTGGCTGTATATGACATAATATTGATCACTGTGCTCTGCACACTGGGCTGTATATGAAATACTCCTGACTAGAGTTGAGCGAACCTCTGGAAGTTCGGGTTCTGCTGGTCCGGCCGAACTTCGGGACAAAGTCCGGGTCCGGGTCCGGACGGAACCCGAACGATCGCATGGACACCGAACCCCATTGAAATCAATGGGGACCTGAACTTTTAGGCACAAAAATGGCTGTAACAAAGTCCTGGAAAGCCCTAGAGGGCTGCAAAAGGAAGGAAATGGGGGTAAGGGTGGGACAAGTGACCTACAAAGAAATGGGGACAGGGAAATAACTTTAAATATTTTTTTAAAAATAAAAACATAAAAAATGCAAAAATGGAGGTGAATGTGGATCATCTTCAAACTGTGTCTGAAAAGTATTAATTAACGGTAGAAGCCATATAACTGTTCTAAAATCATCTTCAAACTAGGGCAAGTGCCCTACAAAAAAATGGGGATAGGGAAAATAAATTAAC